>CM023616.1:17431037-17578537 GCA_013358685.1 Antennarius maculatus
CTGCTGACATCAGCTTCGCTGTGGACTGAAGTGAAACTCATGAATTTTGTTTTACTGTAATGTTGGGGGGGGGTTTTTTGAATGTGGAACATCTTTTTATTTGTTAGCCCTGAACTCCTTCCAACACGACGTCCATTTCAGTTTTTGTTTTTTTTTTTGCCATGACTTGACTGTTAACCTGCTTGTTGGATGAGGGCTGAACCGACAGTCATGTGTCATGTTTGAGGCTTTGAAAGGACATAATCTGTTCATCATAACAGAGATGACAACAAGCTGACTTAGTATGTAGAAGAAAGGCTATATGAAAAGTCAATGTGATGTTTGGTAGGCTAATTTCAAGTTTCAGACAGACACAGCGAGCCGCCCCACCCCTTGTTCTGGTATGATCCTCACCCGTTGATACATTAATGATGCTTTAAACCAATGTGTCCCACTTGTGTTGTGTGTTTTGACATCCTCAGCTTTGTTAAGTGTTAACATCAGTGTGCCGTTCTAGATCATCCAGTGCGGTGGTAGCATCTTTGTGCTTACAAAGATAATGTTGTGATGAATTTGCCGTGACTCGAAATAAATAGGAACCTGCCTGGACAGGAGAGTGACCCCACCCCACCCCTTCCCCCGTAAGGGGATAATTGTTAAACATTTACAGCACACGTCAGCCGTTGTTCGAATCTTTGTTGTACAAATTGCCATCATTACTTTTTCTGTGAAGGGCTCCAGTCTTAATATCAATTCCATAACTGGACCCCAGCAGCAAAATGTAGCTCTGAGCCCTTTTGGGTCAATGCAACAAGCGACACATTAAACTGTAGACCTTAACACACTGTTCATCAGAGGAAAGGAGGTTTCTGTTTCTTAAGTTCACTGTCACCAAAGCCAAATCATGTAATTAGTCAGATATTAATGCCAATTAATGTAAAGTTCGTCTTAGCCTGTTCGTGTTGAAGAATGTAATTCTGCAAAACCAGAGATGTTAATAATGTGGCAGAAATAGTAATAGTATATATACTGTTACTCTGAATAATGGTTCATGTTATGTGTTTTTTTTTTCTCCCAAATTAATCAAATTCAGTCCGGAAATGTGTCAAACAATAGAAAAAAGTCAATTTTAATGACTTAAAAATTGCAGTAATTTACAAATTGGTATTTTTAGTTTGTTTTATGGCTGTAGACAGACAACAGATAGACAGACAGACAGAAACATCTCCTTCTTGGCAGAGGCAATAATCCAGACAGCACAATGTGGGCCCTAACAAAATGAAAACCAGCAACCCCCTGATGGTGCCAAACGTTTCCAGCCGCCACCGACCCTGTTGCCTCCCTGTTAACCTCCTCGTTGTCAACCACCTTATTGTGACAAAGAATTGATCAGTGTGAGGATTCGAGGTGTGCGCAGCGATAAATCTTGGGGTTGTCCTGGTGACCGTCCGTCACCATTTATCACCACTTATTGAAGCAGGAAGCTGTTCTAAATCTATGGTTTTAGAATGATTTTTTCCCCCCAATTGATCTGTTTGTCTCCAAACAGAATCCATCCTGAGTGATGTTGTTTTTGTGTTTTGAAATGTGCCTCATTCCCACCCCACCCCCCAGACTGTTAGCTTGAATGCTGTAGCCATAACACAATAATCCTGATGCAGCCCTCGGTGCTTTGCACTGTTACATGTTTGTGCTTGTTAACCGGTGTGGTCTGGAATATCTTCTCTGCGGCTGATTTCTTGTTGACACCAAATGCACAGAACCCCCAGAAGAAATTCTGGGGGTTGAAAATATGACACAAAATAGTTATAAAGTAGGAGTTTAAAGTTATCAAGAGATCAGCTAATATCTAAAAGTAGAGTCTGAATGCTTTCCTTTCCCACTGATATAAAGAAAACTCTTGTTTATTCAAATGTGAATTTTTGAAATAATAAAATAAATAGTTTTAATGTATAATATATAATCCCAAAATCTCTTTCCTAGCCAGTATTTATTATCAGATTATATGAGTACATATTCTCATGTGTCTCGAATGTGGAGGTCTACGCGGTAACCACAAACTCAATTTAAAGTTTTAAAACCAGCCACCAGAGAGAAATAGAGGGAAAAAAAGGGATACCTGAGTATTTCAGAAACGAAAATTGAAATCCTGGAAGACAAAAAGAAATTTTTTTCAGATTGCACAAGACTAGCACAATTGTTTGCATATCATGACTTTTAACCAATGTAGTGAGTGTGTGCATTAAATAAATGGTATGTGAATCCCCTGCATGTGCGCCACCTTCCATCTCCCCTCTCTCTTTCCTCAGTGTGTCAAGATGATGAACTCCATGTATGTGGTAGAAACTGTAGTTCTTCCTCCAACTTTCTCTTTTAGAGATTTTGTTAAACAGGACTATTTTCTGATGGAATAAATCTGAACTCTTATTTGAATGTGAGTGGATGATTTCTGTTAACAGCTTTTAATCACGGAGCATTCATTAACATTTTACATGGGATTTGACATGGGTGTGGGTGATAAATGTTTTTGGCGTGAGTGCGTATGAGTAGAACATAATTTATTGATGTGGACTATTCATTTATTTATAGTGCCTGTAAAAAAATTTGACGTTATTTTATGATGCAAAGACACTCCTATCAAAAAGCTTGTCCGCCTAGTCGTAAAGCCAGCATTTCACACACAACAGTAACTGACGGAGTGTTGCTGAGGTCAACAGCAAAGGTGAGGAATTATTTCACATCTTTTCTCCTTTAAAAGTTAAATAGAAATAGTTGTTTACTATTTTTTTCATGCATAGGGTTGTAGTAAGTGTGGTTGTTCCATTCCAGAAAATGGGCGCTCAGGCTGGGTTCCTGTTTTTCACTCTTCTTGTCGCAGCTGAAGCAGAAATATTCCGTCACCCAGTGTTCCCTAGAGGTATTTATCTATTTGTTCTTGGAATAAAATAAGAAATTAAACAGGAACAAACAACTCGGTGGATTTCCTACTTACATCCATCGTTCCAATCTTTCAGTTATTCCAGGGGACCAGGCCTTACGAGAATTATTAGCTTTGAATTCAACTTATTTGCAAAAAGCTGCCATACAGTTCACAAGTAAGTCAAACTTATATGTATGTGTCTGTGTTTTTCTTCATTTTTACGTTTTATTTTTAATGCATAGCACTAATAAACATTATGGATTTCTGACAACACGTCCCAATTATTCAGCTTTTCTAGGTGACACAGCCACAAGGCAAATTCTGAATATTGAATTAACAGACCTGCAAAGAGGCCGTCTGCGCCCTGAAAGTAAGTCAAACCTTATTTTTATGCCTGGATATGTCCATTTTACACACTGTAAATAGTTACACTGTAACTTTGTAATAACTTACTAGATTCTTTTCAGTTTCTTATTGTTTACAGTTCATTACTAAAAATAAGGATAAAGATCATTACTGTATTATTTGATGTTTACGCACAATACCAGACAGTTTTGTCTGTATATTTGCAGGACTTACTGTTTATTACCATAAATAAGAACACTATTGTAATTCTGAGGTGGTAAACATATGGTATGTGGTGCCTTTTTAGCCTGATTGACAACAACCACACCAGTCAATAATAGTAATAATACTCTGTATGCCAAGAATAAAGATGTTGAAAATATTCAGTCAAGTTTGCCTCATCAGTTCAGCTCTGTGACAAAAAGCCTGAGCAGTGTCTGTTTTATTATATATTATTTTCCTTCTTGCATGACGCTCCGCAGTCAGTTTTACAGCACATTTCTTAAAGTGCTGTAAACTTTGATTTCTCCTACACCGTTTTGCGTGGTGTTGTGATTTTGTTGTACATAATAATAATAATAATAATAATAATAATAATAATAATAATAATAATAATAATAATAATAATAATAATATTCAATCCACAACCATTCTGATGGCTGTGGATTCCAGTACTGACAGCACTTTTTTCCTACTCTTTAATTAGATCCGGTCCGTGGCTTCAGAGCAGACGTGTCTTTCTTCAACGTGACCTGTGACCCCGAAAGTCCCGTCACAAGTGAGTCAGGCTTGGGTCTTTACCTTTGGCTTTGCCTATCTGCTCAACTTGTGATGCACTAACAAGCCACCTTCCTTTTCTTCCCTGTTGAGCTTTAAGTTTCTCTGGACAAATTAGTCATTTATTTTTAGAAAGCAATTATCATGTGACCCGATACAGGTAGATTTTTAAGATGCTTTAGCGGTCAGACACGCCTAGCTGCAGACTGGTTGATATAGTGTCTGCGTCACAACACAGACACATTAAAAACTAACTTCACTGTTGGAGGCTTACTCATAGACAACTGCTAAGTATAACACAAAGGTGAGTCATTATTTAAAATCTCCTGTTAGCTTTAATGGACAAGTAAACTTTTATCACAAGGATTACATGACCCCTGGGTGTCTCTCATAGAAAATGAAAGCTCTGGTTTTGTGCCTGCTCTTTGTTTTGGTGCTTGGGCTCGAAGAAACAATCGAAGAGGCTGAATCTGAAGCAGGTATTCCTGTGTGTAGCTGTAAAAGTGTTTTAGAAGCCTCGAGGGTTTGACACTAACAGCTCCTGTTCTGCTTTCAGTTCCAGGTGATGAAGCCATTACCGAAATTCTCAATATAGAGTTGACCGACTTGCAAAATGCCAGTAAGTGACCTGTGAGAACGTAGGTTAGACCAAAGTAATGATATTATGTCTCTGTCATGGTACTTTTAAATATTCAGACAAGTTCAACTGTTTTGACTGTCTTGTTTAGAGTCTTTTTGTTTTTATTTGTCTTACTGCTTGACATTAAGCATCCTCATTATTATATGTGATGATTTTCACATCGGGAACATTCACGCTTTAGTTTTTTTGGGTTTTTTTAGAATTGAATACTGTGATAGGATACAAAAATTAATATTATAAATGTTTTATCTTCATACTTCTTTATGTAAGAAACAATGAAAAAGATATTCACAATCAAGGACAACCTGTGTTGCAGCAGCCACCTGCTTCCAATCTCTAATCAGGCTCCACCTATTTAAACTCGGTTCAGACCTCAGCTTGCTGTCAGTTTTTACTCTTCCGGTTTCTTGGACATGAGATTTTGTTTGTTTCTTGGATTTTATCTGTTGGTTTGTTCAACTGAAATCTTTTGTAGGAATTTTTGGTTGTTTGATTAAATGATGAATGTGAACTTCTCCCCTGGTGTTCTGTATGTGGATCCTAACCTCAACCATAACAACAATTTTCATACTTATTTTTATGAATAATTCTTATTGATACAGGCCTTAATTTATTATAGTGGAAGCATATAAATCTGTTTCAAAGCTATCACCGACCAGGCAAACTTAAACTGGACAGATAAGTTGATCAGGACTGATTGCAATTGGTTGTAATCTTCAAGCTGACCACTAGATGTCACTAATTCACCCACACTGTACATTTTACGTGAGTGAAACTGGGGAATGTCTTGAAAGTTCCTTAACAGAATCTTTTTATTTTTTGCAGCTGGAGCTGATGATGATCAAGTGAAAAAGAAATCCACGGATTAAAAACTCACCTTGATCCTCAGGCCCAAAATGTGAAACAAGAAAAATATGTAAAATAATTTACAATAAACTTCCTGCCCATGTAATGAGAATATATTTTTGTGTTTATTTGAATTGCGGTATTTAAAATGTCACTTATGATGTTTATTGTGTTCTGATTATGTCCATTGCATCCCATTTATTTATCCTAATTTTTGTACATATGTTCTGCACGTGTCTTGTCCATATTGACACCAAAAATACCATGCAACCTTAAAATACTGTACAACTTTGATTTTGTGTCATGAAATCTGAAAGATCATACTGTATTCTTTTTTTAATTACCTTTCTATATTATATTTTTCTAACAGTTTAATGGCTTCTAAAACATGACTTGCAGTTTCTCTTCAGTGACACATGAGTCACATAAAGTAGGACACGGCAGACAAATGACGTGGATGTTTTTTTGGACATTTGCAGTTTATAATTAGGTTGTTTTGACTATTCCAATCTTACTTCTGATAATTGTTCTTTTTTTTAAATACACATTCCAAACTAAAGCAAAAAGTGGATGCCATTCATAAAACATAAAAGGATTTGTGTTGTCCATTGTGCAATAAGGGTTAACTATAGTAGGCATCAGCTTTGCTTTATAATATTGTACTCGTTTATAAGGTTTGTTAAAAGGCCACTGTTATAATGGTGCTGGATTGGTTTAAAGAATATTCGGATCTATTAATGCTATGTATACATGACTTGAGTTTATGTCATTTACAGTACAGTATATCACTTCCTTCAATAAACTCCTTGTGGTCTTTACTGTTTCGCCCTCTAGTGGTCGCTTAGTGAAAGCACACATTTAAAGTGCTGATAAACAAGAGGCTCAACTGAACTTTGGTTCAGTTTAATTTATCCGTTAACGTTCAGTCACCCTCTATCGCGCTGGATGGGTAAAATAAAATACTAATCATGTATTGTTTTTTTTCTGACTGCCTGGTGTCAATGTCACACGGATGATATCAGCTTCTTTTCCCTTAAGTAACTTGTCGGTCACCGGCTGCCACCCGATCCGACTACCGAACCCAACCAGTCCGTCATCCGTCATTCCCAGCCCGCTGCCCGGGCGGTGACTGCCCCCTTCCCCGTGCCGTCCAACTAAACAACAACACGTCGACTTGTTTTCTTTTGCTCGCTTCCCCCTCCTCTACATTTCAATCGTTTCCAGAGAAGTCTGGAGGTGATTCTGGAACTTCAGTGGGGAGAACCATGCGCTCCCTGGCCGGACTGGTCGCCATCGTGGCGGCTGCGAGTGTTTACCTCTACCTCCTGTCTGCCCACCTTCCGCCTGGACCGAAGCCCTTACAGCCGGAGCCCGAGGGGCCGGTCGAGGGGGTCCAGGAGTACAGGTAGGTGCAATAAAGAGATGTGCAATTTTAAATCAAACTGAACAATTTCAGAAAATATATTCCTAATATTTAATAGTTTTTGGGTGATGCAGTAAAATTGCAGAAAATATAGGAGTGCATTTACCCAAGACTGAACACTTTTATGTGGGTTCATGTCAATAATTCCACTCGAGCACTTGTACATGAATTTTCAATTCTTGATTAAAAAAATAACATAACATGTTCTTGTAAAATGAGGAGCAATCTATAAAGTCATATACATAAGCATTAATAGTGTCATAATCAAGGATTCAGTGTTCTTGGTATCTGCAGCGTGGGTTTTCCCCTGCATTACACTAACGTGGGGAAACTAAATTATCCAGAGTGATTGTGACACACATTTAAAGGCTGTGTGTTTTCCCCCAATAGGGATCCAAAAAGTTTGTGATCCTGTTGTAATGAATCTGTACCCGATTTCGCCCAGTCATCACAGATTCTATGGACAATGTGAGGAGGAAGAGAAGTCAGTCTTCCTCCTCATTTCATGTAAAGCATTTTTAATCTGAGAACCCAAAGAAAGGTGTGAAGATCATCTAGTGATGCAGGAGTTTTTGTCCCAAAGTTGAGTAGCTGTTCTGACCCCTGGTCTTTACCTATAGAGAGACTAATCTCTATTGGACATTGGACAATACTGAACCTTCTCATTCCCAATGGATGATGGGATATGGTTCTACTTTTCTGACCACTGTACTAGTAAAAGCAGTTTTTCATATGTCATGCTGATTCCAGCTTTAATGCCTAATTTGACTGAAATAAATAAACTCCTAGGATTCTGCTGCTCATACTTGTTGAATCAAACTGGAACTAAAATGCTGAATGTCTTTTAGAGTCACATGACTTCTGGTTTCTTTTTCTTTCAGTAAAGTTTGAACCGATCACATTAAAAAGGTCTTTTTCAATTATGTTTATGTAGGTGTTTGAGAGACAGACAGGCAGACAGACAGACAGACAGAGAGATAGACAGATAGACAGAGAGAGAGGCGGAGAGAGAGAGACAGACACATGTTGTGACCTTCTAGTGAGAGCCCTTCTAGGTATGATAGAATAACGCCGACCAAGACAGTCTGAATCCAAGATGTGGAACTATGTGTGTGTGTGTGTGTGTGTGTGTGTGTGTGTGTGTGTGTGTGTGTGTGTGTGTGTGTGTTTGTGTGTGTGTGTGTGTGTGTGTGTGTGTGTGTGTGTGTGTGTGTGTGTGTGTGTGTGTGTGTGTGTCAGTGATATTACAGATTTGTGATTCATCACACTGGCTCAGTTCTCAGCTACATACTGTATGTTAGTAGTGATGTTGTGTAACTGTAAGCATTACTGTTCAACACAATAAAACCAGCACAACAAATAATAATAAAAAGAACAAAAACACACAGTAACACACAAAGCAGCAACTAGTTTTAAAATTAGATCATTACGTTATTTCTTTTTAATTTTAGTTTCCTGTCAGTTTTTGGATGCTGCATTCAGGAACATTGATGATAATTTGTCAGAGTTATTTGTCAAATAGTTTGATTATCAATTACTATTTTTTTAGGTAAGCTGTCAAACAATTTTATATTTTGAATAAGACAAGAATTTTTTTCCCATTTTTGAAATTATTTGTTAATGAATTCAATCAATTAATTAAAAAGTAATTTAGGGGTCCAGCTGTGTGTGTGTGTGTGTGTGTGTGTGTGTGTGTGTGTGTGTGTGTGTGTGTGTGTGTGTGTGTGTGTGTGTACAGTCATATGATGTTGGACATAAGTAAAATTAAAAGTGCTCATGATGACACATTTCCTCGTTGAACTCAGTCCATACATTCGTGCGGTTTCACATACCAGAGCGTTTATGCATCATCAACCTGCTGACCAATGACAGAACAGAATGTTCTCATGACCAGTAGGAACAAGGAATGCTGAAGTCAGAGCAAGTGGGTGAGGAAGTTGGTATCTTGTGTTTCAAGTGGGGGGATTTTGGTTTGGAGCGTGTGTGTGTGTGTGTGTGTGTGTGTCTGAGAGTGTATTTCTACCCTCTGCTCAAGTCTACAGGCAGCAACACTATTTCTGTCCCTCAATCAAACGTATCCTGTTACCCACATACACACACACACACACACACACACACACACACACACACACACACACACACACACACACACACACACACACACACACACACACACACACAGCCAAAGAGGTTAAGTGATCAGTTTGTCCGGCTGTCAGGTTACACATGATGGATTGGTTTTGACGTGAAGGAGTGAAGAACCCTTTCCATTTCATTATTATCTTATTATATATTATATTACCATAAATTACATGATTCATGTTTTCACCGTTGTTTCTGTGCATTCAGGCTGAAGTTTCCCTCCGATCTGGACGAACTGCGGGAGCTCGCAGACATGCTGAAGTTTTATAAAAGAGAACATCACGGCTACGTCCTGCTGCTGTTCTGCAGTGCCTATCTCTACAAACAGTCCTTCGCCATACCCGGCTCCTCATTTCTGGTGACACATCCTGCACATAACGCATGATCACAATGACATCATGTGAACACAACCTGAACTGATGATAAGCTTACCGTCTGTAGAGAATATATTATTGCTATTCTCCTTCAGAACATGTTAGCTGGAGCAATATTTGGGCCGTGGGAAGGTCTGGCGTTGGCCTGCCTGCTGACCACCACAGGCTCCACCTTCTGCTTCCTGTTGTCTTCTGCATTTGGAAAGCAGCACGTGGTTCAGGTCTTTCCTGACAAGGTGGCCCTGCTGCAGAGGAAGGTTTGTCGTCATGCAAAAGCTGTGCTAGTATTCCTGTCAGGCTGTTTGTTAACGTGAGTGTGCTAACATACGTATGATGCCAGTGGTTACCTACTTATTTTACCTCAGGTAGGTAGGATAAACATAATGTAGCCGCAAGAGGGCACAAGCCAGTGTCTTATTGTGCCGGTCCCAAGCCCGGATAAATACAGAGGGTTGCGTCAGGAAGGGCATCCGGCGTAAAACTTTTGCCAAATCAAAGATGCGAATCAAACATATGACTTCCATACCGGATCGGTCGAGGCCCGGGTTAACAACGACCGCCATCGGCGCTGTTGACCTACAGGGCGCCGGTGGAAATTGGATTACTGTTGGTCGAAGAAGGAGAGGAGGAAAGTGCGTTCGCACGAAGAAACAGAAGAGGAGCGCCAAGAGTATAGGACTAAGAGTAGGGACGTTGAATGTTGGAACTATGACAGGAAAAGGTAGAGAGTTGGTCGACATGATGCAGAGGAGGAAGGTAGACATACTGTGTGTCCAGGAGACCAGGTGGAAAGGTAGCAAGGCTAGAAGTTTAGGAGCAGGGTTCAAGTTGTTCTATCATGGTGTAGATAGAAAGAGAAATGGAGTAGGAGTTATCTTGAAGGAGGAGTTTGTTAGGAATGTCCTGGAGGTAAAAAGAGTGCCGGATAGAGTGATGAGTCTGAAGCTAGAAATAGAAGGTGTGATGTTCAATGTTGTTAGTGGGTATGCCCCACAGGTAGGATGTGAGCTGGAGGAGAAGGAGAAATTCTGGTTGGACTTTGATGAAGTGATGCAGAGCATACCTAGAAGTGAGAGAGTTGTCATCGGTGCAGACTTCAATGGACATGTTGGTGCAGGTAACAGAGGTGATGAGGAAGTGATGGGCAGGTTTGGTATCCAGGAGAGGAACGCAGAAGGACAGATGGTAGTTGACTTTGCAAAAAGGATGGAAATGGCTGTAGTGAATACTTTCTTCCAGAAGAGGCAGGAACATAGGGTGACCTATAAGAGTGGTGGTAGGAGCACACAGGTAGACTACATCTTGTGTAGACGATGTAACCTGAAGGAGATCAGTGACTGCAAAGTAGTGGTAGGCGAGAGTGTAGCCAAACAGCATAGAATGGTGGTGTGTAGGATGACTCTGGTGGTGAGGAAGATGAAGAGGACAAAGACAGAGCAGAAGACGAAATGGTGGAAGCTAAAAAAGGAAGAGTGTTGCATGACCTTTAGGAAGGAGTTAAGACAGGCTCTGGGTGGTCAGGAGGTGCTTCCAGATGACTGGACAACTACAGCTAATGTGATCAGGGAGACAGGTAGGAGAGTATTTGGTGTGTCATCTGGAAGGAAAGTAGATAAGGAGACTTGGTGGTGGAATGAGGAGGTACAGGAGTGTATACAAAGAAAGAGGTTAGCTAAGAAGAAGTGGGACACTGAGAGGACTGAGGAGAGTAGACAGGAGTACAGGGAGATACAGCGTAAGGTGAAGGTAGAGGTAGCAAAGGCCAAACAAGAAGCTTATGATGACTTGTATGCTAGATTGGACAGTAAGGAGGGAGAGACTGATCTATACAGGCTGGCAAGACAGAGAGATAGAGATGGGAAGGACGTGCAGCAGATTAGGGTGATTAAGGATAGGGATGGAAGTCTATTGACAGGTGCCAGCAGTGTGATGGGAAGATGGAAAGAGTACTTTGAGGAGTTGATGAACGTGGAAAATGAGAGAGAACAAAGACTAGAAGAGGTGACTGTTGTGGACCAGGATGTAGCAAAGATTAGCCAGGATGAAGTGAGGAGAGCACTGAAGAGGATGAAGAGTGGAAAGGCAGTCGGTCCTGATGATATACCTGTAGAGGTTTGGAAGTGTCTAGGAGAGGTGGCAGTAGAGTTTCTGACTGGGTTGTTCAACAGGATCTTAGATAGTGAGAAGATGCCTGAGGAGTGGAGGAGAAGTGTGCTGGTGCCCATTTTTAAGAACAAGGGAGATGTGCAGAGTTGTGGCAACTACAGAGGAATAAAGCTGATGAGCCATACAATGAAGTTATGGGAAAGAGTAGTGGAAGCTAGACTAAGGGCAGAAGTGAGCATTTGTGAGCAGCAGTATGGTTTCATGCCAAAAAAGAGTACTACAGATGCAGTATTTGCTTTGAGGATGTTGATAGAGAAGTACAGAGAAGGCCAGAGGGAGCTGCATTGTGTTTTTGTAGATCTGGAGAAAGCTTATGACAGGGTGCCCAGAGAGGAACTGTGGTATTGTATGAGGAAGTCTGGAGTGGCAGAGAAGTATGTTAGAGCGGTGCAGGACATGTATGAGGACTGTAAGACAGTGGTGAGGTGTGCTGTAGGTGTGACAGAGGAGTTCAAGGTGGAGGTGGGACTGCATCAGGGATCAGCTCTGAGCCCCTTCTTGTTCGCTATGGTGATGGACAGGCTGACAGACGAGGTTAGACAGGAATCTCCATGGACTATGATGTTTGCAGATGACATTGTGATCTGCAGTGAGAGTAGGGAAGAGGTGGAGGAGAAGCTAGAGAGGTGGAGGTTTGTCCTGGAAAGGAGAGGGATGAAGGTTAGCCGCAGTAAGACAGAGTACATGTGTGTGAATGAGAGGGACCCAAGTGGAAGAGTGAGGTTACAGGGAGAAGAGATCAAGAAGGTGGAGGATTTTAAGTACTTGGGGTCAACAGTCCAGAGCAATGGAGAGTGGGGAAAAGAGGTGAAGAAGCGTGTCCAGGCAGGATGGAATGGGTGGAGAAAAGTGTCAGGTGTGAGGTGTGATAGAAGAGTTTCAGCTAAAATGAAAGGAAAGGTGTACAAAACTGTGGTGAGACCAGCGATGTTGTTTGGTCTAGAGACAGTGTCACTGAGGAAAAGACAGGAGGCAGAGCTGGAGGTAGCAGAGATGAAGATGCTGAGGTTCTCTCTGGGAGTGACCAGGAAGGATAGGATCAGGAATGAGTACATCAGAGGGACAGCACATGTTAGAGGTTTTGGAGATAAAGTCAGAGAGGCCAGACTGAGATGGTTTGGACATGTCCAGAGGAGAGATAGTGAATATATTGGTAGAAGGATGCTGAGTTTTGAACTGCCAGGCAGGAGGCCTAGAGGAAGACCAAAGAGGAGGTTTATGGATGTAGTGAAAGAGGACATGAAGGTAGTTGGTGTGAGAGAAGAGGATGCAGAAGACAGGGTTAGATGGAGGCGGTTGATTCGCTGTGGCGACCCCTGAAGGGAAAAGCCAAAAGGAAAAGAAGGTAGGATAAACATGAACAACAGGTTTCATGATATTTTCAATAATTGTTGAGATATTTGACTTTGGGTTGTTTGGGAGTGTCTGGATAGATGAGCTAATGATGAAAGCCTTTAAACATGCATTGCTTCTAGTGACCAGCAGGAGGCAGCACCACTGGTTTCAGAAGAAAGTTGCTTATTCTAAGCTCATGAGAAAATGATCTCAATCGTCACTTGATTTTATTTCATCAGATTGAAGAAGTCTCAACAAGCATAGCTGATGCAAAACTGTTATGCATGCATTAAGTTTCTGAATCCTAACGAAATTTTAATTTGACCTGGTGGAAGCTTTGAGCATGTCTGTCACTATTTTTTTTTTTTTTTTCAGATTTTTTTTAAACTGCTTTGACAGGTTTTTGTTTTGATTCATTTCCGCTTTCTTCTATTTTTCCCTACATTCTCTCTCACCATCTCTCTGCTTTTCTCGTCCTTCTCCTTCCCAATTTCTCACCCTGACACCAGGTGGAGGAGAATCGTAGCAGTTTGTTCTTCTTCCTCCTTTTCCTTCGTTTCTTCCCTATGACTCCTAACTGGTTCCTTAACATCACCTGTCCTGTCCTCAACATCCCTTTGCCTATTTTCTTCTTCTCTGTGCTCATAGGTGAGACAGTTCATACATGAAAAACACACATATAACACACAGACAACCACAGACGCCATTTCCTCACCTGCTCCCCTTTTCCTCCAGGTTTGATCCCTTACAACTTCATCTGTGTTCGCACCGGCTCCATCCTCTCAGAGATCTCCTCCCTGGATGATATCTTCTCCTGGGGGACGTTGGCTCAGCTCCTGGCCATCGCCCTCATGGCTCTCGTCCCTGGAGCGCTGATAAAACGCTACAGCAAAGCTCACCTCAAGGTGGACGGTATGGACAGTAATGGAACCAGCCAGGACGCAGTTAAGCAAGACCGGAAGAGACGATGATCCTTGCTCCCCAAACACAGCAATGTGTGATGGAAAAACTGGAGGGGGGGTGACTTTGTCGTCTTTCCATGTGATTCCTGGAGGATCACACCAAAGGCTTGATATACTTAGAGCATGATTGATCCACTCTTAAAGTTTGTAAATGTCTTCAGGCTGTGTGATGGGATTTAACATTACAGTGTCATGGAGACGTCTCAGTAACGATACCCCGAAAAAATTATTTGATTCACAAAGAAAGTTGACTAGTAGATCAGATTCCAGGGGAAAATACTATACCAATGACTGGTGATAAGTTGATTTCCAGTCGATGATTGAAAGTAATGAGTCTCCATTGCCTACAGTCTGCTGTGGACAATGGATAAAAAATTAATAATATAGTTAGCTTCTCCTTGCATATGTTTTCTTCCTACCAGTGGGAATCCAGTGTGGTCTTGGGAATTTCATGGAAAATTTTCTTTGCACATTTGGACTTTTAAATGACTCAAGATTGACTGGATCTCTGTCTTTTCCTGTTGCACTTAAACACGTCTTAATGCAGCATTGGCCACATTCATGGGAGTGAGACTGTGTGCAGACCAGACGTCATTCTCTCACTCTTAATGAGAGCGTGGTTTTGCTTAACCCGCACGTCATCTCGTTTACAACGACACACATCCTCACCTCCTCGCCAATCACATCGAGTCTCTTATTCATCATTTGTTCAAGAGCATCTTAACATAACCGGAGGGAGACTCCATGTGTTGTGCTTCAATGAAAATGAGGCCTTTAATTGAGTGTGGTGTCGCACTTTATGTCTGCTGCTGTAGGTGAAGGTACTTTGATTATTGAATGCTGTTTATGTTAGGAAACACTATCTATTGTTAAGTAGTATTTTGAGACAGCAGTCTTTAGAGAACAGTCTTAAATTACAGAAGGAGTTTCTTGTGTTTGCTTTAGATTAAGGTGAAGAAACTGTAGTTTTTTTGTTTTTTTTTACATATTTGGATTTTCTAATGCGCAATTAGTTTTATATAAGGTAAATTTGGATATCAGTTCTTCTATTGTAGCCTGACAGCTCAGTATTTCTATCCCAAACAGAGGAAAAATCAATGTGAATAAGACACAAAGTGCCGTACATGCTCTTCGCTCTCTGCTTTTTGAGAGCTAAAGAAAATGTTCTAGTCTTATGAAAACTGTGTTGAAGTAATGTTAACGTTGATTTGTGTTTTACTGTGCTTTGTTTACTGTAGTTCTCAGGATGAGAGATTATTATTCTCTTCTTGACCAAAGAAAGACATTAAAAAAACAAAATATACTTCATAATTAATGCAAAACCCAATCTTCTGTTTTGTGTGTGGAAGAAAAAATAAAATCTCATTTCTTCATTTCACCTTTTATTGGTCAGTTTAGATCCACAATAATTACAGCAACAAAATGAGATGTGTGAAACTTTGGTTGCAAAAAGATTTATTTGTGCCTCTCTTATTTTCACATAACAGAAAGAAACATCCACCGGCCCGGTCTACAGACGACACACACATTTATGCTTCACATTTAAAATCTATCATTGTTGTCCTACATTTACATCACAGTGAAACACGGTGTTCATGCACACAATCACATACATCTTCACACTGATGCAGACAGGCATTTTAAAAACAAAACTGAAAACTGGTTGCAACTGAGAGGACACACAAAAAGACGTGTATGTTTTTGGTGACGATAACAGATCGAGAGGAATATCTCTGGACACAAAACTTCAGATTAAATCATCAGGTTGAACTACTAGCTTCATTTTATCCACATTTAAAGTCCTGCCCACATTGGAAACATCATAGTAACCAAATCACAAATCAGCAGGAATTTCAGAGATGCATTTGAGTGGAACAACCTGTAAATAGTTCAGTAGTGGTTACAGCAGCCACGTCAGTTTTGTGTATAATAACAACACAGTTCAGGCTTTAATTGTGATTTTAATAGTTCATCAGTGACAAGATAAATGAAACATTCAAATGAACCAATATGTTTTAGACACATAACTAGAGTTCTTGAGGGAACAAAAAAAATATTTTTTAGGAAATAGTTTTGAATCAGCAACTCCCAAAAACTTTGAGTGAGAAGTAAGTGGAGTTCACGTCTAGCCCGGCCTCAGTTCTCGTATTGCACTAAGTGACATGACCACGTTAAAAGGTTTTGACCATGCAAAGGTAAACATCCACCACGCAATCACGAGACAAATAACCAGTCATCTGCATCTTTTACAAAATGTCAAAAGTGACATTTTTCGATAAGTGCAAAAAGTTCAGTGCTGAGCAGAAATCTGATGCTCTGAGTCATGCATAAACCGGAACGTGCAAAAATATCTAATACTGAAACGGCAGGCATCTTCTGTCATCTGAAATAAAAAGACAACATGAAACGAGCAGACAAGAGAGTGCAAGAGTGACTTTCAAAGCACAGCTTTGCTGCTCATTGGCTTAGACCAAGCAGTTTGCCGCTCTGCCCATGTTGTCTTCAAATGTCACATTTATAATACAACAGCACAACAGGCAGAGAAGTCCTTAAAACACAGCTTATATGTAAAAATACAGAAGACAATGAAAAATCAGCCTTCTGTCACATGTTGGACAGAAATTCTGTTTCACATTCTGAAGGTCAAAAAATGATGAAAACCAGCTCAAATCAGACAGGTGAAAAGATTTTGGCAAAAAAATAAAATTATATATATATATATATATATATATAGTGATTGTTTATTCTTCTTTCTTGGTGTCTCTACAACCTGGATTCTCTTAGTTGCAGGAGTCAGATTGGGTGAATCCTGAATGGATACAAAAGTAAGCAGCAGCCATGACAGCATAAAAATCACAGCAAACACACCTTCATGGATGCCAATTTATGTCTCAGAACAAACTGTCACACGCACATCACAAGAGGTGAAATGAAAGATTTCATCGACTTCTACACAAATTTGGCTTTCCAGAGCCACAATTTAAAAGTTGTTGGAGAAAACTGCAGCATAAGGCACTTCATCTTTGACTCCAACGACTGCATGGGACCTCTTTGTTTTCTCTCTCATCGTTCTCATCACTTCCTCTCACGGGTTCCGATGCAACGCCTCCCCCCTTCCCCTCTCTCTCCCCTGCAGGAAGTGGTAAAGCAGGAGGGGTTCATCCTTGAAGCTGTGCCCACCCGTCAGGTGATCCAACACTCCTCCCAGCTGAAGTTGAACGCCATACAGCAGGGCTTCGGCTCGCTCGGCACACAGGCCTCGCTCCACCAGCCAGTCGACCAAGTCACTCCCTCGAAAAACGTTTTTTAAGGTGGGCTCGGGATGCGAAAGCCCCAAAGCGAGATCGTGCTGGTGTAGGTGGTGAGCTTGGTCAGGGGGAAGCTGGGAAATCTGCCCCTCCGGGATGTCAGAGCTGGAAATCTGTGTGTGGCTTTCATTCTCATGATCAAGGTTGGGTTGGGATAGAAGTGAACATTGGCTACAGGATTCAGCTGAGTCCTGCAGTTGGTGAATCTGGTGTCTATTCTGTGGCCGGTGGTTCAGATGCACCTGAAGATCGGGATGAAGGTGTAGGTGCAGGGGCTGATGGGAGGGGGAATGTCTCAAAGAATCCTCTTCCATTCCTCCATCTCCATCTCTTTCAAACCTGTCATCACAGGAAGGATTCACCTGTTGAAGCGCTCACACTCTCCCCAGAACCACTAGGGGGCAATAGAGGGGGAAGGGTGAAGGCAAAGGGAATCAAGAAGGAAAGAAATGTGTGAGAGGAAAAAAGAAGGAACAATAATAACAGAAGATGATAAATAGAAATAAATCTAAAGGATTTATGTGTTAGTATAAAAGAAAAAAGTACTAGAAACTTAAAAACACCCTAAATTTCTTTGATAGCAGAATTGTTAAAGGGTTTTCCCATCAAATCCCAATAAACAGAAAGTAAGGAAGGAATGTGACTTTACAGAAACTTAAGTTACATTTTTAGCACATAAGAGAGGGCAAAATATGGTGCAAGACACACACAACACACTGGTACCTGTGTGTGTGCACTATGTCTTGTACACACTGGTCTTTGTGGTACCGGACAAACTGGGTGCAGGTGAGCCTGACTTCCTCTGGTACACTCGAGGGACTCAAACCTTCACTGTCCCTGCCCTGCCATAGACCCAGCAACCTAGCAAACAAATAAGCAGGTTTATAGTTGTGTTGCTCTGGTGTGCTTCCTGATAAACAACTCAATGAATCTAGAGGTCGTCTACAAGGCTCACCTCTTTTTAAAAGGCAAAATGATAAGATGTCTGTCCAGACCAAAGATCCCAAAGGACAGGAAACCCTGGAAAGGAGCATGAGAGAATGATGTATTAACGGTTGTCACCATGGTTACACATTAAAGGACGACGTCACACATCACTACCTGTCCATAGTTTGCCACAGCACAGAAGAACTGTAGTTCAAGGTAAAGTCTTCCTGGATCTTTATTGAACAACCACCACAGGCAGCTGGAGAGGTTCTGCATGCAGACAAACATTCACCAATCAGACAACAGCCCACTGAGCTTCACCAATCACAGCAGCCTTAGCTACACTAGGTACTGCAAATTTTCATTAACCTAAACACTATCGTTCTTTCAGACAACTAATTAAACTTCACCGCTAGCAGGCTGACAAAAAGCAGAAGGCAGAGCAGGACGTGTCTGACTGTCTGATTATCATCAGTGCTTTGGGTTCCGGGTGGCGGTAGGTTTAGCGGCTGCTCGGAGGAGGAGGAATCCCTCAGCTGCCTGTCACACTGCACCCCGCTGTGGCCTGAAACGGAAATCTTACTATAACAGAGAACACCGCTGATGTCCTCTGGCCAGACTTGACTTACATTACAAAAATGCAAGAAGGTTCCAAATCATGGAATTAAATGTTGCTATTTGCCACAAAAACACTTATATTTGTGTTTTCAAACCTGTGCCGTTTGTGTGGTCCCTCTGTGTGCTGGCGATCATGTCAGGTAAAGTCTGGAGAGTGGAGAAACTGTGGGAATCTGGGAACACAACAGAAGTGGTATTTACTAAACAAAACTTTTCATAAGTTTAAATGCAGACTTTTTGTTTCACTCTGGCACAATTGTAATTGGATTTCAGAAATCTAAATTGACTCGCACAGAACTGAACCACCTGAATTGATGCTGCATGCAGGTGAATCAGCAATCGATGGTGGTTGTTGTTGTTGTGGATCCTCCGGGCCACCGGGGGCGGTTATCTCATCACTGATGCCTGTGAAAGCAGCTCTGTTCAGGGTACGGTAGCCTCTCTGCTCCCTGTTTCCCTGGCTGAGACCCATTAGAGATACTGCACCAAGCAACAAGCTGACTGCAAGAACTACAGCAGTGATGATTATCTGGAGAAGAGGCAGAAGACAATAATTTTAAAAAGGCTGGACTGTTTCAAATTTGTTTTTTGATGTTTAGTAAGAGATCTACGTATACACAGGCAGTCCTCAACCTACAAACACAATGGGTTCCAACTAAGACTCTTTGTAAGTTGGATGTTCGTATCTTGAGGACTACATGTATATGGACATTGGGTTACAGAAAGTGTTTTTTCTAACCTGAGCTCTGCCGTAGAAGAAGGCAGAGTCAATGGTGTCGGTCCTCTCTCCTGATATCAGAAGACCTCCAACCATCAGGAAAGGAACTCTGCACACCCAAAAAAGAACATTTTGAAATCTACATAGATTCAACATGTGTTATGTTGCTTTTTCCAAAAGTGTTTGGGTGTTCCCACCTACCCCCAACCCAATATCATGAATATTCCAGGTCGGAGTCTCAGCAGATGGTCTCTATTAGTCAGAGCCAGGCAGAGAGGAATCAAACCTGTAAAACAGCACAAAAAGATTTCACGAAAACATCAACATCAACTCAGTCCGTTGAAGTGAAACAGAGGCGTTCTTACTGGATTATTTGTTCTGCTCATTAACGTACACACTAACCTGACCATATGTAGGTGCTGTACAGAGACCCATACAGCAGAGTAAAAGTGAGGATTTTGCCGAGGAGATTGTCATCTTTTTTCACCAAGAAGTTCCAAAGGATCATACTGACGCACACCAGAAACTAGAGATACAGGGCAGATAAACTTCAGTGAACAAATAAACCGGGACAACATATAAAAAGGCTTTAAATTGACTGGAGACTGACCTGAGCTAGAAAAAGATTTAAGGCAAAGAGGTGAGGGAGTCTGGTGAATTTTCTGCTCAGCAACATCACTGCTATGGTCCACACCTGAGATGAGAAGCAGCCAGCGATCAGACATCTTAATGACAGTACTGGGAAAATAATTCAGTTCTATGCCATTTATTAGTATCTATAAGAACTGGAAAGTTTGTCTTTATATGTTCCAACTTGCTGATTTATCTAAAGACAGATACTTACCAGGGCTACTAGGCAGACAATGCTGATGTTGAAGCTGACATTTTCAAGTTCTGTCACCAGAGGTGTCGGGTCCATGAGAGGGATTGTTAATAACCAGGCAGACACGTACATAATCGGGGCGGACAGGAACGTACTGATTACCATCCCTGATGTTACCTGCAGGAAGACCAGAGACAGAGAAATTAAAAAAAAAAAAATGGAAGGAGTAACAAACCAAGAACGTTAGTTGTGTATTTTATTACGTTTCAAATGGCTTTGTCTATTTCATGCACTTTGATTGATTGCAGATCAACGATACTCACCACCTCCAGCTCCATGTTGTAGTGTCCGGCGTATATGGCCACACTAGGTGCGGTAGGGAAGACTCCATACAGGAAAGCAAAGTTAGACAAACTAGTGTGGTTGGCACTCGTGCTGTTCGCTCCTATATCCAGGATATCCACCATGTCTTTACAGACCAGCGGCATCAACAGACTGAAGAGGCAAGAGGTATAAAATCAGCTTGTCACTTGTTCTCACCTTTGCTGAGAAGTTTGTGTTTTTACTGCTGTTGATTTGTTTGTCTGTTAGCCGGGTTACACAAGACGTACAGTTTGGCTGTGATGAGGAGAATCAAAGCGACTCCAGTGTCTCTGGTTAGTTTTCTAAGCTGGCCAACCTGTCGTAGAAAAAGAGAGATGATATAACTTTAATGTTGTCCTTCATGTTGACAGGTGAATGAAAAAAAGATACAACATGCTGGGTTTATTAAAAGTTAAAAGCTGACAAGTGTAGGGACTAATTAAGAATGAAATACGATTGAAAAGTAAGGATTCATTTAATCACAATTGCTGAAGAATGAAAACTCACCATAGTGAGGCCGAGATAAAACAAGGCTGTACCTCCAAAAGAGTTAGCTAGACCATCTATGAACTCTGACAGCACAGCAGGGATCTGCTGGCCCAGGGCAAAGTGGGCGATAATTCCTACTATCACCATGAACACTACTGGGTTCTTCAACACCTGAGGAGAAAAAAACACTTTACAGGCAAGTAGGCAAGCAGTTCAAATATAATTTTGTCAAACAAAACAAAAACTTTAGG
This sequence comes from Antennarius maculatus, assembly GCA_013358685.1. Classification (NCBI taxonomy): domain Eukaryota; kingdom Metazoa; phylum Chordata; class Actinopteri; order Lophiiformes; family Antennariidae; genus Antennarius; species Antennarius maculatus. The sequence goes on from CM023616.1 coordinate 17,452,444, forward strand.
AAATTCATTGGGTGTTTTTTATTTGCTATGGATTTTTATGCACCTTAAAAACACATGCACACGCACTTTACCTGTAGCATTACAACCACAGCAATGACAGGCGTGCTGTGCTGCGAGTGGCTGGCCTGCTTCCACTTCTGCACCTCACAAAGAGCAAAACCAGCAGGATTGAGGAGCATAAGGGAGACTGGGGCGACTAGGTAGATGTACTGGAGGTACTCTGGGTACGTGCTCCGATACAAAGCTTCAACTAGAAATATGGAGACAAAGAAGAATATAGAATAAGTGGTTCTTTAACACAATGTTTTACAGCATACATCAATCTTTGTCCATCTTACCTATGGGGTATCCTAAGGCAAAGTCGTTGCTCTGCGTAGCAAAGATGGCATATAGTCCAGCCTTGCTGTATCTGCTGTCTGGACTGGCCACCATCAGAGTGAGGACACACACTATTGCAAACACTGTCACCTGCAGACACAGTGGGAGCATCCAGTCAGGCTGTGCTTCTATAATCACCCTACAACATCAACTACCACAAAGATACCAACCTTAGCTACCAGGACGCTCCAAAAAAAAGCCCAGATGACATTGTCAAAGTCCAAGAGCACCATGTTTTTAAACAGCAAAGCTGGGAGAGCAAACTTTGACACAAAACTCCCCAAACCTTTCACCTGGTTCTCTGTGATGATGTTTGCCCTGTCAGTGAGAAGCCACAAATCCACAGAGCAGTTGTTAAGTTTCATATTTTTCTTTGGTATCTCATGGTTTCCTGCAAACCCTTAACAATCTGACTGAACGTATGCAGGATTTAATGAAAATACTTCACAAACCCACCTGCCAGCTATGTATCCACACAATATGATGCCAAAACACTCGAGAAGAGCTGGGAAAAGCTTGTCGATGGACATGTGGGGCACCACTGCAGAGCCCGCTAATGTATTATGGGATATGTTCTTCCCATGGATCAGCACATACTTGTTGGAGATCTCCATGGTGAGGATGGGATGGGATGGGATCTGGGTTGCTGGTTAATGGCTAGAAGATATCAGCACTCTGGAGACAGCTGCTGATGGAAAAACATACCGTGGAGACACACTTGAAAACTGGAAGGATAAGAGATTCCATGATTGATGTGAGATCATCTGGCAAATCAAAATCTCTCTGAATCATCTGGCAAATCAAAAATGAAGGCTATAAAGAGGCTACGGGTTCTAAGAATCCCTACTTACGGCTCTGTTCTTGAACGTACCACTATACCGTTAGCCACGGTAGCACAGCCAAATAAGGCTGCTTTATTAATCCACACGACACCTCTACAATACGCTAGCATTGAGTACAAACAAAACTAGTTATTCCGCGTTAGAAAAGCTTAAAAAAAAAAAACGACTTCCATTTTGCCACGGTTGCTACAGATGACTGTTAGCGCTAGCAAGGTGAAAGCTAAAGACGAGCCTCAAACACATCTGGCACTGATACATTATTAACATGGATTTTTTTATATGATTTGTAGGCTCACCGCTGTCATTACAGGAATCGTTTTGCGCAGATGAGTACGAAATTCATCTGAATTGCCTTTCGGAGACCCTGTTTTGCTGTTTGTTTGAGAACACTTGCTTCTGTAATCGGAATCTGACAGCTGCACATCGGCAACGCCCTGTAAACTGATGACAGATAATTCAGCCAATCATCGCCGACCTGAGCTTCATCGGACCGTCGTGATTGGATAAAAGCGTGCAGCGAGATGTTGCGTTCACGGACATGAGCGACCACCTTAAATTTTTATTTTGTAGTAAATTTATTAAAAGTAGTGCGCCTCGTGGTGATTTTGCAAAGTATTTGTTAAATATCGTCATGTCTCCTCTTCACTCAAGACAACGTGAAGTAGAAGAGGGTTTATCTCCTCTTGCTCCCTCCACGTGGACTACAGGGAGTCCAAGAAATGACAGATTTATGATATGATAGCCAGAATCCCAATAACTTTCAAACCAGTTACACTATCATGTAGTTGCATTGTCCATCTTTATTGCACAAACATGTAAAATGCATATTTATCCGGTCATTCATATCACTACATCTTGATTACATCATTAGGGTTCACTGTCAAATACCTGTGATAAATTGATCATCTTTTGTGGAGGAATAGCAAAATTACTTGACATGTTATGATCCAAAGAAAATCACATTTCATCCTACACAGAGCGCATAAAGCATCTTAAAGTATTTCATTTATTGATGTGAACTGGAATTTTTTCCTCTGATTGTCTTTTTTTTTTAAGTTTCAAATGATAACAATTTATCCCACAGACTAAAGACCTTGCAAAGCAGTAGTAGATGAAGCAGAAACACACAGAAAAACAATAATACTGCACACTTCAGACACATAATTTATATAATACAGTCCTTCAATACCATTCGATTAAATCATACAAATACATACATAGGTCCTTCATGGTAAATTAAAGCAGCTTTTAACAAAACAGCGAACTAAAAATCTGTCCTATTGTAAACCAAAGCTGCTATAACACTGTACAACGTCCTTTAAAACATCTCAATCACAAAACATGAAATGCATGCTCACGTCACATTTAACAAATGAAAAGTACCATTAAGTGGTTCCAACAGAAACACACAGATGTAAATATACACACCGTGAAGGCACATTTGGCGGAGACAAATTAAACACCCGCTTTTCCCCTGATGTGTTGTGCAGTGGTAGCAGGAGGTTGGACCATTTTTAGTTTGGTTCCACGTCCATCGACGAATCGATGTCATTTAAAATATTCTAAATACTGTGGCAATGCAGCCGCTGTATTGCTTCCGTTTGTCTATTTACACGAGCAGAGTTGAAACAATCTAGCTGAACAAACATGCATCAATAATTTACAGGCACTAAAAGACTATTTAAATCATTTAAGCAGCCTGAAAATTAAAGTCCTGAATAGAAAAAAGGCACAAGAGAAACATGTGACAAATAGCATGTCAACACGTTGGATTGGTCGCATTATAAACTAATGTTGTAATGCAATTAATAATATTGCTTCAAGATGTTGATTTAGCTTTACCTAATATTTGTGGGAAAGTCACATGTGCTTCCTCTCAGATGCTGGTTTATTTGTCAAGTAAGAATTTGTCTTCTTTTCTCAATATGTTGCTGGTTGGAAAAATATCATGTCTATCGTAACAAACAGGTCAAAGAAACTCCCGGAAAAAGAATCTTAAGCTACAGCATAGTTGTCAATCAAAAAAGAAATCCATAAAGCAGAAACAGTTGCAAGTCGTTGTTTTTTTTCTTTCCTTATTTGAACACAGTGTACCGGAGAACAAACGGGCTTTGGTCTTTAAAAAGGTGCTTTTCTGCAGCTGCAGAGGCCCATGATAGGAGCTTCACGTTATGAGTGTGTCCTTGTAGTCGTCATGGTCCGTTTGACATGTTTCAGTCCATTGATGAAACGCAAGCTGCAGACGACAAGCGCAAAGAGAGAGAGAGAGAGAGAGAGAGAGAGAGAGAGATGGTCCAGGTGTTTTTTTCTGATGGTTCTTCTTCACCTAGGTATTGGAGGAAGAGGAGGAGCTCCTCTTTCCTTTTTAGTAGAACCTGCAAAGCGGCAAAGGCACAATTATTTTAAGTTTCCTGAAGTTTTCATTTCCTCCACCAGGTGTTGCTGTATCACGATTAGCCATATTTATTCTCAACTACTGCACATATATTACATATTATTTACATAAATAGCACCATTTACTTATCAGATCTTTTATTTCCCTTACCTCTGCCATCAGTCTTGCCGATCTTGCTGGGGTAGGTCTTCTGGAAGGGCACGTAGGGTTCAGGTGGAGGGAAGTCCGACACGGGGTGAAAATTGAAGCGACTCTCCCACTCATCTGTTAGCAGAGAAAGGTGGAGGTTGTGCGTGTCCATCAGACTAGAAATCACTATTTTATTGTGAAATAGAAGAATCGTGTTAAATCATGTGATTTAACATGATGCCAAGAACCAAAAGGTTTATCTAATGGGAAAAAGTTTCTCTAACTGGTGCAGCATTTGTCTTTAAATCACACCCGCACTGACACCATGTGACTACCCACCCTGGATGAGGTTGTGGTGAGAATTCTGGAAGCCGTTGCCCATGGGTGGAGGAGGTGGGGGGGGTCCTCCCATCCCAGGCCGGTCCGGAGGGAGGGGAGGTCTACCCGGTCCGCTTCGTGGGGGCTCCGGCCCGGGTCGACCGATGGGAGAAGGAGCTGGCGATGACCTCAAGCTGCTTCCGCCCATGTTACGCCCTGAAGGAGGAGGTGGAGGATGGGGGCCTTTTGGAAGTGGGGGGGTAGAAGTGAAAAGTGAATCCTTTATGAGACTGGATACCAAAACCTCATGACGTGAATTTTTCACGCAGCATTCCAACTCGCTATACGTTTACGGCGGCTGCACACCTGTGTTGCGTGTTGAGGATTGGTTCCTGCTGAGAGGTGGGGGTCTTTCATTCGGTGGAGGAGGGAGGGGTCCTGTCCGACTATGGGGGGCAGACGGACTGTGGCTGGCGAGGAGAAATAACTCAGTTTTAAACTGGATACACGTCTGCATTCACACTTAAACAACATGTCAGAACAAGATTCGTGTCAGTACTTATTGAGGGAGGTGTTCCTTTGGGGCAGACGAGGGATGCTGTGGTCGTCACCTCCAGCTGGGGTGGGGGGCAGGGGAGGAGGGCCCGGTCGGCCCGGTGGGAGGGGAGGCGCGCCTCCACCCGAGGGTCGAGAGGAAGAGAAAGCCGAAGGTTTGGAGTTCAGGGAGGGAGGTGGAGGAGGGGGCACATCGCGGGGCATGGATGGCCGATGGCCCCCCAAAGGTGCTGGAGGAGGTGGGGGTCGGTCGTCCGGGAACGGAGGCCTCCCTCCGGGGACTGGCGGAAAGGAACATCGGCTGCTATTTGGAGGTGGATGAGGTGTCGGGGGTCCTGGTCTGGGCCCCCCTAAGGAGCCCCCCGGTGGGGGCGGGAGAGGTCCATGCCTCCCCGGGGGAACGCTAGGAGGTGAAGAAACAGCCGGGCTGGTCCTGGGTCCTCCGGGTAAGGACGGCGGAGGTGGGCCCCCGCGAGACTGGAAGCTCTGGTTGGGTCGGGGGGTGTTGGGTACCGGAGGAGGGGGCCCCCCTGGGGTGTCTTGCCTTGAAGGGAAGTTGGGTCTGCCTTTAGGAAGATCAGGGACAGATCCACGGACACCAGCTGGAGCTGCTGGGAGTTTGGGGGCTCCCCCACCACCACCGAAGGGTGTCGGCCCACAAGATCGGCCCCCTGGGGGGAGCACGGGTCCTCGGGTGGGCCCTGAGTCTGAGGTAAAGAAAAGGAAAAGGTTACATTAGAAACATGGACTTTTCAAATTTCCCTAACCTGCATGTTGTTGGGCTGTTGCCATAGCAACATGCAGCGGTTATTATTTACTCCTCTACCTACCACTGGACTCTCTGTTTGCTGCAGACCTCAGTTTGGGCATTCCCCCAGCAAAAAGGCCACCCAGACCAGCAGGACCCCCACCACTGAAACCTCCTCCAGCGCCCCCACCTCCTCCTCCTCCACCTCCTCCTCCTTTAGGTTCTGATACGATGAAAGAAACACTTTTGAATATTTCATTTCTTGTACACATTTCCAACACTATTATTATGGACATTTGCATAAAGATGCATTATTTATATTATTATTTTTATTTAGGTGGGTGGGATTATTTACTGATGATCAGTTTGAGGACGTTCTAGCGTTGTGTGGTCTAGTTGTTCCGATACTTAGCAGTTGTTTTAAGCCATGGGACTATGTCAGCCGGCTACAAATAAGCTTCCCCTCTAGGGACAATAAAAATAGACCTTATGGAGTGCTACTAAAAAGTTCTCAGCATACTGTCCAAGATGGGTCCGCTGCGGTCATTGGTGACAGTCTTCTTTAACTTGGCTCCTTTACAAATGTCAGACAACAGAGCGCCCCTATCTTGCTGCTCTGAGCGGCTTAAACTGGGCTTGTCTGTGTTGGCCTGTAACACAAACACGCAAAAAAGTGACACACAATTGTAAAGCTAAAGACAGAGGAGATACAGCAAACACCATTATCGATCTTTGTCTATTAAAGCCATTAAAACCTATAATGATGAGTGTTTAGAGAGAACTCCGGCCCAAACAGGAAATGATCTGTAACGGTATAATAAATTCATAAGACGCCTCTGCTGAGCATGTCCAACAGGACAGGTAAGACGCATAGAATGACTCACAATATTGAAGGTGGGAGGTGGTGGGGGCCCGCAGGCAGGTGGCGGAGGTGGGGGTGGGACTGGCATCGTTCTCTCTCCACTTTAAACTGTCTGCTCTGGAGGTTGGACGCTGGAGGAAAGTGAAAACACGCAGGATCAAGGGGTGAAAACACAAAATACAATAATAAATTCAAAACCGTATTAACGTTAAACTGCAGATAATGAAATTATATTCACAAAACAAGACCAAGTGAAAGAAGAATAGCTAGAAGATAAAGGAAACAAAGGACAAAGAAAAGAGTTAGGAGAGGAAGAACAAGAATTTCAACTTCTTTTGGCAAGAAAACAGCCCAGCATGTTTTTATGTTTGTCTTCACGAAAACTTCCTCTACATAAAAACCCGGTCGTCTGTGACGACTCATCACTGATATCAGAGTCAGACGCAGCACGTTAACACTTTATGCTCCGATATCTTTAATGAAAATGACTGCATACGGCTACAGACATCAAGTCAGGTGAACCCCCCAGGCACAGAAGAGGCAGCTGATTGGACAGTATCCACGGTCCAAAAGGAGCCACTTTCTCCTAAAACAAATACTCACACAGCTCAGCCTCTCATCTCCAGTCACACACACACACACACACACAGCCAGCCCATTCTCTCAGTGCTTCTACTTCCTGTATGCCGCTGATAAACAGGAAGTCATCACAAAACTCCAGCACTGCAGCACATCCGGTTCCCAGAATGGCAGTAACTCGACGCCTCATCTTTGCACCGTTTTGACATTCTCCTCTTTCCTCTCATGTGCATGTCACCTCTCTTTCTTTTACTCGATCTCTTCATCTTTTGTCATCATCTACAACCTCTTTTTTTTTTTCCTCGAGCCATCAGAGAATTTATTTGCTAGCTTACTGCAATCGACACATCAAGAATAATTATTTTCTGGCAATATAAATGAGAAAGAAAAGCGAGTATTTGCATCGACTATTTAACACGACTAATCCAGAATAACTGCAAGAAGACAGCTACAATTACATCTATGATTACATTACATTTTGGACAAATAAGTATAAAATACACTGCTGGTTTAAGTTAAGTCACATCCACAGTTGTTCAAATCAATCCACTGGACTTTGAAAAAGTTCTGAGAACTGGAAAAGCCTCTTGGATGAGAGGTGAAACGTCTTCAAGGAACTTTCTTAAAGTCCAGTGGATTGATTTGAACACCTTTAGATAACCATGACCTGGATGAATGAGAATCTACACAGACAGTTAAGTCACATGTTTCCACAGCAAACAGCGGAGAGGACCGACCTTCACGAGGCGGGCCGGGCATCACGAGAGCAGACAGTGAACGCCGAGTCAAGCCTTACTTTATCCTTGAGGTTGTTCAGATCTGACCCTCGCTTCAGCAGTTTTGATGAGGACTCAGCCGCTCACTCATCAGCTCACTTCCTGCTGCAGTGATGAAATGACGGTGACACAACTGTAGCAGATGAAATCAGGCACGAAGGCGAGAAGTCTGTTTAACCGGGTTGCTTGTGTCTCGCTAGGGAGGGAGGGGGTGTGAAAAACCCCGCCTTGTTTTTCATCACGCAATTTCTACACCGTTGTGCAAAATACAGTAAAATGCAAAGAGTGTAAAGAGTTCATGTGTGAGGCGATAGTGTGAGATACGCTGATAACTCAGAAGTAGCTCAGAGGGAAAAAAGAAAGATATTCGACTTCCGCCAGAGGAAACAGGCCTGTTTGTTGAAATTCAAATTGCACTCCACACTACCCCCCAACCCCCCCACTGTAACTCACCCACAGCCTAATATTAGCTAAGCATTGACAATGGCTCTTTTGACCGACGGAGAGAGAAGAGATACGACAGATTCCAGTGTGTGAACGCTTTGAAGACACACACAGAATGAAGCTCACATGTGTTTCAGTTTACAAATGGCTGTAAAAAAAAAAAAAAAAAAGGGCTTCTTCATCCTGTCGCCGAGCCTCCGGTGCAACACAACCTCATTAGAGCTACTGTGAACAAACACACATGCACACACACACACACACACACACACACACACACACACACACACACATATATATATATATATTTATATATACACTAGAATGTATAACAGTGGATACACATACTGGGCGACAACCTTTAAAACCAACATTTAGAATCAAATACTGTAAATAAACCCATCATTATTCCATTCACCCTCTGTTTGTATCTTGTATTTTTTATGAATAGCATTAATACCTTTTTTAAAATTATTTTTTTCTATTTTTTTTGTTTTTTTGTTACTACACATCATTGCTGATGAAGGCAAAACAGTTCCATGAGGAAATGTGGTTTTCACAGAGGTGAAGCTCTGTGGGAGTGGGGGTATTATTAAGTGAGGAAACACCCATAACTTAACTCCTCCAAGATGTGACACAGCTCAGTGAAAAAAAGGTGAATGTTTCAGAAAAGTTGTCTCAAATCAAACGTATCTCGTTTTATTATTTGATGGGGAACATTCTGATAGGATGTAATTACAAGTCCATATCTCCTGCTATAAAAAAAAATTGAACTCTGAGATGACTGAACACCGGTCGGGGAGATAAAAGGTCATTTTTAGTCACGTCCAATGTAAAGCAGGGGAAGAAATAAATGTGTCGGCTGTGCAGAAACAGTGCTGAGTGGCTAAGCTAACATCCTGTGGTGTGTTGACGCTTACTTTGTAACTCTCACTAACACACACACACACACACATACACACACACACACACACACACACACACACACACACAGACTCGTTATCTGAGGCCAGATGTGGTTTTATGTCTGTTGTCTCAGAGCTAAATTTTGCATCTTGAACCCTGTTCTTCAGATAAACAAATTAGTGCTGAATACATCTCGTGAAGTGTATGTGTGTGTGTGTGTGTGTGTGTGTGTGTGTGTGTGTGTGCGTGTGTGTGTGTGTGTGTGTGTGTGTCTGTTTCCTCTTTTGACATATGCACTATGCAACCAGATGTGACTTCAAGCCTGTTAAGATATGGAGTGTTTTAACACCACTTCTTGCAAGTATTTGTTACCCAAACACTTCTAAAAGTTATTACATATAAACTCATTGAACAACAAACAATAAAAAGGTCATTTCCGAATGTTTTTTTCTTTATTTCCTATTAAAAAAAAAATTGAATTGAGTTGAAAAACACCACATCATTTTCTAAGTTCAGTGTGATGATCCTGGAGATGATGAAAAGAGTTTACTTTTTTTGCAACAATGCTGGTTAACAAAAATTCATTTAAATAATTGCCGCTCTTTTTAAGTAACATCTTAGTTTTGTGTCTTTGGTCACCGAACATTTTCTTTCTACTTGGTCGATATAGAAGCCGTACTTACTCAATCTGTGTCCATAGAAGAATCAGCAGTATGTTCAGAAGGCAGTAGAAGAAGCACCTTAATTCATTCCTCATAAAACAGCAAAACGTGAAGAGCAGCCACATGCAGCTGAAATCAGAAAAAGAAGCGGAAGGTTAGCTGCATCTAAAAAAAACAAAAAACTTCTAAAACATTCTGCGCCCAGATGAGGCTGTTAATTCCTCTTCCTGTAAACTCACATTCAGAAGGCCCCATTTCAACAGACGCACACAACAATTATACATATATTTCTGTGAATGTATGGCACTTCCTCCTTTTCAGTTCCCCCGTCTGGGGAGGAGAAGGTGCATTTCTATTCCCTCCGGTCATTCAAATGAAGTCTGCAGCGAGGCCAAAATGTAATTCATCACCTTTAAGATGTGAGTGACGTTTCAGTACTTCAATTAGAAGCAGTAGGAGGCTCTTCTAAATGATAATCTTAGTAAAATAACCTTAAAATTGCCCTTAAAATAAATAAACAGCGAGTATTTCTGTTTTGGTTTGAAAGGTGGAATTTAAATTTAGTTTTACACGTCGACTCACGTCTGGTGGGTTTGTAGGGATCAATGATTGTCCATCCTAGGGGGAGGGGGAAAAGCATCCATGATGTCAAGAGGATGAGAAGACCAGAACAGAGGAGCGACTGTTCACCCGGCTATGACTCTGAATCATCATTTGGGGGTTTTTCATTCCTGCTGAATCTCTGCATCTCATTTTAACTCATTCACATCAGGTACACTTCCTTCCAAATCTATCCAGAGATGGTCCCTCCCACATCTGCAGCATTACAGGACTAATTCTAAAAAAAAGAGAGCGATGACTTTTCACTTGCTGTTCTGAAAAATGCAGAACTGCTTCTATTTAAGTCCACAGCCCTTAAAGCTGCAGTACAAAGGGGTTAGCGTAGCGCCGTAGCAGCCCCTTCCTCAGCTCTCGGTCACACTTCCTGTCTCACAGCACATGCAGGGGCGGCCTGCCAAACCTACCATCGGCTGTGTTTCAATACTTCTCCCTCTTGCCTCCTCTTCCCAGCTCCAGAGGGGATTCCTTAACAGACGTCTTCTCGTGTGGGGTTCTAAACCCGTTCTGTTTTGTTGATGGGATGAAGCAGCTGAATTCATGATACAAGAGAATGCTCCATTCTATCATTTCATGGTAGAAATAAATTGTGGACAGAGAGTGTCTGTCGTTTCAGCGTCTTTCCATAATGATAGCTGACTTCCTGTTAACACTTTACATCAAGTTGGACTGTTTTGTGACACGCCGGGCCAGCAGATCTAAGTCCCAACTGCATTAAAATCATGCAGTTCCATAGCTGATGCTCAACACAATGGGGTAGGCAGGGTGTTGATCTGCATATGCTGAGACATAGGCTTTCATTGAAATCATTGAAATCATCAAAGCTGCTGACTCAGCTCATTCGGGCGTTAATCACTGAATGGAAGCGTTATCTCGGCGGAATTTCAAAGCTGTGTCATGTCAAGAGTTTGTTGCAGGACGTGTACTTAGTGTAGACTATCGTTAGCCTGTGTTATCTATGATAATGAATCAGGTTTAATATCTCAGTGGTTTTAAGGAATGAAGGTTTGCAACAAGTGTCAAGAGCAGGAAACACATCAGTGCACTGATGACGTGACAAACTGAAACTCTCCACAGGGAATGAAATAATTATTAGATTAGATGATTTGCATCTTATGACACATAACAAGAAGGCCCAGATGATTCAGACATTACCATATTGAAAAAGATATGTGTTCCCTCAGTAGCCGTCACATTGCTTTGTAAGGAGTGTGAGCACATTGTGGATATAAGTTTAGTTGAAGGAGGAAAAAAGTCATCAGTGTAAATTACTATAAGGAGAAGGAGGACAGGACAGGAGAGGAGAAGAGGAGGTAGGTCATAGTCACATGAACATGAATGCAGCTCGCCTGCGGGCTAGTCAGTCCCTACAGATGACTCATAAACCATTGGTCAAGCACAAATGCCTCGAAAATGTTATTCAGGCGCTCCAACTGCAGCCTTCTACATATCTGAGATGCTCCTCCGGCTGTGCGTCAAGCAATTTAACTGACCGTTCACTACAACATATTGATTCCAAAAGGTAAAACACGACAAAAAAAAAAAAATATTTTTTTGAACGCATCAGTGGTTTATGTTTTTATTATGATTGATTCACATGAAGACACGCAGTCATGAGGTTCGGTTTGGGATTGACAACGAGATGCGGGATCACGTGTAGCGGACAGGAAACAGAGATGAATGCACAGAGCCGCATTATGCGGCCTCTGCTGCGCTCGCACGCTAAACAAACGCACATGTTATTCTCTGCGCGCAAATGGCGCTCTTGATTCATTTGGTCCTTGTGCGTCACGACGCGCAGACAGACAGGTTGTAACGTCTCCGATCGGGTTCAAGACAGGACGCGAAACACGTTAGAGTAAAGGGAGGTCACACACTCGGAATCACCCACTTCCTAACCAAAGCTGGGCTCACCCCGGGGCTCTGCAGAGGAATGCCAAGAACTCAAGAGATGAAACTGCACGGTTCTCTGACAAAACCCCTGAATGAGGGCACAACAACAGAAACCTTTACATAAACCCACAGCCGTTACAGGAACCAGTTCTGTCAACAGACACCAGAAACAGACGCGCCACGTGTCCACGACTCATTATCATCGCAACTAATTACTCAAAGTTCGGTTCACAGTTTGCAATACGAGCGTGAAACTCGTAGATTGGAAAGAAATGCGAGTGACGTCACCCGTAGGTGTCCAGGCGTAAGGATGAGGTCAAAGACGCACCAGCTGAGAAACGCGTTAATCGAGGCTGACGCACGCATAAGTTTATCTGACAATAAGTTTCACAATCATCACAAAAAAAAAAAAAGAAAAAAAAAAGATGTAGTGAGATTTGTTGGTATTTCCATCCCACGAGGTGGTAACATCTCCTCCTGGTTCATTCTGCAGGTAGGTCGATGTGACCCGGAGCGACACGCCGGACCTGAACCTCCTGAACGAGCCTCCCTCTTAAAAAAGCGGAGAGAGAGTACAGTTTGTAGCTTTAAACAAAAATCCAGGCTAAATAATAGCTCTAATAAGCTCAGGGAGGTCTTTCTGTGGGTTCATGGAGGTGGTCCTTTATTTTATTAAATAGAAAAATCTGTTATTTTTAAACCGGCACAAATGTTTTTTAATCAACGAATCATCCGGGTTGTACCGGGAACAAACAGAGAGAATGCAATGGATCACTTCACTTCACACTAATGTCAATACCGACACACCTCAGAGTCAATATCGAAATCATATTTGATCTCTTTAAAAGAGAAGTTTGAGTCTGTCTGCGTCTTTCATTTTGCAGAAGTCTAACAACGACGATGTGTGAACAGATCCATACATTAAGTAGGGTAATAAGGTTAGAATAAAGCCAGTAATACTAAGACAATAAAGTTTCATGTAGATTTGCATGTGTGGAGAATAACTTCATTATTATTAAATCAGTCATAAACTAGACAGGAATGAAGTACAGCATGCGCTACAAAAACACACTACACAACAACCGTTTTTTGGTAAAATATTTACAACTAAGAGACACAAAAACAGTCCATCTACACAAGGCAGCTGGATGAGCATCATATCATGTGTCCAATCAGAATCCCTCCATTTGAACCCAGCAGTAAAGTCAGTGTTTTAAACTCGGTGTTTACTGCTGTCTGGGTGGGCCTCAGAGTGGGTCTTTCTCCACTGCCTACGGTTAAATGACATTCCATCCAGTTGGTTCCGAACAAACCAACACTTTTCTTGTACATTACATGTTCAGATGAAGTTTAAGACTGTTGATTTCTTTCCTCTGTGCGTGACTGCGCGTGTTTACGCGTGCGTGTCTCTCCCCCACCGGAAAAAAACGGAAAAATATGCCAAAAAAGAAACAGCTTTTTCCCTCGTCTCTGCAACTTTCTGCACAAAACAAAAAAAAAATGGGGGAGAAAAAAAACAAACAAACAAAAAAAAACCTCGTCTCATATTCAGCATGGTTCCTCATCGTTTTAAAAGAAACATTTGTAATGGCCAGCAGTTGCAGGAAGAAGAAAGGACAAACCTTGGAGTGTTTCCAACATCCCCACCAGTTAGCCTGACAACACTGCGTAAACGCCAAACCGTTTGTTTAGAGGCCGAAGCAAACAGTTTGTTTCAGTCCTGTCGCCATCACTGCTGGAACATTCCTCGCAGCTGTCTGGAAGATGACAACTTCTTCTGCTCAACCCAAACTCGGGGTCTCGCAGTTTCCGCTTCACTGAAACCACTTCTTTACGCAGACGTAAAAGTCACACCGAACTTAACCGCAGGGTTTCTTGACCTACCTCTATGAGTTCGAAGCTTGGTGTAGGGTTGATAAACTTTCATCCACAGCCGAACCGAGCTTGGTGCTGGTGTTGACGAGCTCTGTGCAGTCGATCCTTAAGTATACAGAGGACTTGAAGGCATGCCAGCTCATCCAGAGCCCTGCGCACACTGGGTTGCGCTAAACCTCCTAACGGACGGTCCTTTGAGGAACTCCTCTGCCAGGGGCGTTGCTAAATATGAGTTCTTGTGGGGCGCGGGGGCCCCTGAAAATGAAACGACTAGTGAAAGTATGAATGTAGATGTACTAAAACTCTTTTTTTTTTTTAAATCATATTATGAGAATTTATGAATGTTTTGCCACACTTTGCATTTATAAACAATTAAAAAATAATTGAGCTCTTTATGCAGACTGCAGAAGGATGGAGGGGAGGTGCCCCAATCTCAGCTTCTGAATACCATGGAGGTGTACAAAATAAGTTAATGAGTTATAATAATAATAATTTAATTATAAATTATGTAATTGAGAATGTAAAAGTAATAGAAGCCACCTTCACACAGAGATTTTTATGTAAAGTAGTCCCCATCATGGTCACATCCCAATTTCACAGAGCCTTGCCAAATGGGATGCTATTAAAAAGAGAGCAGATATTTGTGGGCAAACCCTGTGGACTGACCTTACTGTGTTGAGTGTCTCCATCCTTGGACTACCCTGTTTAGCTGAACCATCTGTATGTATGACTCTGGCTTAGGTCACTGCAGCTGTGCCGGCTGGGTTTCTTATCCAGGGTTTTAGCAGTGATGCAATGTTTCCAGATGTGGAAGAAGAGGGAAAAAATTCTTACTGTTCTAGTCTGTCGAACAACAGTCACTTACTTCTCCAACAAGTAAATATGTGTTATTTTAATGTTTGGGCTCATATGCGTTTATTTGTCACTCTCTGTGTTAAACGTGTTATAATCCACTTTGTCACTTATAGTCTTTTACTTTTCCATAGCCTGCCATGAAGAAGAAAGAAAGACAAACAGCCTTTATTTATCCTCGAAGGGAATTTATATCATTTTTTGCACTCTTTTCAACCTTTTTTTTTTTTTAAGCACACGTATATGTGCAGAACCTAGTACACACAAAGGGCAAGCTTGCAAATAGGAAGAGGGTGATGATGAAGCGGCTTGAAGACACGTTGCACCGGAGATGCACCGTCCCCAGCGCGCATGGGGGGGGCTCAGCTGGCGAACGCTCCAACTGCAATTCACACTCCACGCTTTTGGTCCATGTGGGTCTCCTTGAACTCGTCACACTTCGGCCGCAAGCACAGGACCCAGTGGATTGAGCTACTGCCGCCCCCTTGGTGATGTTTGGATGAGACACATTTGGAATTGATGACTTTCTTTACATCTTTGTAGATCTGGTTAAATAACAGTTGAGTAAAGCCTGGAATGGTTGTTCGGTGAGGGGGCAGGTGGTCAAACATGTGCTTTTTTTTGTCTTTAACCTGATAGATGGGAACAGATTTCGCTTTGCATTTTTCAAAGAATATGAAAGGGCGACGGACGCCCTCTGTTGGATGAATGCAGGTATGGACCGAACTCTACTGACTAGCGATCACTGTTACTGTTCTATTGTTTAAATGTTTCAACAGTTTATCCTTTCATAATTCACCCGTCAAAAAAAGGTTAATTCATGACTTTTAAGGTATAAAAAAAATTACTTTGAAAATTATCAAATGAATCTAAACAAACACACACATGGAAAATATCTCAAACATTTTTAATAAAACGTCCAAAACATTTTTAAACACAAGTGAGAAGTGTACATGCAAAAGCAGTAGGTGTTGTGTGCAAATATTCCTTTAAAAATGTAATTAAAAATAATAATGACATTGCAGAGAATCCACCTGGCAGAGATTGTTAATGGTTTTTATGATCCCCAAAGATCCCCAAAGCATGGAGGAATATTCTGCAGTAATGGTTTCGAACACTGCTGGGATGGGCATACTCAAGAATTGAGAACCTCTGCACTTTTCTACAGGCAGCTTTGAAGCAGGCTATGCAAACGACAATTCTGACTTTATTTGGCTGCTAATAACAGCTGCAGTTGTTCACATTTGGATAAGAACAGCCTGGCAGGCAAAACTCAAATATCAAACAAAGAACAAAGCGTGAATCTGTTGCAATAAGAGCCCGACTTAAGGCAGAAGACGATCAAGCTGATTGGCTGCTCAGATGGTCCTGGTGGACAGACACTGGTTGACAACCTCCAGTAGCGACGAGTTTTCCAGAGCTGCTGCCACTCTCTCTTTATCCGCAAGCTGTTTGTTCACTGCGCACAAAAATGTGAAATAATATGTACAAAATTCCACAAAATAAAATGTCTTCACATTTACAATGATCAGAGTATACGTAATCTAAAACAGTCTTACCTGCTTCCTCTGAGGCATGTGTTCCAGGAGTAATGTGAACATCAATCTGAGCAGAATCAGAAAAACACTCACTCAACAACAAAATATCCACATTCTGTGACATGTTATTCATCAACATGGTCAATGGCAGCAAAGTTACACATGCATCCCAAGCACCAATACACGTACTTTAAACCTGTCTGGCAGGGAGCGTAACAGTTTGACTTTGATTGACAGACCAATGAGCGTCGCCATGCTACAGTGAGGGATGGTGGGAGTGAACTCAACATCCACGGTGCTTCCAGGATCGTTAACCTGAGAAAATGAAGTAAAAAATAATAATTCAGTCTATGAAGATTAATGTCTAACGATATCTTACGGAAAGTCCATTCCAAAGCATACTTTTATCTCACATTATGTTTGTTCATAAACCACAACAATAAAAAAACAGCATTAAAACACACTGATAAAGGTTCAGACCTTGACTCTAACTTGCTCCACAACATTGAGTTCCTCCAGAGACAGCGGATGTTCCGGGTCATTGATGGATCTGATCAGATGTAGCTAATTAAAGAACTTAAAACAAAATATTATAACACAAAACGAGTTCTGCTCCAGTAACCCCTGCGACTCGCAAAGCAAAAGAAGTGTTCGAAAGTGAGTTAATCATTATTACTATGACAGACACCACACCAATAGCAAAACACTGCATTACCTACCTTCCTACAATTTAATGTCCTTAAGCAATGAGGTGTAACTTTTTCTATGGTCAAAAAATCCTTTTTTTGTGTGCCAATGTGCACACATCAAATTTATCCCATTACAACTTGTTTGGCTTTGTCCAAAGGCTGTAACTAATTATTACTTTCATTGTCAATAGAGACAACTGTAATAATATATCAATTGCGAATATAAGTATATTATCAACGTACAAATACTAGTAAATAACCAATGTATCTTTTGTAAGTAAACTGTCTAAAGTGTATTAAATGTCTTTCCATATCACTGGTCCTTGTATAATTTTCATCCATGTCTTTACGTCACAGCAGCTTTTCTCATAACTCGCCATTTTTCAATGAAAATATTAAATATCACAATGACTCAACGGATTGAGGAAAAGATTGAAAAGATACTCCAAGCAAGACTTAAAACTTCTACCATTACAGGAAGAGCATTTCCAGGAGTTTGAGGGTCAAAAACTTAACAATAAACGTTAATTTTCTTTATCTGCGTCACACCCCGGGTTTTGCTCGTTTTCAAAAATGAAAAAAAGATAATACAAATCTGATTTTATCTAGAGTTTTGGAACTCGTGGGACGCATCCATAAAAAACATTACTCATTTTTAACATAAAATGTTAAAAGTACAAATAAATATTAGAACAGTTCGCGCACAACAGTTTCCATCATTTTATACTGATGTAACAGCTTGGCTGTTATAACAGCTTGGCTGTTGTGTTCTATAACGCTGGTTATTATATATTAACTCTTTTGAACACATGTTGTACAGTCATTTTAGCCAGACACATGTCAGGCTTATAAGAAATCCTTAAAAAAAATATTTTCAATTTCACAAGAGGATATCGAATATTTCCCTGTCGTCGATGGGGTCATGAATGTCTTCATCCTCGTCGGTCGCTGTGAGCAGCCTCTCTCCAGACCGCTGGAAAATGACAGGGTTCGCGTTGTCCAAATGTGTCCCTCCCGACATTTTTAAAAGTTATTACAGGTCTAACAAATAAGTTCCACCACAGACAGAGATAGAGAACCCCGCACAACACTCCCCACACGATTATGCCAAGTGCAGATAGGCACCAAAACAAACACTTCCTGTATCAACGGAAAGCGAGTGGGTCCAAAAAAGGTTTTCTTAAAGGGACAGTCACCACAATTTGGTCGCGGATTGCGTGGAGCCTTAGAAAACGCGCAGGGAAAAACCTTGAGGGGTAATTTTATAAATATTATTTTTTTTTAATAAATACTCTAGATTTTTAGATAAAGTAATGCATACATTAAAGACAGAAGGGAAATACTTTAATCTTAAAATTCTGAAGTTTTTTGAGTGTAATCTAACAAAAAATATTTAAAACTTTCAACATGGACCTCAAAATTCTGACTTTAAAGTCAAACTGTAAGGTTATGTCTTACTTTTTTGAGTCGTTTGAGGTTTCGCATTTGAAGGCTGGTTGTGACTCACTGTTTGACCCATAGATGGCAGAATTTGCCAATTTTATCTCATTGCATTACTAGTTGACTTTTGTTTGTCTATCCAGCACTATACTGGCAATGTCCTGAAAAGATATAAAAAGAAAAAGAGTTAATTATCATTTGTCTAGTACCAGAAAAATGTCACTGATTGATTTATACATTGACTACTACATTCATTTATTCATTGCTTCATTGTAAGTTTTCTCCCTCCGGATTTGACTGAAGGTACTGTAGGTAAATTATCAGTACTCATTAATTTACCTTTCAGTTGAAGATGCTGAGGTTCTCTCTGGGAGTGACCAGGAAGGATAGGATCAGGAATGAGTACATCAGAGGGACAGCACATGTTAGAGGTTTTGGAGATTAAGTCAGAGAGGCCAGACTGAGATGGTTTGGGCATGTCCAGAAGAGAGATAGTGAATATATTGGTAGAGGGATGCTGAGTTTTGAACTGCCAGGCAGGAGGCCTAGAGGAAGACCAAAGAGGAGGTTTATGGATGTAGTGAAAGAGGACATGAAGGTAGTTGGTGTGAGAGAAGAGGATGCAAAGGACAGGGTTAGATGGAGGCAATTGATTCGCTGTGGCGACCCCTGAAGGGAAAAGCCGAAAGGAAAAGAAGAAGTTGTCAGTTATTTCCTTTTCCACAATCAATGTATTCTCTCCGTTTAACATGAGAGTAGGGTTTCCAGTTAAAATTCCCAACTGAATATTTGTCTGAATCTGATCCAATAATCATCATTTTAACAATTAGGAAAGTGAAATATCACTACAATTTTCATCCAACCTTGTACTTTGTATTGCTGTTGGCAGGCAGAGTCTCTGCAGATGCTGTATAACCATTCTCGTGGATCATAAGAGATGATTGAGCGCTGATATCATAGATGACCTTGGCAGGAGCAGCGTATCCAGTACACTTTTAGTTTTTTTTCTGATTGTTGATATTGTTCCATTTGGCTACTGACTGTTTTCTACACCAACTTGGTCAAATGTGTGCCATAAAAAAACTATATTTGCTTTTTTTTAAATAACCATTGGGTTCTTTTTGAATATGCTTCAGAAGAAGGTAATATAACCCAAAGAATGGTTGATTGAAGGAATGAAAATTCCCAACCAAATTTTGACATACATGGTCAGTGCAAAGGAAGAAAAAATATTGAAAATGATTCTGTTAGATACCAAATTACAATGATAGGATCATAACCAACAGTGCCTGTGACATCATTTTACTGTTTTTAATGAGCTGCTGAGGTCAAGGCGACACACAAAGGATGGTCACCTTTTTGAAAACACGTGTGTTCCATCTAATAAGGCTGCACAGGGCGGCTGACAAGTAATGGGGACTACAAATGTCAGAGAAGGACAACAGCAGATGAAAAGGGCAAAATATTCACAATTCATTCTACACAGCTGATAGAACTGTTTGGCGGTGTCAAGTAGATAACAACGTAATTAGTATTTTTGTTTAACATAGTCATATTTGTTTGAGGAGGAAGGATGATGATGAGGTTGGCGTGGTTACAGTCTAACCCCTGTTGTTCTTGTGTGTCTGTCCATTGCCTGCAATTGATGTTGTCCTACTGTTGATCTTCTCATCCCTATGGGGAATATCACAGGAGACACAGGTGACCACATCAAATTGAAATGGTAATCAAAGACAGAATATTAATAAGTAGCTGAAGTCAGTGTGGAAAAAAAAACACAGGCAACTGTTTAATAAAACATCAAAAACACATCACACATTTTCTTTGACCTTAGATTCTTAAAGACCTTCATTTGAAGATGAGAGATTATGAACTAATAGAGATTAAAGACATCTATTGAACACATAATGTAGTGCTTCAGAAATGATCCTTGATCCAACAGCCTTAATCCTTCTTGGATGATGACTACAGAAATGATGACACAATGCAGAAATGAGACACAACATACAGCTGACTGACAGCAATGGTGATGAACGGAAGTGTTGTGTTGAAGCGAGTAGCTTTAATCTTTATATTTGCTTTTAACTTTGCCCTTTTCTCCAAAATGCACTTCAGTGGTTTACATATTAGTATAGAACTAAAGTCTCGATTCCACCACTGGTCATCCATTTACCTGATTTTATATGTGGTCAAATAAAGCATTATACAGGTCAGTTACTGTCAAGCATACTGACAGCAATGCAACGCAAACACTTGCGACACCTCCGCAGTCAACCTGAGTGGGCCGTCAGAGCATGTCGTAACAATAATGAAGTTACTATGCACTTGATTGACCTGAGAAAACTTTAAATTGTTGGAACTATTTAACATTACAAGCTGTAAAGTGTCACCGCTACTGTCAAGGTGTAGATCCCGCCATAATTGCAGGAGCTGTCCGTTTTACACTGTGTTTGACTCCCCCTCATCACGTCTTGTCACTGTGGAGAGAGCTGCTCAGCTCAGTTTAAATATTAAACAGTTATGTAATAATTAATAATGTCAGTTATTTTACACGGGTAGGTTCAGATTTAGCATCTGGACAGGATAGAAGTCAGCAGAATGTATTCAACATAATAAAATTTGGTGTTTTTTTTGCAATCTGTGTTTTCTATGAAAATGAGATGCTATTTGTTATTTATTATTTACTGAATAAAACATGTGATGACAAGGTCAAAGTAAAAATGAGAGCTTTGGAATAAAAATATCCTTTTTTTTAATTTAAAACAAATACCAGCAAAAGAATGACAGTGAAATTTAGACGATGTCGAATATAAAATAGCGCAGTCCGCATTCACTCAGCTGCTGTCCATCAGTTGTGGTTCACTAAACTCCCCATGCATATTCAATTTCAAGCTTGGGTCAGAGCCCTGATTCAGGAAACAGTAGGAAAAAAAAAAAACTCGGTGACAGAGTGTCCAAAAAAACCTCACTCCATTCAAATAAGAATCTTCTCTCAAACATACACAGTGACATCGAGTCACATGAAATAAACATTACAGACTTTTCTCCAGCAATCATTCAATAACAACAAGATACCAGTGCAAATGAAGGCCTGAGCATCACTCCATACCATATTTATGCCATCATTTCAAATCTCCACAAGCGACATCATGGGAATTCTATCAATGTTAGAATTAGAATTCAGAACGATTGAAACAATAAAGAGACAGCAGAGAATCAAAGCTTAACCACATGCAAAGATATGTAAGGAAGCATGATTTATTTTTTAAATTGCTAGATTTGACTCGTCAAGTGAACATTTGGAGGGTGATAATAACTCACATCTAGCTGTAATTTTTTGATTTGTCAGCTGGTATGGCCCTGATGAACTTTATTCACTCAAGGGAACCAAACTGGAAAATGTTAAAGCGGTGCAGAAATGTTGCCACTGATTATCAGCTTTCTATTTACCTGGATAATAAGGTGGATGAATCATAACCATTCATAGGATGAAAGAGCTCACTCTTCATTTACGTATTTGTGTTGCTCAGAAAATGCCCCTGTTGCTCATCCCAGCAGTGGAACAGGGTTTTCTTCTAAAGTATCAAATAATAATGTCATTTATTTCCTCAAGTGAGGAGCAGAGATGTCTGCAGCGAAACAGAGAGTAAGGTGAACACAGAAGAAGATGAAACAAGTTATTCATTTAAGCACTTAATATCCCTTGTAATAGTCGGGGTTATCATCATCCACTCTCCTCCCGGCGATGCTGAATGTCAGGAGAGCTGATGAGATGCACTTCAGACCAGTCTCAGAGAAAATCACCTTCATTTCAGAAAGATGAAGAGAAAACGTCTGTTTCGTTTTAGCTGTTCAGAGAGGAAGGAAAGTTTTGAAAGAGGAGAATGAAATCACTCTTTCCTCAACTTCACATAGAAGGGATTCAGAATGTAGAAACATGTAAATTTGTTTAGGAAAGGTCAACCATGGCATAACTAGAGATAAACGTAATATATTACATTTGATATCATAAAGGAAACATCTCCTCCTTCGACATCTCTGTTTTGCCGCTGCTTTAAGAAAGAGAGCCTTTTAAGGACAAACCTTGAACTGTCCTTATATTTCATTCAAATCTGAATATTTATTTGCAACACCGGAATGACCTACAAGTTTATGAAGTGATTCATTTCAAAGTGTGCTTGTGTTTGTTTTGGTGCCATTCAACACCACAAACCCCTGTTCTAACACCTACAGGCATCTTGATCTTCATCATTATCACCATCATCATCCCCACTAAGATGTTATTAAAGTGGGTGGGCCTCTAAATAGAGGGCTTCCAAGTGAATTTAATATGCAGTCTTTTTCTACACGGCTTCCTTCTCAGTTTTCATAGACACATAGACTTAAGATAAATAGAATATAATAATATGATACAATATAATATAATAATGAGCAGCACACTGGTGCAGTGGATAGCGCTGTTTCCTCAAAGCAACACTGTTTGATTCCTTTCTGTGTGGAATCAAACCCGTGATGGCGTGGGTTCTCTCCGGGTTCCTACCTCCCTCACACCTCAAAAAACATGCAGTTTAGTTTGAACAGGTCACACCAAATTGTCTGTAGGTGTGAGTGTGAGTGTTTGTTTGTCTTTCATGTGGCCCTGCAATGAGTTACCATCTTATCCTGGGTGTACCCCCTCTGTAGAGTACAAGAAAATGGATGGATGGATAGTATAATAATGTATAGTTTTATGCTCTGCATTAAAACCAATTAGTTTATATATGAAAAATCTAACTGTGTTATAACAGCTGGAATAAAAAGTATGATATAATTCAGTCGTCTGTAAGTATAAAGTAATACAATAAACTAAAGCTGCTCTTTATAGGAACATTTCAGGAAACACTCTTCCCACCATCTTGTGAATTCTGTCTGGGTTGTCCAGCCATGTCAAGACTCTAAAACAGCTCATTAAATTCCAAACGCTACCTGTGGAGCTCAGATTGATCACAGTCTTTAAGTTTGGTGTGGGCTGAACCATTGGAGGTCGTATATCCAGACACAGCCTTGTGTTATATTCACACTGTGAAAAACAGATCAAGCTACTTTCTGCAGAAATACTAATGATATTACAGCATGCTGTGACCTTCCTTATTTGTTTTGCCCACTCACATTTTGAGCATTTCCACTGCTATTTGCTGTGTGATTCAAAGTCCAGAAAATACATGCTCTGAGATGATGTCTTTTCACATCTCTACTTTCTGCTTTATTGTTATTGATCTTTGTCTGCTTCCACACCCGAGTTTTGCTTTCGGTCTGTGTCTACATCTGCAACCAGTTCCTTATGTTGTGCGAATTCTTTCCTTTTACATATGTGACAAACTTAAAGAAATGCTACATTCTGCTGGGATGACAGCTGCCAAAAGTCTGTTCATATTATAAAAGCTGAGATACAACATAAATGACAGGAACGGCTGAGCAGACAGACACGTTTGCTGATTCAACAGGCAGCCCGTGAACCTGGAGACAGCTTCGAACCCAAGCGACAGTTGTTTTTAAGATTTAAGTTTATATAAGAAAGACTATGATGAATGTATCTGCTGTCAGTGGGCCGATAGAGGAGGAACAGAGAGAGAGAGAGTGAGAGAGACAGCTCCAGAGAGAGGGTTTGGTTTTTATGGCATAATGGGCTTGTGGTGGAGTAGGTGGAGACAGTGACACATGAAGGTGCAGCAACAGAAAGGATTTCATATCGATTCAACCTGCTACACAAACACAAGCACACCAAATCCACATTCTGTCACCTCTGTGACCTCATGTCTGCTTTAAAAAGTCACAACTAGCAAACAAACAACTTGTTTTTTTTATCCACCGATAGGAATCTGGAAGAAGAAGAAAAAAAAAAAAAGAAACCGCCCTGGCTGCAGTGATAAATTATCTTTTGGTTATTGATGACTCTGACCCTCTCCTGCCCTCCTCCTCCTGCATCAATACTGTTGATCTAAGGGTTCGCCTGGTGACACGTGAGGGGTATTTTGTGATATTAATCTGTCAGAGATGAACAAGCACCCCATGAAAAACACACAAAATAAGAATGTCGACAGCAGCCTCGCAGAGAGACACAGCAGGGCATCATTGTTTTAAAGCCGCCATCCGGCGTGGATGAAGGTGGCCGTAGCATATTAATAACTAGTGTTACATTTCAGCCTGTTCTTGGTGTAAAAGAAAAACTGGTGTGTTTGATTCCTTATTCTCATTTATCCTGAGAAAAACAGTTGTTCTCAGAAAGTGATGTCACACTTAACATCCAGCCCCAGGGTCAGAAATCAGTAAACTCCAATTCTCTTTTCAACGCATACAATCCTACCACACCTCTATAGATTGAATAGCAGTGGTGTGTTTTTCCGTTGTATGTGATTAGCTTATTTCAGATTCTTCTCTAAATTCTGGGCCTGTTCTATTGATTACATTCTGTTTAAACTGTCATATTTTCAGGCAAATTAAATTGTCAATCATCATCAATACTCTGTTGTGTAGTTTATCCAGAACAGCCGCTCTTATTTTGACGTTTTTTCCCTGTTTCCTTCAAAGCATCTACACATCAGCTCCTGTTAGATTTCATATTTTGGAAATATTTCAGCTTTAGATTTTTGTCTTTGAAACTTTTATTCCCTCCCTGAAGGTAAAAACACTGAAGACTTGTTTCAAAGCTTAAAAGCAAAAAGTAGCCAGGGGGCCGACACAGAGGTCTCGCTATCACTGTATGTGAGATATGTTTGAACAGATCCTTTCTTGTTTCTTTTTCCCCCTCTAACATTTTAATAAAACAATCCAGAAATCATCTTGTCTTTTTATTCTCTTCTTGGAGACGTTTTCTTCCTTTCAGTTTCCATCAGGTTCTCAGGATGCGACCCAGAGTCATTTTATTTCTCTGAATATAAGTTTATAAAAACTGTCTGGGTGTATAGATGATTTGTAAGTGGATAAATCTGACTGTTCAAACACAAAAACTCATTTGTCACAGTCAGACTGGATGAATCTGAAGTAATGTGAAGTGGTCACAGTTGTCACACATCATGTAGTTGCCTTTTAAGTAATCGGTTATCTAAAGAACCACAGTTTGGTTTATTTCCTGGTTTATTTCTTGTTTCGTGTCTTTTTTATTTTCAGTTAGTTCACTCTTTCTTGTCATTTTGATTACTATTAGTAGTATTAGTGTTATGATTAAATACCTCAACTCACGTCTTATATTAGCATCTGGGTTCTCATCTGAACTGCTTTAGACATAAGCTTCGAATTTGAATTAGCCTTTTGCGAACAACTGTTCAGTCTATTTTCAATTAAAACTAAAATCTCCCAAAAAAAGCTTTGAGTTTATATTGGATGAATAACATTTAACATTTCCTGGCTTCTTGTCTCATCCTCCACCACCAATCCTATGTATCAATTTATTTATTTATTTTACATTTTCTTGTTATTTGAAAGCGAGTATTTATCAAATGTCTCAATTTTAAATCTAATGTTTAATTAAAAAAACAAGATCATATAGTATGCACACATGCAGCACATTCCAGCACACAGAGAGGTGTTTGAAACAACTTTTAAAAATAGCTGGTCAAGGATTCTCCACAACCTTGTTGCACCTAAAGGATGAATGTCTTTAAAGATATTATGATGATTGAGAAAAGTTTTCTATCACTATTTGAATTTTTCTGCACAATATTTTTTTCTATTGGCCTACTGAGTAGAACCTAACCTTGGATGCTGTAAACGCTGAAGTCTGTTTATTCCAATCAAAGCTGCATGTAGTTGCACACCTACGCAAGTAGAAGATGTGTGTCCAAGGACTACTGGGGAAAAAAACTCTATTTGTGTTAATGTGAATAAACCGGAAAGCTCTATCACTGCAAAATAATGGCAGAGTGAGAAGAAAGGCTCTGTTTCAAATGTGCCTAAAAATATAAAAACAAGAAAAAAGCAGAAACCAGTTGTGATCTGCACACAATTAGGGTGTGTTTTTATTGTGTCTTGCAGTCGTTAGGAGCTGCAAATAGACGAAACCTCCATTACATCCATAACAAGCCATATCTTTTTATGTTATGGTACAGCAAAAAGAAAAAAAAAATTCAAACGTATTGTACTTGTAGCCACACCAGTGCTTCTTCCTGCTGTCAGCGTTCAAATATTTATCATAAAAACGTCCCTCTTTCAGCTGATGTTGCGGCTTTAAAATAATAACAGTCTCTTCTTTTTCTGTGTTAGAGGCCTATATATTAATATATTTTGGATATAAATTATGCTGGTCAATCCTGTAAGAGTCTATATAACATTTATTGGATTTTTAATAAAAATGCACAATTGTTTTGACCTAATCACTTACTTTTTATGCCTAAACTAAACAATATATAAACATTTCAATTTCATGTCTGAAATTGTACCACGTCATAAAAAGACATGGTGTCCATTCATTATTGCTGGCATGAAAGTAACCAAAACTAAATGGATAGCTCCTGTACTTATATGTACCAATTAAAATATGCACACATTTAGATTTGTGGGTATTTTCTCATGAACCTGCTAACAGAATATGAGGCTGTGAGATTATTTTTGAAAATTACGTCAAAATCTGTTCCGTGCTCGTGTTTTCTCCTTTTCCTCATGTGTGATGCAATCCACATCAACTAAATGAAAGACTCTAACGTTGAGCGGTGAAGCGCCAACACCTTCTGAACATTTCATAGGCTCATATGAATTCTCTGTGCCTCCAGAGCAAAGGTGCTGGACTTCAGTGACATTTTGGCTTAATGACCGACCAGGGAACGGCATGTTCTTGAGATAATGAGATTTATCCAGAAAGGCCAATCGGATGATCAAATGGCATTTCTTCACCTTTTATGTGGAACATTCATGACCACAACAGCAGACCTTCTCAACAGGCTGAACAACAAGACGAGATGCATCATTAGATATGTCACAGGAAGAGATGAAAGTCACGCGATTATCTCACAGCTACAGTAAATCCAGTATCATCTGTATCATCTGTTTTCAGACCTACACGGCAAGTGACAAATGCAACAACATATTGGGATGAAAAACATTTACCCTCCCTACATGGCAAGTTTCTCCTTAATAAATCTAACAAAAAACCCTTTTTCTTTTGTGTATTTTTTCAGATGCCCTTTAACAGTCCATGTTCAAACTTAGTGTCTGTCAACACGTAGGATTCAGTCTGGGGAATCACTGAGCAGTCCATCAGCAGCGTCAATCACACAGAAGATGAGTTTAATGAGGCTGGAAAAATCAATTTGCTCTGTATAACAATGCTAACAGCTTAGAGGAGAGGTTCCTTAAACAGAGCTATTTTAGGCTGATCAATTTAGGACGGACTACAGCGTTACTACACTCCCGTTGCCAAGAGGAAATTCTCTAATGGGTGCCTGTGTATGTGTGTGGAAGGGGGGTTCTTATGGGTTATTTTAGCTCATAAAAGAAGTTAAACTGATTTAGAGAATAATACTACAGATATGAGAGACTGTCAGCTTTTAAAAAACACTATTTGTCGAGCTTAGATCTCATATAATTGCACCATTTTGAACCCAGTGAGTGGGATTTACCCATAAATTAACATTAATTAAGTCCCATTAAGGTGTTGACGGCATCAGGGTAAACGTTAATAATATCTACACCCTACTGTTTGATTATTTCGATACGTGCAGCATTCACTCCCAGACAAATTGATTTATAATTCTGGACGAGATTAAAAAAGTTTCCACACGAGATGAAACAAGGAGGCAAAAGATATTTATCTTTAATGAGGTAAGTGAAGATAATTTAGTCAGGACTTTTGTTCCGCTTCTAAACCTATTCATGATATGTATATGCAAATAAAAGATCAGTGCTGACATTTTGTAGCTTGAAATCCAAAGCAACCAAAATGCAATGTGTGCATTTTGGTTGTTCACAAAACATTCATTCAATGCTGAGCTTCGGAAATAAATGGAAATAAAATGAAAGGGGTGCTAACTGTAAAGCAAACAAACAAACAAAAAAAAACCCCACTCATCCAAAGGATGAGTTCTCCTCCCAGACAGATGGCAGCTCTTCACTCGCTGCCAGCCAAACACAGCGAGACAGATGAGGGTAAACTGAGCAGAGATCCAGACAAAAAGCGTCCAGCAAGCAGGAAAACACCAATAGGATGGGAAACTTTAAAGTTCCATGTGTGGATTACACGTGTGGGCTCTCAACCCACACTATCTGTGATGTTAACACTGACTCAAAGCCACTAAAAATGCCAACCTTGACGCGTCTGACACCGAACATTTTTCTGTGCATGTATGTATAATTGAACAGAATATGAAATATTTAATTCAATGAGGAAACCAGGGCTGCGGTGAAAATAGAGTCTCTCTGCAGGCAGTCAAGTTAGTTATAGGATGACGGATGAAAATTAACATGATGCAGATTTTAATAACTTATCACTCTGACTGGTGTTTTCTTTTCCTCTGGTTGTCACATCGTACCGCGGGCAGTGATGACATTTCCACGCCTGTATTTCCCTCTCTGCTCAACCAGCATGCCCACCCTGTTTTCTTTTGTCCTATTTGTTTTTCAGAAATTTTTCTTGATTAATTAGCCTCTACGCTGTTGATATTTGAAACATCATCAGCTGTCAGAGTCAGATGATCAATCACAAGTTGAAAATTCAACAGCATGGAATGTCAGACAAAACAGCCTCCGATGAAACGGCTTCAGCCTGAG
Source organism: Antennarius maculatus (assembly GCA_013358685.1). Taxonomy (NCBI): domain Eukaryota; kingdom Metazoa; phylum Chordata; class Actinopteri; order Lophiiformes; family Antennariidae; genus Antennarius; species Antennarius maculatus. The sequence continues at coordinate 17,481,677 of CM023616.1, forward strand.
CGGCCTGGGAAGGAAATCCATAAAATGTAAAAAAGCGACCACAAATTTATTGTCTCATATCTAAAAAAGGATTAGACAGTCGTGTGACTTTGTCAATAGGCAGTTGTGATTTATTTATTTATGTCTGACACCTGAAAAGGCAGTAATAACCACCAAATGCGGCTGCCGTGGGGACACTCGCACCTCTCAACCCAATGTTTGCCCAGATTCTGACAAATCTGGGCAAACAGTTGCCAATGTCACTTTCCAATAGTATGTTAACTCAAGCACGGTCCTATATAAATGGTTTAGATCATTAGCTGGCATGTTAACATTCTGATACCACGTGTCTGCAAACATCAGCTGGAAGGTTCAAAACTGTGAATCATTGTTTTTCGTACTTACGGCCAGAACTGAAGCTCTGGAGGATTTTAGAATCAGAAAGCGACAACAGAGAGATTAAAACAGAGTGGAACTAAAAGCATTCAGGTGGCAGCTGGCAGCATAGAAAAACTGATCCATGACAACAACACTGCCCCGCCACTTTCAGTTTTAGAGCAGAGGTATGAGACAATAGGTGAGAAGACAGATGGTTCACTCTGTTCTAAATCCAGACATCCGAAACAAACACTCGCACTCTGATTGGTGACTTTCTCACTGGCCTCTGATGGAAGAAATAAAACACTGATGCTCCACATGATGCCTTGAAGTTTGTAATCAGTTTGATCAAAAGTGCTTTATCCTCAATTTATAAGCTGCCTTGCTGATTATAAAATATCTAATCTGACTATATAATAGGATAAACAAGGGTTGTTATATCGTCGTCATTATTTGGTCTTAGTTGCTAAAATCTAGCGATGGTGTTTTTTAAAAAATCGGATCAGCATAAGCATTTATCACCTCCAACAGCAAAAGTTACCCTTTCCTTCTGTTTAACACCACACAGCTAGACAGATCCACGTAGGGCCATTAACACTCTGTTAACAAGACACCACTGCCACAATTTAATGAGATTTAATAACTCATATATTCAGCTCCAGAAGTGTCTGCAAAGCTCTAAACATTTTTACATTTTCATGCCTCCTACTACACGAGGACGACATGAGTGTGTGAACAGTGACACAGATGGAAAGCGCAGGAAGTGAGACTGGAAACACAACGGGACTCAGAACATGCTGAGAACCAGATGGAAAGAAGTTTTGCCTGGCTGTGCTTTTACTCCTCTGTTATATCACGTGACTGAGCTCCTCTGAACACTTCCACAGTTACCAACTCACAAATTAAACTGCATCAGATGGCCCGGGATCGAGGGGAGAGAGGCATCAACCCCAAACAGCCAGTTACTCATTCTAGCATAAGGAAGGAAAATAGGAAACTAAACTGAGGAATAAAACAGTTAAACATGATCCGTTCAGATGCACGACTTTTGCTGAGCAGGTATTCTCAAATTAAATAATTTAGAATTCATGCATGACGAAGGAGCATCTTTGAGAGTGGAGCCGGTCGACTTGCAGCTCCTGTTCTGCTACCGATCACAACACTGGAATGACCTGGAGGAGAGGTTTAATGCTAAGCCTCTTAATGCAGCTCGTTCTCATAAAAGTGTATGATTTTACTTCTACTTGACCCCAGTCTTTGGGATCAACTCTGTCGCTCAGCTTGACGAGCTGTCTGCCTTTAAGCAGCATCAACACTTCAGCTAAAGTGACAGGCAGCTGTAACGTCACCGGAGCAACTGAACACAATGAATGATGAAAACAATGAACTATAGAGATATTAATAGAGATGTAATTGTATGGAGACTTAAATGGCTCCACAGCATGAAGCTATGTAAAGGAACAATTATGCATTAGCTTGTTACAGAACATCTCTGTTGTGTTCACAGGCGGCTCGTTCCTTAGAGCGCTACTGAAGGACACGAAGGAGGTCAAGAGATTAGACAGACAGACAGACAGACAGTTAGTTTATATTTCATAGCGCTAACAGAAGCTGTTGAAGTTATTGATACATTTTCGTGTGTTGGATATGAGAAAAAGTTCCAGGTGTATTTTCTCAAGAGGAATAAATCTAAATACAGGTGTTACATATAAAAATGTGACTCTGGAGAGAAAGCTCGGCCTTCGTGGAGATTCACCCTCTTTTGAAATTTGCTAAAACTGATTTAAATATACAAGAGCAAATACAGAAGACCTCATTAAGTTAGGTAACGTTTTTACATAGTTCAGTTTGAGTGTTTTAAGTAGCCTATGATTCAGAACGGCATCTCAGGGTCTCATGAATATGTCAGCTATAATCATAGACGTGTGTGTGTGTGTGTGTGTGTGTGTGTGTGTGTGTGTGTGTGTAAGACTCCAAAAATAAGCAGGAACCAGACGAGGATTGAACTGTCTTCATATTTTACTTTCTATTTTGCTAAAACTTTTGTTGACAGTTTTTCCCAGACATGATCGATGCAGAAAAATTCTCTTTGTGTGGTGTGTTCAAGGGCAATCTGACATGATAAATTCTCAGCTGCCTAGCAACTGTATGGTTAGATCCCACCAAACCCAAATGATATGATTCATTTATTAATATTTCTGATCTCTGGGGAGATGTTACAGTTACGTATTCCTTTTGAATTTGAAAGTGCTTCCCAGTTGGAGAGCAGCAAAGACTAACTTTGTCAAGAAAATCATGGGACAAACTCACTTTAAATTAAATATACAAGGCAAACATTTTCTACAACTTTCTAAAAAATAAATCATATCAAACAAAACTAAAAAAGAAAACACAGCCTGTCTGACATTTGATACATTTACTTTAAAATTTTTTTTACGATGCTTGCATGAGAGTCTTCTAAAAACTCTCGTCTATAGTTTTTAATATTCTGTACAGTTCTTCAAAACTGAAAGAGATGCAGGTGTCGAAATGAATTTCAACATGGAGGAAATATTTCCAACAATGACCTCCTTCAAAGACACAGAGAAGCACGACGCTTCTCTGTGAATTTGTGAGCAAATTCACACCGCTGTAATGAAAGCATCAAACATTGTAGATCTCTGGAGACAGAAACACAATGCCATTAATTTGATATGTTGACATTAAAAACAGACAGCACAACTTGCATGAAATCAATCCTTGTCTGACTGGCAGCTCAGCCGGTGGCTCCATAGACCTCAAACTGAATCAAACTGTCCTCCAAGAATCCTGGTCTTTCCTCAGGGAACTAAGAACATTTGAACCACAGGTGGGAAAAGAAATCTGCCTCTGCAAGTACAGCAAAACAAAACTGTTTTATTGGGCTGCGAGGAAAAAGTTCCTGGAGTGAAAAATGACTTTGAATCCGGCAACTTTTGGATGACATCATGCGTGAATGACGGATGCTAAGTTGCTTTCTTGGGAAGCCAGGTCACCAAACTTCTTACACGACTTTTGTGTTTTGTGTTTAATTTTGTAGTTCACCTTTTCTTTTAGCCTCTGTCGTGTTCGGTGTTCACCCTTCATGCACCTTCGCTGCCTGTTTCTTCCCTGCTTCCTCTGCGACCGTCTGATTGATCCCACCTGCGTCTGACTGACTGATTCTCTGCACCTGCTTCTCCTTCTATGTTGGAAACTCAGTGTGTTTCCCTCTGTTATGAATTCATTTTGAGTCCTTACTTCCTCAGAGAGTTCATGCACTGCTGCTTTTTTTGTATTTCACCTTTAATTATGACACTCACACTCATTTAGATTTAAGTCACCTGTAGATCGGATTGGTTTTTGGCTGCCTTTTGTCCATCCTCTCATCAATCCCTCAGTGGATCTTTTTTGCCAGTAAGTTATTGGATGATTTATGGATAAAATCTCTGTGTAGGTCTCAAGCTACCTTTAACATAGTGAGTGTGACATGGATGATGCCAATGCTTTCCCGTTCACATACCCAGGAGAAATTAATATATTTAAGAGCGAAAAAAAATCCCCTTTGGGAATTTCTCCTCATGTCTGCAGCAGAGAGCTGACAAACACTAAAGACAATTATTCAAGCGTTTTGATTGCTGACATTCTTTTGCAAATAATTTAAAGTTTAATCTCATCTTGAATGTTTGATGTAAACTCATAGTAATCAGCCGTCCAAAAAGAACGTGTTGACGATTATAGAAAATGAGGGAAAACGGTCATAAATTGATGTGCCACATTTTCTCTCCCATCCGCTGTGCTCTACTCTTTCTGCGTCGCTTTCTAAAGCAGGGAATATTACCGTCTGAAACAAGCACTGCATTAACCCCCTGAACCCGACGCCTGTGATGCACAAAGAGCTGCATCGCCATCCTGCACACTCATTAGACCTTCCATTAACTCGTCACCTTCGCACTCTGCCGGTTCACTACAATAAACTGCCAACCGTCTGCATTTCAAACAGCAGTGATTAAAAGTGTGCATCTTAACTACTTGAGATAGATCTCCATTCAAAGCCCTGCATGGAAGAGATCTAGATCTGAGACATCCATCACAGAGGTGAGTTCACCGCTCAGCTTCAAGTATATCATCAGATTCTATGTTTACCACTGAGGCTTTCATTCTCTGTTGGCAAATTTAAAGTTAATCTGTTTAGTCAACAAAAGTATTTAATGTACTTGATTTTAAGGATAAAGCAAATATTTGGCAAGACAGCTGGCACAAGTGAAGCAAGATTCTTCCTTCTAAAGCAGCTAAATAAGGTAATTTTCCCTTTTTGTATAAATATTCCAGGAAAATTAGTCACTTTGGAATAAGAAATGTGACTAATACAGAACAATTATTTTAAATGAGATCATGATTGTTTGCAATCATTTTTCTTAGGTTTGTGTGTGCTTGTACTGTCTTAAACAGTACACCCTTTTTTCTTTGCAAAGGCCCATTTATTCACGTTAATAAGATGTAATTTATCAAAACACAATCTAAAGTTCCTTTTATCAGTTTTAAAAGGGACATGAAATTCAACTTTACCTTTTAGAAGTAACTCAGTTTATGAAATTATTTACATTAAAAATCATTTTGCAAACAGAAATATTTGCTCTTCACTAAAAAAATCTTTTATTTCATTGGCAGGGTGACCCATCCGATATGTAGAGTTCTTAACATCTCACCTTGTTCTTTTATGTATTTTGACAGCAGTTTTAGCTTCTCTTGTCTGACAGACAGTTGTGGACCAAAGCAATGTTCTCTTCCAGCTGAGCAACGCCTGCAGACCGTTAAGGTTGTGAGGCGTCTCAACACAAAGACCTGCACGTAATGTCACGCTTTATGGCTGCACCGGTATCCCTGGAGTGGAATAGACCCCACACCCCACAAGAAAAAAAAAAAACGCACCAAGGTCAAACGCTGGCAAGAAAGAATCAGGTGTCATTTGTCTGGAGGAAAGCATAAGAGCAGTCAGTTGATCAAAATCCTTTGTTGTCTCATCCTTTGTTGTCTCAGGTTTCACTCCAGTGACTGTTGTGCTGTCGACTGTTTGACGGTCAGTATGTGAATTTCTTCTTCTTTTCCTTTTGGCTTTTCCCTTCAGGGGTCGCCACAGCGAATCAACCGCCTCCATCTAACCCTGTCCTTTGCATCCTCTTCTCTCACACCAACTACCTTCATGTCCTCTTTCACTACATCCATAAACCTCCTCTTTGGTCTTCCTCTAGGCCTCCTGCCTGGCAGTTCAAAACTCAAGTATGTGAATTTATTGAGTTAAAATAAATAACTGCAGACGACTTTTGACCATGAATTCCAGGAAAATCGGAATAAAACAGAGAAAAAGGCAATGCGGAAGCGTTTACTAATTTATTTATACTGTATTTTTCTGCATATGTTGAAATTTTAATGTAATCATGCAACTTTCTTTTAACAGTTTTAAAAAGAACAGAGTGCATCAAGTGTATAATAAAACCAAGCAACAGTAGATGAATATGCAAAATATAAACACCACAAGAGACATAAAATATTTACCACAGCCTTGCTGACAATGGATCTTCAAAGATATAGAAAAGAAGCTGAAGAAGGTGCTTTTTGCAACTTTGGCTTCAAAAGGTCTGCTCACCTGCGGAGAGCAACTAAAACTCCAGCATCCTCCACTGATCAAAGGAGAAGAAGATCCAGTCAATAAATAAATCAGATATTTGTTGATCAAGGCCAATCACAAGTTGAAATCTGTAGAGGATAAACTCGTCATTGTGTTGTGATCATCTTTACCGCTGTCTGTTCTTATAACCAATCATGCTAAAATGCTCCAACTGTATCCTCAGAGAGGAACTATACCATGCATCAATGCGCTGTAGAGACCAGTCTTAAAGGAACTACGCAGGGATTCAGGAATGGGTTTTTCAGAGTGGTGAAGGAGCAGCAGGAGGTTAGTCGCAGCACAAAGACAAAAAGCATTTCATCTACTTGAATATGGAATCGCACTCAGAGCGATGGTGGAAACTCGGGCATTTTTGTGAAATGAGCAGAACTGTGCAGAGCGGGACCTCCCGCCTCTCTGTGTAGGTGCTCCATTTTTCTAATTCCAATTTTGATCTGGGATTTGCGATAATTGAAAAAGAAGGTCCAGCTTTCGCACTACCAGAGGATGCAGATTGCAAGGAGGAAAAAGCTCCGGGCAACCTAGTAAACAAGTCTCTTTTGATCATGTAGATGGTGGCTGTGGAATTAACATTAGCATCTCATTATTGTATTAGTATGACAAAAGTTGTGTTGCCATTAAAAATGGCAAGTAAAGAAAAAACATGGCTCACATTCACTAGTTTACAAAAGCTAGTGTCTCATCAACACAACAAAGATTTTATCATCAAAGTCATCCCTCAACAGAAAGACTGGAGTTCCCTTGTAATGTGATTCTATAATAGGATTACGCTATGTCATCACTTTTTATAATGGCTTTTGTAGAGAGAGAGGCTTGAAGAGCTATGCTAGTTTCTGTTACAGCGGTTACAGTTCAGACCCGTAGCAAATTTAAAACACTCTGTTGTTGAATTTCAGAACAGAAAATGTTAGATTATTGATAAATGACCCAAAATGTGAACGAGAAGTTATTAAACTGCTGCACTTGGATATTGCAGTTCATTTAGGATAAAGAATTTTATTCAAAGAGGTCATAGTGTTTGTCTTCCTTGTACCATTTTTAAATGGTGTTCTCTCTGTTTGCTGATGTCTCACTGTGGAATATGACTGGCATGTCGCAACTATTTCACTTTTAATAACTGGCATGAAAAAAAAAGAAATATCCAAAGCACTCATAAGTATAAAAACATTTTTCATATACCACAGCTTTCACCAGCTGAACTGAAAGCCTTTACTATTGTGAACGCAGACAATTAAATGCCAAAGGGCAGCACAGAGGAACTTAAAGGTGGGTGGACGAACTGAAAAAGAACGGCGGAGCAACAACAATCACATGAGATCAATAAGGCTTTCTGAAAACCTTCTATGACTCATCACAGATCTGTAATGTGTAAATAACAGCCTATAGATTAGGAGCTCCTAGAAAATAAAATGCATATAGACTGCATATAGATTGAGGAGTCATTGCATCCAACTAGGGTTCACACCAATACGACTGTAGTCCGTGTGTTTCTTGGAGAACCCCTTATGAGATAAGTGGTGCTTCATTTTCTCCTTGTGGGAGGACAGTTTCTGAGAGTTTGACCACTTGGAACCACATCCCACCAGGTGAACACCTCCACATTGCAGCAGCACCGCAGGAAGAAAAATGACTTGATGTCAGCAACATCAACACTTTCAGGAGACAACAAAGTTCTCTTTAAATAAAGCATTTTCCACTGTGAACAAGTTCCAGACAAGCCCAAACCTGGTAGGGGTTAAGATTCAATCCAATGCATGGAAATATAACACTCTGACAGTGTTTGTGTTCCTGAATTATTTTTGATGGCTTTCGAAATTCATCTTTACAGCATGCTTATGCAATTTTAACCTCCTTTCCTGTCTTGTTTATTGGTTCTATCTTGCTGTACATTCTGCTTTCTGCACTCGGTTGAATGAAAAGAAAGAAAGCGAACCCAGTAAATCTTTGATGCTTGCTGCTGCAACACTGGGGATCATCACACCCTTTCTTGGTGGGATACATTTAACTGATTGGCAGTGACTGTCTGTGGACTCCCACCCCCTCCCGTGAATGCTGGACCTGAGCTTCACTACATGATGACAAACTGACTGCTGGAAGCCGCCTGGAGCGTGACCGGATCTGAGGTGGCTCTTTCTCAAACACTGTCAGCCCAGATTAATGGAACCTGCAGTGTGATTTTTACTGAGGGATTTTGTCACTGGAGAGAGAGTTTGGGTGTTTTTACTGACTGGAGGACCTTTTACTGGAGCTGTGAGAGCTTTTTCTCTCTCTCTCTCTGTCTCTCTCTCCCTCTCTCTCCTTCTCTCCCCCCTCCTTCCTCTCACTCAGCAGAGTGCAGCCGAACCTGCCTCTGCCATCATCGCGGTGGAGGCAGGTGGATGTTGGCGGAGCGCTGCAGACGCAGAGGTGTGGAATTCATCAGGGATCTGGGAAGTGTGAGCGTGTGAAGGAGGAGGAGGAGGAGGAGGAGTGGAGTGGAGTAAATAGACTCTCCTTCACCCAGCGGGCTTTTCTAGCCTCCTTCCACCTCATCATGGATATCAGGAGTAAAAAGATCCAGGGAATTACTACACAGGTTGTCCTGACACTTTTCTTCTCCCACTGGGCAACAAGAGGAGGTGAGTGTGATCACGTGTTGTTGATCTGATGCTATAAGCATTAGATGTTTTTTTTTAAATGTTGTTCTTTCATCTTGATCAAGTATTTTCTCACCCATTGTTAAAACTAAAACTTTTCATGCATGATGCAAAAGCTTTTTTTGTTTTTTTTTTACAATTTTTTTTTTGTCAATAATTATTCAAAGGGGGAGAAAGAGGCTTTCAAAGACTGGGTTAAGAAAGTTTCTTCCCACTTGAGTTTCACTTGATCTAATAAAGCTGCACATCTTAATTACTCTTTATTGCAAGTGTTGTTTTGTGATCCAGCAAACATCTGTTTCTCTTTTTATATTTCTCTTTTTTTTTTTTATAAATATTTGTGTCATGTTTCTGGAATTAAATTTCCAAGGAAAAAAAAAACGTTTTTCCCAAAAAGCTGGTGTCTTGGCGTAACATGCATGATAATTTATTCATGATGCTGATCATGCAAATGTAATGTCAACAGAAGGGTAATGGAAGCTGTGTTTTGTTACACTTGCTGACGTGTTGCTAACACGGCAACGACAAAGCAGAAGCAGGGTGTATGTTTTCTCTATCATGAATCTGGGGAAATATTTTCTGGATGTCTGAGGTAATCAGTTTTGTTTTTTATTGGGGATTCAGTTTGGAGAGAATAGGGACAGTCAGGTAAGCATTACACACAGATATTACAGCATCTTATATGGGTCTTCAAAGAGTAAAACAAAGGAGATAAAGACCTCTCTTTTCCCTGAGGGAAGTGGTTTTGAGCAATCTGAAAAATTGCACCTGTCAAATCATTGGGGGGCTCCAAACCCTTTTTTTTTTTGCCTTCTGAAAGTGCAAAAATACAATCTTTCGCACTCAGAATTCTCCAATGCCTGGACTCTCCACTAGGAATTTGACTTTGGTTTAATGCTGAGCCAGTGCCACAGGCAAGGTCTGACTCAAGCTATTTGTCAGCGTGAACAAAAGCGGTAGAGCTATCACGAGGAGGCAGATGTTTGGGTTACCGCGGCCGGTCAGCTGCCCTGCTCAGCCCCACGGCGGCACTTCATTTATTCAGCAGAGGCGGTGAGTGAGGTGGAGGGAGATTCTGTGACATGATGTCTGAGCTTGACTGGTCTGTCAGATGCGGTCGCGGTTTTCATCATAAAGAATCCTTAAGACCGTGGGAGGAAGAAAAGGTCCAACACCAGCTCGTTTGCACCATCTCTGCAGAATCATCAAGTATTGATTTTCTTGTTGATTGATAGGGTGGTGGGTGCTTTACAGCTTCCACAAATATGAACCAAACAAACTTTAAAGGGACTCAGAATCAGGACCACTGGCTTCACACCATTAAAACTCATGTTGATGTAACACCAATGGAATGCTATAGAATTTTGAAGAATATATACTGTATATCAGACCATATCATGACAGCTTTTTAGAGGTCCTCATCCAAATAAGTATACCCAGTGTCGTGTTCTTAATAAAGTCTGGAGGTGCAGTGATTCTGCAGCTTTTTTGAAATTTTCTTAATTCCTTCGTCAAACCAGAAGAGCACTTGGCAAAGAAGTTGTGAACACCTAATGTGAAGCAGAGCCAGAGAGCTGCAGAATCAGAAAGCTATGAGGCTAATTGGATGTGGATGAGAATCTGTAACCCCTCACTGCCGGCGTGAAGTAGGTTAGAAACTGCAACTATCCAATGATTTACTGCAGATATGCCGTCTAGCAATACAAGACTGAACTTGGTAACACATTTCAGAGATAAATCCTCCTTATTTATCAGCAACAGCGAAGCTATGCTGAATTTATGAGATTGTTGCCATTTGTTTTGTCATGTTCTTTTCTTCGCATTCATAAATAAGCAAACTGTAGTTTAGTATTTACTCTTAGCGAAGTCTCTCTAAGAGGTGTGACAGTTTTGAGGTGCAGTAAAGTTTAGGAGAGCTCAGCTGTTCTTCAGGAGAGCTAAAAAAAAATATATAACAATATGCTGCATAAAAAATTCCTTTTAATGATGTCACATTTGTGAAATAGCAGAGGAGAGAGAGCTGGACTAAGGAAGCCCGCAGAGGCTTCTGGTGGAGCAGTCATAGGGAGGAGATGTGGGATCTCTCATTAGGACGCCGAGGCGAAGACAGTAGAAATTAAATTGCTAAAGTCTTGACCAAAGTTCCAGCCTCCAGTGATTTGGGAATTTTACAGTATGTCAGGATTAACTGGAAAGTAGGATACAAATGGAATTGAAGAAATGTATTTTAGATAGATAAATACTTTATTAATCAAGGAAATTTCACAAAATGTCATTAGATTTCGTTCTGAGGTGAATTTTGACATTTTTATTTTGATATTTATCAATCAAGAATAGACAGTAAATGAATACAACAGGTCACTTTGATGCCTCACATATATACTCTAAATAAAAAAGTACTATTCCCTAAGACTTACCACAGACAATAACGGGACATAAAAACAACATATAATAAAATAAAATTCAGGTACACGTTGTTTTGAGTTAAGTCATTCTCAATTATATAAGAACAACTTAACTAAAAAAAAAATTACAAGAAAACTAAAAATCAAGTTTACGTCATTTCACTTGACTTTACGTCTGTCCACCATAAATACTGGACCCCTGCACGACGACGAGTGATAGAGATACGTGAACGCTGCGGTGCTGCTTGGTAGGGGTTGTGGCAGAAAGGGGAACTGCAGGAAATAGTCAGACACAATAGTCATTGTGTCTCAAATGTTTGTAAGTTGAGGACTGCCTGTACACTGTATACTGATGAATAACTGACTCTGTGCCTCCATATGTAATCTGGTTAATTTTAATTAGAAGAGTTGCTAGCAAGGTTCTGTAAATTTAACTGCTGTAATGTTAAAATATAGGTTTCTTTACATGAAGAGAAACAGCCCATGATCTGTCTGTATATCTATTTATCTCATTCATGAGGGCATCATCTGGGTATCATATATATTCCACATTCACTCTCCACTCTGCCTGTTTGAAGACAACAGAGCTCTGAATATCTTTTATTAATCCCCTCCATGCTTCCTTCAGTCACACTTGGTGTTATTTAAACAAATTAGATTTAAAGCTCACTGTGCTTGACTTTAACCAGGCAATTATAAAATTTATACTGGGACTGTGCGATGACTCACAGATGCTAACTAGATACAGAATGAAACGGTTTGTATTAATAAGAGGATGTTTCATTTTGAACATGTGATCATTCCTGTGACAGTCAGCAAAGAGGCAGGTCAGTATATTCACAGATCACTGCACATTTTTTTGTTTATATGCTAATATTCCCTTTAATAAACAGTTTTTCTCTGATGGAGCTGAAGAAACATTTTTTTCACACTGCCAAAATCCATACAGTCACATTTTTATGTGCTCTACAGCTCCATCTATGTCCATTAGAAAAGTCAGAGGAAACCGAGGAGAACAATCGACTGGTGTTTGCTCTTCAGCGTCATTTATGACAATGTGTCTTTAGAAAAGGAGCCATGAATGCCTTCTGATGAAGTAAAGGCCACGCCGCTGGCTGGCAAGACAAGCGTGTAACCATCAGTCCGGGGATGAGTAGTTCAGTAGTAACACGGAGGCCCGGTGTCCATTTATCTGACTTTTGTGATGCACTGATGTTTGCTGAAGGCCAGTCCCACCGGAGCATCGGTTCCATGAACAAACACTCATTCATCACCGATCCTGTCGGCTCCTCAGACGTCTTAAAGTTGAGAATAAAGACAATAATGGAGAAGCAACAGACGACGATGGTGCTGTTAAAGAAACCAAGAGAAGAAGGAGAAGATGATAACGGCCATGAAGTCCACATTGTTGAAACTGTAGTTGCTGAAATGTATTCCTCTATATTGCCTGGATCACGTCCTTGGGGCTTTGGATCACGCCTGGATAAAATATTGTGAAACATGCACACACTGGACATGTTTCCAAATTGCTCTGGCTGTAAATCACCATCTGTTCCTTTTTTTTCACATCAGGCGGCCACAAGGGATAATTAGATCCGATGCAGTGTCTTCGTAAAAACGGGTGCAGGAGAAATATCACTGGCATTCAAGCCTGTGGCTGACATTGAACACCATAGGAAAAAAGCTGAGTCAAAGCCAAAACTTCAAGATTAGGTACCTGATGAGCAATTTAATGACTAAATGAGCTAATGAGATGGAAGAGGCAACAGGATGAGAGCCCACCTGCAGCTTCTCAGGCACCAAAGTTCTTCTGAAACTTTCTCTTTTTTTGTGTATACTTCAAGTGAGAGTCAGATGCAGGTTAGATTAAAGCAGGATTCACACTACAGGACGACTGAGGCAATCACTGCGTTTAGACCAACCCGACAATCGGATATGTGGTCTGGAACATCGGTCCGGATCATGATTACGGAGCTGTCGTGGCTGCAAATGCACTCACTGTGGTGATGAGGCATCAAAGGATTTCCTCTATACGGCAATAGCGAGAAATGTCCAAATCCAAATTAATTAGTTTAGGATTTGAAGACTTTCAGCTCTCAAAAAAATTCCTCACTGTCTCTCTTTTTGCACTCTCCACCTATCAAATATTATTTCCGATGAATCGTGTTGAGATTTGAGGCCAACTATGATGTCATAGCAGGCTTTGCACCTCCTCCAGGGAGGAGACACTGCAGGTTCTTAGCTCTGTCCAAACACACACACACACACACACATACACACACACACACTGAACCAAACTACTTAAGATAGAATCTACTCAGTTCAAGTTGCATGTGACTCAAAACCGAGAGGATTTTACTGGCGCTTCTTGCTTCAACACTTCTCCAAAAATGGAACTTCATAACTATTTCAGTGCCACAGTCACATCCATGTAAATTCTTCTCTGCTCCACAGAAGGATTGGTTTGAAATATGCATAAGCTAGTCTTTGATTATTCATACAAATGTTATGCTGAGCTCAAACAAGCTGTAAAACAAACCACAGTTGGGGTCTTAGAGTAAATAGGATAATATGCTGTTTCTTGGACAGGTGCCATGGTAACGTAATAAACTCCTACAAACATTTTCCTTCAGGGACTTGATGCACAGTATTTTATGTAAAGCTGACTATCAGAGAAGTGAATTTATCCTTCGAGAACATGATCCTAGGCTTTGTTTGAGGAGGACCTGGAATCTAGGTGTTAAACTAGAGGAAACCTTCAAACGCTGTCTGGTTCAGGGTTCTTCAGAAATGTTGTTTGCATTTGTGAAATCGATCGTGTAAAAGCCAACGGAGGTGTTGATTATCAGTGCAGAACGTTTCAACAGGTGATTATGTGTGTTTTGACATTTCCTCGGGGCAGAGGCTGGAACACCATAATGAAGTATGACTGCAGCACCAGTGCTGGCTGACCTGCATGATAGCACACACACACACACACACACACACACACACACACACACACACACACACACACACACACACACATACACACACACATACACACATTGTCTGTCTCACTTGTGCATTATTTAGATTACTGCTAAACTGGTGAGGTGATGATTGTCGGCCCTCCACATTATGATGTTCCTTTCTCTTCCCAATATTTTGCAGTAACTTTATACTGGTGCAATTTTCAGTTTGCCAGTTTTGATTTTTCTTACTTCTGTCCAGACTGAAATGAAAAAAAGTGAAATTGGTATGAAATGAGAAAGTCACATACTCGTTCATATTATTCGGTAGTGATTATTATTTTTGTTTTGTTGTTGTTGCTTCTTTGTTTTGTCCATTTTTCCAACATGACCTCACTTAATTGCCTTCAGAATGCCTTCATTCCTGTCATGCTTCCCATGTACTGCCATGTTTTTTAATGCCTTCAACCTAAAGTACAAACACGCTTAAGACGTATCGGCGAGCAAGAAAATCTAAGAAGGAAGTGAAGCTTTTGGTTCTTTCTTTTTTGATTCTTGCTCTTTTCTTTGTTCATTATGACATGATATTGTAGATATCATTCATGTTCTACATGCAGCTGTAGAACTGGCCACAGGAGCCACATGTATCACAACTATATATGCAACAGAGGGGGAATGGGCTTGGAGAGAGCTAATATTTAGACAATGAAATGCAGGATTTGGACTGGAGGTTTTCATTTTAAATGCTCAAACTTTGCATAAAATTAACATATAAATATCTAAAATGTAAAGCATTATGTAAATGTACATTGCATGCACTGTTTATTGTACCCTCACTTTCTGCTCCTTACTTAAATTTTAATAGACGCTTCTATGATAATGAGAAGAACGTACATTTAATTTCTCTAAACTTTCCTTCCAGTTCCAAGGTTTTGCCAGATTTATTGTAAGTAAGAGCACTGTCAATGGAAGAGAATAGGAAAAAAGACCTTGCCTCTGGTGAATTATGTCATTATTTTGAACTGCGACTTCATCAAATTGTTCATTTACTTTTGTGATTCACAGAGGTGTGTCACAGTCCATTGGTATCCAATCTGCTGCCATCATCCTTCAGAAGCTCCTCTCAATTGTCTGGAAGCCATGGCCCAGGCTTTGCTAAACTGAACCGAAGAGAAGGTGAGTAATTTGATCATTTTTGGATTATATAGCTGCGCAAAATTTACAGGCATGGTGTCCCGCAAAATTGATGGAACAGGAAATGGCGAGGGCACAATTGTAAAACGTTATAGACCAATGTAGATTTGATGGGAGGAAAAAAGAGAGATTTCATGACACAGAAAGAGTGACAAACTCTTCAAAAGTAGGAGAATCGAGCTTGGGCAAGATTCCAACCAGGGAGCAGGTTTTTGCCAATGCAGAGCAGACATTTATTAGTGGTCCGTGGAAGGAGATGTCTTTGAATATTGATTGGATACTCATGTTTTTTACCTGTCAGTTGTGCAGGTTAGTAGGATATCCTTTAGTCGATAATTCATGATTCAGTTCCCCTCAGGTAACAGAGCACAGCATGGAAAACAAGAAGAGAACAAACGGACCTCCAGCTGAATGCCTGGAAAACAGAAAATAAATGAAGTCAAAACACACAGTTCTTAAATATCCAGCAGGTTTTTAGATAAATGCATACACTTTGCATACAACTACTTATTATAATGTAATGAGCGTTGACTAGGAAAAAAACACCCCACTGTGTTGGGTTTAAATGCATGTACTTGCCATCTGGTTTGCACTCCTGCCAGAGAACGGTAGTGAACTGCCTTCCTCATTGACAATCAGGATCAGGATGATTCACACTACCTGGGAAGCACAAGCTGCAGGATGCAGGAAGCATGGCCCGTGGATCGATGTTTCCATCGCGCGTTTGATGGTTGAAGCTGCTAGCGAACACACCCACTGTGTTCCTGCACTTCACAGTCAAGCAAAGCAGTTTGTTTGATACATGCTAAAGACTATCAGATGTGTTCAAAGGAACAGCACGCGTCTGAACGGCAAAACACGAATGGGTTGTACACAAAAGTGAGAAACAGCTGGGTAAAGTGACCATGAAGCAGGCTCAAAGAAGCTCTCTGGTGTGCCAAGAAAATAATAATAGGTAGGTAAGTGAGAACAGACGTTTAGTCTTCTGCAACATTTTTTTTTTTTTTCACAAGCCAGGTATTGATTGATGGCTCCATGTGCATGAAGTCTCTTCCAGATTTGCACACATCATGCCATACCTATTTAACGTGCGCACATGTGATTTTCGAGTGAATTAGTCCGATCCATAAAAGTAATTTGTCTCTGAACACAACAACATACACCTCAAATGTGAAAATAATCACATCATGCAGTAGCAGGATCCCATCTTTTTCCTCATTGGAAGTTATTGAATAAATTAAAAAGCATCTCCTGCAGCTACTGCTACCACTTTTCATCCTGTGTTGTCTTTCTCTGAGGAGCTGCTTCATTTGGAGTTCATTTACTGGCAAAATGAGCAGAGATTTTTGGAGGCAATGCGAATTTGTTCAAGATTTAAAATAAAAAAAAAAAAAATTGCTTCCCCCAAGCGGTTGTCTTACACAATAAACACGGACACTAACCCATGATGATAAGTAAATAATTCAGGTCTTACTAAGGGCTCTTGTCTGCCACATCAATGATGGCTTAATTATTTTAATCATAATTTTGTCCCTCCCCCTGAAAATATGTGGAATAGCCTGATCTCAACTAAAAGCTATTCAAAGACCTTGGAGACCAGTGCCCCCTCCTGAAGCAGGATGTGGGTTGGGGGGGGCTTCGCTCTCAAGGGGCTGTGGCTTCAGTCATCTTTGGTGCTTGAGGAGTTTGGAGGACTCAGTTATACAGAGTCGGCGGGAGGAGACCCAAAGCTTTCTGTGTGTTTGTTTCGCCGTTCTACAACTAGATTCATCCAAATTTTGCAGAAGGCATTTCAGACAATTTGATACTTTAATATTCTGTTCAAAAGAGTCAAATCTGGCAGGGCTTAATCCAATCTGGAAACTTAATTACGATACATGCATTCATTATGAAATGGATGTATATCACAGCCTTTCAGATATCAATGACATGTGTTTTTGCGGTAACATATAATTACATTATAGTGTTTCATAATACCTGGTTTTATAACTTTTTTTAAAAATCTATGGTGGTTTATTGTCTACCTCCAACAACACAAGAGTAGGATCACCACTGATCAGGATGAGATGCTGCATCTCTTATTTTATAAAGGAGGTTTTTGAAAGTTTGCTCTTGAGTATGAACAAACAAGATAAATTATCTCATCAGTGTTTTTAAAGAATGTGAGCGCCTTATGTTGTGAAAGAATGCTTTGTATCATTGTTGAAATATAAAATGTATCTTATAAATTCTTCAATGGAATAAAAGCTATCTCTGTCATCTTCTGGCATAATAAT
The DNA here is from genome assembly GCA_013358685.1 of Antennarius maculatus. Taxonomy (NCBI): domain Eukaryota; kingdom Metazoa; phylum Chordata; class Actinopteri; order Lophiiformes; family Antennariidae; genus Antennarius; species Antennarius maculatus. The sequence goes on from CM023616.1 coordinate 17,499,182, forward strand.
TTTTTTTTTTTTCACTTTATTTGTTCAACTTTTTCTCAGGTGAGAAAAAAATGAGGTGAGAGTAAGTTTGCTGCTAGTTTGATGCATTAGTATTAACCAATATTAAATCAGAATTAGATTGTAAAGATAATTGAGGGCTATTATTAGAATCTCTCAAATGTTAGATAATGTCCTAATGAGGTCAAAAAAATTGCGCAATGACAGAGATGTCCATCAATTTAATAAAGTCTCTCAACTGATGACTAGCTTAATGAACAAATTCTGAGAAAGTTTTCCTTAAATTTAATTAAATAAGACTCATTCAGTCCGTTTCTTTAAAAGTACGCAGATATAATTGTTATATTTGAAATTGAATTCTTCTATAAAATTAGTGCGTCTTTTCTTCCAGGAGCTGGAGGATGGTCTCCTCTGAATTCAGACAGGTATCAGTGGTTGGAGGTCGACCTGGGGAGGCGGACACAAATTGCTGCCATCGCCACACAAGGCCGGTATGGCAGCTCTGATTGGCTGACGGCTTACTTGTTGATGTTCAGCGACACAGGACACAACTGGAGGCAGTATCGGCAAGAAGACAATATAGGGGTGAGTGCATTACATTAGAGATACTGTTCTTTTAATAAAGAGGCCTGATTTTTTATTGTCAAAACACAACAAACACATGAAAATGATCTTATGTTGTAGAAATTTTGGAGAAAATGTGCACAAACTGAACCAAAAAGAGGTAGTTACAGCTGCACCTGAAGCTTCTAAACTTCTTGGTGACCTTCAACATCCAAGTTATACAATTTGAACAATGTATAACTTGAATAACTTGAATTATTAATATTCTAAAATATTGTGTATTTTCGCTCTACTCAAACCACCTCTTTTAAATTGGGCTGAACAACACTTTTCCTTGTGTCTACTGTTCATTACCATCAGTATTTTTACAATAATTAAAGATAATAAATGTTCAATGTAGTTTTCCTGACACTCTGCAGGATGTCTTGCCAAAAAACAAACTGTATATCAAGAAATAATCACCCAATTTATTTAGATTTGCCAAATCCAACGGAAGTGGCCTCTCATTTATTCATAAATTTCCTATTAAAATGTTAATTTGTTTTCCCCACGGCTTCACTCACTGACTGTGTTGACCAAGTTGCACTTAGCAGGTAGGCAGGTTGGAATAGACAATTTCAATTTAAAGCTGATGACGGGTAAAACTTTCACATTGAGGGTAAAACCAAAGCTCTACTGAGACTCCTCCGGAGATGGAGAGAACAGAAAAGGACATAACGTGTCTTTAAAGCCTGTTGATATTGCGCTTGGCATAAATTGGGATAAATCTGCGACATGTCTCATACATCCTTTTAAAGCCCCAGGTATTAGTCAGCCCAGTTTATTACTGCTTTTTGGAGACCTGTCGACTACTGAGCTGCTTCATCACTTACTATTCCTGCTGGACTGAGAGTTCCAGAGTAATTGTCTCTCCTTCTCCAATTTTCTCAGCCTCTCCTCCCTTCTTTCTTCATTATCATCCACTGTTGTCAAAAAGCAGATGGTGTTAAGAATCTATACCCATAATCAGGAAATATTGCACCCTTAAATGTTGACTGAGATAATGAAATGCAGGTTCTTGATGGGAACGATGGGTGAAGGTAAATTCTGTTAAGTGGAATCTTCCTCAAATGCAAATATATGAGACAGTAGTTACCAGGCAGCGAAGAGTAGAGGATGTCAGATATCTTAAAGATTTAGCTGTGAGAAACTAAATTTCTTTCTTTTAGTTTGATTGCTTTGGATTTTTTCATAAAACACAAATAAAAAGGTTTAGTTGATATTCACAAAACATACAGTTGCATTCAAAATAATAGCAGTCCCACATCACCAGCAAGATAAATCACTGTTTTTGTTAGAATTTCAACTTCTACACTGCAAGTAAGTTTCTACAAGGTTTAGTAAAGGTATAGAATTCCAACAGACCCAACAGGAATGAGGTGCATGCTGCTGATCCTGTGACACTGACTCATTAACAAAAGGGGTGTGTTAAAAAAATAACAGTGCTGACTTCAATTACTGAGGTCATTGATTATGTGGAAAAAAGGTGTCTTACAGGTGGCCCTTATTTAACAACAAGGCAACTGAGGCTGTATATGCTGGCTGTACATTTAACCTTGACAGAGTGAGAGACCAAAAACACAGTCAAATGGATTGTTCAAGGCAGTGTTCAGAAGAGCATTTTTGCAACTAAATATTAGTTTATGATTCTCAGGAAAGTTGAATCCTTAAGCCTTTCTTAGTTTATATAGTACATTATTTTTTCAACAATAAATGTAATTTTTTGTGAAATATTATCAAATTCAATGATTTTTTCCGTTTTTCATGCTTTGAAATAGAATGTGTAGTGCCCCCAATGCATCAGTGTACAGTACATTAAAATAAGAATTATTTGAAGAATTTTGAGGTTTACTCACCTTTTTAAACGCATTGCTATTATTAATATGAACATCGGACTTTTCTTTTAGAGGATTTTTTATTTCTCCTGAGGTTGCATTTCAAAAAGCAATGCCTCACTTAAAAGCCACGGGGGCAAGTGCATTATCAGCTGATGAGAATGTATTCATACTAACCAACATTTAACATTTGATGCAGATATATTTCAGTCCATGCAGCAGTAGACGTGCAGCCTTTAAGAATTTGAATCATATGTGTAACCTTCAGCTCAGTTTAAAAGCATACCGTCGGGTGGACATGCTCTCAACATTGCAGTCTTCATGAAGGGGTCAGAGGTCAGGATTAGCAGCGGGTGTTTGTCGAAACGCATATCAGGCAGGTAGATGTCCCCCTTCTGAAGGGCATCACTCACCAGGTCATCCAGCTGCTGCTTTATTTCCAACCAAAAAAGGAATTCTGAAGTTTAATGGTGCACTGATTTCACTGAAAGTACCTGTAAGGACAAAGGACAGCAGTCCAAAGGTACAAAAAACAATGTGTAAAGCAATTTGATAAAAGGGCTGAAGATCAAATCCAACTTGACGCTTAAAGGTTAATGGATCCAGAAAAGGAATGGTAGCGCTGCAGAGGTTAATAAATGTTTTTCTCCATGGGCCGAGTGTTTACTAAAGCGTCAAAAACAAATAAATCTACAACTAGTGCTTCATAAATCTAATTTTCCACCTGATTGAGGAACCATTCACCAGGAACGTGGCCCCATCTCCACCAAATTCCCCTCATTAACAGGAAAATCAAACATATTACTTCTCCCAAAAGCGTTTAACGAGTCACACTTTCACTCCAGCGAAGAGACCACAATGAACTGGTTGACTGTAAAACTTCCAATTATCTTGGTGATGAAAGCTATGAAAACCAGTTGTTGTGTGTCTTTCCAGGCGTTTCCAGGTAATAGTAACGCAGACAGTGTGGTCCAGCACAAGCTCCAGCATCCGGTCATCACTCGCTACGTGCGCCTGATCCCCTTGGATTGGAATCGCAACGGTCATATCGGACTACGACTGGAGACCTACGGCTGCGCTTACAGTCAGTTTCAGGTTTTTTAATCCTCCACTCATACTCACTTCAAATCGCCTCTTTTAATCAATCTGGGGAAACAAATTTGAGGAAAAAAAAAATTATGTTAATCCTTCAAACACAATATTTTACGCATATTTCTATGAATGGTGCATCATGGCTTTTGATGCTTGGAGGAATCCATGGAAGGAGGCTACTGGATCAGTTAGTTCCCCATCACGGCTTTATTATTTGTCGGCTTTTTGGTGAAACTGAAATGCTTTGCAGACATTAGTATTTGCAATGAGCGGCCATTTGTTAATGTAATGAGTAATGTCTCTTTCGCACCTTTCAATTTATTAATCTTCTATTTATTGACACAGAAACCTCGTCTCATACGAGCTCAGAGACTCGTGCAGAAGTTAAGCCTAACCAGTTCTTCATTACCTCATTACTTTCAGAGCCAGAAGAGGTGCTTTTGTCAAGACATTAATAAAGGACCTCTTACTAAGCTCGCAGTGTGGCAGAGGAACTTTCATTATGTTAAATGAATGCTGGCGGAAGTACTTTGTGAGAAGTCGAGCCAGCGTGAGAAGTTAATCAGTTTTTGTCTACTCCCAGACTTCACAGATGTCACGGGAGCCCAGAAACTGGAAGAAAATCTGGTCCTAATATGAAGACAAAGGAAATGAAAAATGAGAATGAGGAAATTGTTTTTTTATGATATGGTAGCACTAAAACACAACCATTGTTATGACAATGTTTTTGTAAGTAATGCAAGAATCAACTTCACGGGGCGATGGTTCAAAAATAGTTCGGTTGGATTGGACTTTTATTGGAATCACAACATCTAAACGGTAAAGGAGGAGAGAAAAACTTTCAGGCTTTTACTTTTGAATGACTTGAAAGGTTGTCCTGTTTTCTGAACCACAGACAGCAACGAAAGCTCCCGTCGAGACAACATGCTGTAACTGATGCCTCTCGGCTGACATTTCTAATTTGATGCTTTGATAGCAATCCCGTAGGCCCAAGATGTGTTGCACGGCAACACGACGACGGGTGATTTTAGTGCATCATTTTCTTTAAAGAACTTTGTTGAAGCATGTTTGTCACATCCTGTGTGACCTCTGGCTGGTTTCTATATTGCTTTATTTCTCATCAAAACAGTCTTTAAACTTTTTCTATTGTGCAATCTGGTACATTTCAAATATCATGTTTACGAAATATAGCCTGATGGTGCAGAAGATTTAATAGAGGCTGGCCATCCTGCCATCTGTCAGAGTTCTCATACACTCAGGGTATTTGGGGATTATTATGATCATGTAATATCAATTTTAGGGTGGTTTGTGTTTTATTTTCAGATTCTGATGTTGCTAGCTTCGACGGCAGCAGCAGCCTCCTCTTCTGGTTGGGTCCCAGGCCCACAGCGACGGCTCGGGAGACGTTGTCTCTGAACTTTAAAACCCTGAGGAACTCTGGGATTCTGCTTAATGCGGAGGGGGAGAGCGGGAGTAGCCTCACCCTGGAGTTGGAAAACGGAACGCTTCACCTGCGCCTCCGAAAAGGTACGGCATTTAAAACCTTTGTTCAGGCAATGCAGTGATTTTCATGAGGCACCTGAGGTGAAGGTTTGAAACACAAAGTAGATAAAAATATTTCCATTCCACAATAGTAAAGAATGTTCAATGAAGGTTCTGGCACCGTACAATGATCCTGGATGTACCCTAAAATCTATTCATACCTTTTTTGAGCAATGCTGCTAACAGCCAAACAAAAAAATCACTGAAAGCACAAAGCCTAAATGATTTGGCAAAGGTTAAAAACTAATATGCAGCTTTAGCTGACTTTGCCCGGCAGCATTTAATAAAATAAATCAAAATGTTTGATAAAATGCGGAATGCATGCCCTCCCCTCCCTTTCCCTAGCTGTTTTTCACCAATCAGGATGTAGTTTTTGAGTAGAGAGATGGGCCCAGAGGATTAATTGATTTATGGTGATTTCAACTGTACAGCCTCCTTCATGTGATAAACTGATGAATCCGGTCTTTTTTCAATAAAAAAAAACCCTGAAAAAGACACATTGACAATCAAACGCCGGCTGGACAGAGGTTATAGCTCGCTCTGTAAACTGACTGTTGATCCTGCCGTCTCAGTGAATGATGGACCTCTGTGTTCAATACAGCCTTATTGACTGTCATGTTATCCCACTCTGTCACCGTGGTGATGTACAGGGAGGTTTCCCAGTTGTGTTCATTCTCATAGGGTTATAAATAAACAGTTTAGCGCTCGTTTGAGAGGCAGCGCTTCACAGGGAGCTGGTTGTGTTTGATTTTGCGCCCACAGCTGAGGCCATGTTTGACTCACAATGACAGGCTGATTAGCTGCAGCCTGTGAGACTCAGACAGTTGGGCATTTAGTCTATTGTGTTCAAATCCAAGCTCTTCTTCACGCAATTCTTTGTGGAAATTGTTGCAGATGCTTTTGGAGATTGCTGACGTTTGAAAATGGCTGATACTGTTGACAGTCACACAAAGGAAAGGGGGAGGCTGACGATGTCTGACTGATTCTATGAGCACGGAGGATCATCAACAGAAAGTTTTACTCAGTTTTTCAAGGATTCATCAAATGTCTTCAGACACACAGGATTTCTGAGGCTTTATACAGGAGTTTTTGCTGTGAGCAGCTTCAGAGATTTAACATTATGCTTGTTTTGACTGATTGTGTGTCTTGTCTCAGTCATTTAAGCCACGCAGAATAAAATGAAAAGCTGAAACAATTACAGCAGGCTGTCATCTGATACGACCTGTCAATTTTTTTCCAGCAGAATTAGATTTGGACTTGTAGCGAGGAGCCGTAATGCAGAGGCAGACAGCGAATGATTGGGTGGGATTGCCTTCGGGAGCTGCCTGGAATGGTAGAAAAGCTACGTTTCAAAATTAAAAAATAAAGGCTTTGAGGGACTTTTGGCAGCTTCCCTGATCATAAAAACAGGAAACTTAGAAAGTTCTTTTAACAATCCGGTGGAAAGGCCACCTGGACCCTGAGGACATTCTGAGAAATTACAATTACCTCTACCTGAGAAACTTTTGAATTTGCAGGAATTAACCTGCAACAGCTTTTATCTGTCTGTCTGTCTGTCTGTCTGTCTGTCTGTCTGTCTGTCTATGTCTGTCTGTCTGTCTGTCTATCTATCTATCTATCTATCTATCTATCTATCTATCTATCTATCTATCTATCTATCTATCTATCTATCTATCTATCTATCTATCTATCTATCTATCTATCTATCTATCTGTCTGTCTGTCTGTCTGTCTGTCTGTCTGTCTGTCTGTCTGTCTGTCTGTCTGTCTGTCTGTCTGTCTGTCTGTCTGTCTGTCTGTCTGTCTGTCTGTCTGTCTGTCTGTCTGTCTGTCTGTCTGTCTGTCTGTCTGTCTGTCTGTCTGTCTGTCCGTCCGTCCGTCCGTCCGTCCGTCCGTCCGTCCGTCCGTCCGTCCGTCCGTCCGTCCGTCCGTCCGTCCGTCCATCTATCTATCTATCTATCTATCTATCTATCTATCTATCTATTATCTCTCTGGCTGGCTGTCTGTCTGTCTGTCTGTCTGTCTGTCTGTCTATCTATCTATCTATCTATCTATCTATCTATCTATCTATCTATCTATCTATCTATCTGTCTATCTATCTATCTATCTATCTATCTATCTATCTATCTATCTATCTATCTATCTATCTATCTATCTATCTATTATCTCTCTGGCTGGCTGTCTGTCTGTCTGTCTGTCTATCTATCTATCTATCTATCTATCTATCTATATATATATCTATCTATCTATCTATCTATCTGTCTATCTATCTATCTATCTATCTATCTATCTATCTATCTATCTATCTATCTATCTATCTATCTATCTATCTATCTATCTATTATCTCTCTGGCTGGCTGTCTGTCTGTCTGTCTGTCTATCTATCTATCTATCTATCTATCTATCTATCTATCTATCTATCTATCTATCTATCTATCTATCTATCTATTTATTATCTCTCTGTCTGTCTGTCTGTCTGTCTGTCTGTCTGTCTATCTATCCATCCATGACAAATATAATATCTTCCGATTACTTGGATGGATGGATGGATGGATGGATGGATGGATGGATGGATGGATGGATGGATGGATGGATGGATGGACGGACGGATGGATGGATGGATGGATGGATGGATGGATGGACGGATGGATGGATGTTCAGCATCAACATTTCCTGATGGGAAAATGTTTTGTGATCAATTTATTTCTACATTTGATTTGATTGATCTTGTCTCTTTAGTCATTCTGTCAGCCTTGTGATGGACCCGTCTGACAGATCAATCATGATTGATTAGTAAACATGTTTACCTGGGCCTGTTTGTCTAATTTGACTTACTTTCCCTTCATTTCTTTCCCATGCAGACCTTGTTATCTCCTCTCAAAAAAAAAATAAAAAAAAAATATATTTATGTGTGAAAAAGTATTTCTCTCTGCCGTTCTGTGTTTATGCATTCTACCTCTGTGTCTGCTGAATCATTTACTTGTTATCAACTGAAAACCGACACTGGAAGTATTTTTTACTAGACTATACAAAAACTAAGTGAAACAAACAAGTAACAAGAATAAAAAGCCTACAGCTGACAGCTAGATGAAAGAAAGGTTGCGTATCAGATTTAAAGTATCGACCGTCTTCACCTCGCCCTCTTCCTCCTCCTCCAGGCAGGAGCAGTCAGCACCTGGTGTCGCTGGGCAGCCTATTGGACGATCAGCACTGGCATCACGTCGCCGTGGAGCGTCACAACGCCGACCTCAACCTCACTGTGGACAAAAGCACGTTATTGGTTCAAATCCCATCAAGATTCATCCCCTGGGACCACGACCAGGTGTGTTTGTGTTGTGTGGGATGAACACAAACAGAAAGCCTGTATTGATCTGTCTGTTGTGTGTTCTGCTGGCGTCTCGTGTGCAGGTGAGCGTTGGAGCAGGACAGGACGAGTCTCAGATGAATTTTTTAGGCTGTTTGGAAAACCTTGTACACAACGGCGTGAATCTGGTTCACCTCGCTAAACATGGAGATCATCGTGTCACCGTGAAGGTAAACCAGCATCCAAGATGATAATGAAGAGAATAAATGTTGTGTTCATAATTTATGAGTGAATCTGCAAAACAACCGATCAAAAATAATTAAATAAATAAAACTACAGGGGGAATAAAAGGTTAAATATGTAGTAGGTCCTTTCTTATTTTCCCCAAATTAAAATAAATGAGATTAACCAAAGTTTGAAGGTTTCTGCATAGAGAAAAAAAAAATCTCTGTTCCTCTTGGTGTGTATTAAAATTTTATGAAGTAAGGAATCTCCCCATTCACTGTAAATGAGACGATATCTGTGTGTGTGTGTGTGTGTGTGTGTGTGTGTGTGTGTGTGTGTGTGTGTGTGTGTGTGTGTGTGTGTATGCGTGTGTGTGTGTGTGTGACTCTCTACGGCATTCTCTTCTTGCTGTATATCACATTATCTAACCCACAAAGAGCTTTTAGACTTGATCGGTTGTCCATCCTGTGTCGTCCCCTGAAACCCGATAGTGAAGCCTGGATGCACCGTTTCACGGCCAACTGCTGTCACCGTTTCTCTGCACCTTGAACCGACTGCCCTCGGTTCCCTTTATCAGTTTAATTTCTAATTCTCCCTTCGTCTGTCTCGACCTCCCCTCTTCCTCTCTGGCTTTTTGAGGAGCTGTCGTGTGGGGTTGGTGCCCTCGGTTCGGTCTGCTTGTACTTATTCTCAGCCTGGTCATTATCATTATGGTAATAAACTCAGGCTCTTTAAGACTTGCTGATGAAGTCTCTGTGCATCAGGGCACTGCCAAACAGCCTTGTAATGAATTCACTTCTGTCCCTCTTTTGCTGAAGTAACTCTTCTGTCTTTACGTCGTCTCCCTTCCCCCATCCCCGCTCGCTTCAGGGTAATGTGACCTTTTCCTGTGCTGAACCCACTTTTGTTGCTGTGACCTTCACGAGCCCCCAGAGCTTTCTGTTTTTGCCGGTGGCGACACAATCGTCACCAGTGGCTGCGTCGATGGGGCTTCAGTTTCGGACGTGGAACACGGCGGGGCTGCTGATGACCTTTGATCTTCCCAAGCAAGCGGGAGCGGTCTGGCTGTACCTGAGCAAAGCCAGGCTCCATCTGCAGATCCGCAAGCATGACAGGGCGCCGCTGGAGATCAGTTCAGGTCAGTCTGACCCCCAAAATTGTCTTTATGGATCTTTTAGTCTCTATTTATGGACACGTCAAACTAGAATAGAGTATCTACATGTGTGTCTGCTTAGGCTCAGCTCTGAATGACGGTCAGTGGCATTCTGTGAAGCTGACTTCTAGACGAGGACGTTTGACCGTCGCCGTGGACGGAGATGAAGCATCCTCGGCTCACGCTGCTCCCTCATTTTCTTTTACCAAAGGAAGTTGGCTCTTTTTTGGAAGTAAGGGAGTGAACAGATGCACAGAAAAGTTTCAGAGCCATTTCCTGTGGCGTTTGATCGTTGAATAGTGTTTCCTCCGCTCTGCAGGTTGTCCTGCTGAACAAATCGTCCACGACTGCATGAACCCCTTCATGGATTTCCAGGGCTGCATGCGTCTCCTGACTGTGAACGACCAACCAGTGGACTTGATCATGGTGCAGCAGAGACTGATGGGAAATTATAGTCACCTGCAGATCGACATGTGTGGCATCATTGACAGGTAAGACTTAAGGAACTCCATTGCTATATAATAAAGTTCTTTTTATTTTCGTCATTTTCCTTGTGTTAATTGCCATTCCATTATCTGGACGCCAGTGTTCCCTTGAAATCCACCCCCATAGGGTATATCATTCCAACATACCTTAACAAACGAAGCTGCTGGTACTTTCTAATGCCATTGTGTGATGTTTCTTTGCATCTGCTTGCAATTAACATGCAAATTTAGACGCACCATATGGCTGGTTTTAATGCAAACATTACATATGCCTGGGAGAAAAACTCACATATTGCATACTAAACAATCCATTAAGAGTGTGATTAAAATTAATGAGATAGACATTTCTGTATCATTAATTAGGAGAGAAGCTGCGACCTCCGACGTGTCTCTTTTCTCGCTCTGTGTTGCACAAAATGTCAAATCATGCTCCGCTGCAGCAGTTTACTGTGTGAATAACAGTGTATCACTCACATTTACCAAACTATCGCAGCCCACTGGTATAATTCACAGACATTATCCTCTGAGGATCCTTTGTCAACTTTGAAAAAAATTGCACTTCTCCAATCCCTCGCCTCCAACCTAGAGTGAGCTTTCTTGAAATTAGCTGCCTGACTGGTCGTACGCTCATTGAAGTCACTGTGTGTTTTGCACAGCGTGCGTTTTTTGAGCATGATTGAGTTTGTAATAAAATCGTCAAGTACCACGAACAGAAAGAAATTGGTGTTAAAAAGTGTTTTCAGCAGACTTGGCAGCTGAGTTTTGGGGTTTTTTTGTTAACAGTGAATGTCCTGCTGGCTCAGACATTAAAAATACATACTCTTTTTTTTTTGCAGTCATAATTCACTGGTATCGCTTCCCCTTCCAAATATATTTACTTAGTAACCACAACAACCCATTCATCCCAACCTTCATCCCCTTTTTTGCTCTGTCCTTCAATCCTTCTCTTCGTTTTCTTGGATTTCTCCCATCCTCTTTTAAAAATCATCTTTCAAAGGGCATATTCTGGATGCTACTCGCCATGACGACTCTCACAGGAAGTTGATTTATACCGTTAATTATTAATATTATAATTATTTTTCAATTAGAGAAATCATCACATTTTTATTATCAATGTGAACATTTTAATATACAGTACTATAAATCAAATATATGTCATTAATTTAATTCAATTAATTTCCTCAGACAGAAAATCCAATACATTCTTATTATGCTGCTTTTAATCAAAAATGTGTTGAAATACCAAATTTGTACATTATTTTATTTATGCTTATGTCCTTACAATTAAAAAAAAAAGTAAACTAACCCTCAGTATTAAGCAGAATAACCACAAATATTTTTTTTGTTCATTTCTCCTCTAATTGTTTTTACAAATGTTGTATTTTTATATTTTGTTCATAATTTTTATCAGAATCTATATTTACATCAGAAAAGCGAGGTACCCAGGTGACACGTACCTCCTGTACTGTACACACCTGTGCCACATGTGAACAGTAAAGGAGCGCCATCACTCTCCAGTTGTCTCCATCTTGCAGGTGTTCTCTGACGCCCTGCGAACACGGAGGCGGCTGCAGCCAATCCTGGAGCACCTTCCACTGTAACTGTTCCAGCACCGGCTACAGCGGAGCCACCTGCCACAGCTGTAAGGACACACAGGCTTTTTTTGTGTCTTTTAAAAGGCCGAGCAAACAGTAAGGACAGAGTGTGCACATATTTACGCCCGTGTGCGCGTGTTTCCTGTAATGACACGAGCTGATGCGGGCACCTCACCGGCGTCAAGGTTATTCCGTTATCTGACGCCTCTCTGATAATCAACTGTGTGTCGTTTAGAGGAAACTGGTGAACACAGGGAAAAGATAACAACGTTCAGAGGAGGAGTAGAAACAAGGAGGAAGGTGAAGAAAATAGAGTGGCAAATACGAATAATGTTATATAAATCATGTAGCATCCTGATGTCAATCATTTAGTACAAAAAAATATTACTGCTCATCAAATCAGGTTTCATGTTTAATAAGTAATATCAGACCTTCTGTGAACCACTTACCTGATGATTACATCCCGCGAAGCGAAGCGGTGATGCATTGTAGTTGTCAGTGTCAGTGTGTGTTCCAAATATCTTCAAAACCGTTGCAGATAGAAAGAAGAAAGAAAAAGCACATTACTCAGGTGGCAAACGGGATAAAAATGAGATGATGATCTTGACCCTTGAGAAAACTAGGTCAAGGTCAAATTTCAACTTTTGCACATTTTTTTTGCACATGTTTCAGGAACCGGATAAGATAGAAAAACGAAACAAAAGGCGTTATATTCAGGGAGGCAAGGGGATGAACATTAGATCACAACCTTGAAACCTTGAAAAACCATGTCAAGGTAAAATTTTCACTTTTATACCTTTTAAGGTACACATCTCTGAAACCTGATGAGACTCTGACTGCCTTGTTGGTTGTCATGACAGACAGACAGACAGACAGACAGATAGATGTTTGAGTGACTGCGTGGTAATCGCTCCTGACAGCCTGAAGCCACTGTCTTTGTAGCGCCATTCATTCAGGAAGTGACATTCAGAGGTCAACATTCAGCGATCAAAAAAACTGTTAATGCTTCCGGGACAGAAGCATGACCCGACCAACAGTGGTTCCTACTTCTACCTGAACACCAATTATCCCCAAGAAACCTGGTACATCATTTGGCTCCAAATGATGTACATCAAACTGTTCCTGATGTCAAATGATGTACGTCAAACTGTTCATGTCGTCTCATATTTGTTGAGTTATTCTGACGTTACATGTAAAATTTTAATCTATGTGGTGTTAATGTTAGGTTTTACAGACCATTCTCATTAGGCTTAATCCTCTTGACATGTTAGCACGATCAGTCCTTATCCATGGTCCTGAAGTCTAATAGGATGTCTTCCACATCATGACCGTCACAGAAAATGAAATATTTTGTCTTTTTTACGTTTGTGTTAAATATGAACCTTAAAGTGGTTGGAATATAGACTCATAGGGCCTATCATTAACCTAAAAAAGAACTATGCCTGTTAATTCATGATTAAAAGATAACCCCCCTTGTTTTTTTTGACAAATCGCACCCTGCATATTCCACAGGCAATATCAGGTTGGCTCAAGCTATCCACTTAGCAGCTCTTCTAACAGCACATCTAACACATAGCTTGTTAATTTAACCAGTGCAAACACAAACGTGTAAATAAGCCGATCAAACCGTTTCTTAGCTTAGCTGTTTTAATTTCTGCTTCAGGGAGAAAGAGCGATACAAATTGCGCAAAAAATGGGAAAAAAAATTGTCCTCAAATATAAAACTGTTCCATTTCAAATGATGATGATGATGATGATGATGATGATGATGATGATGATGATGATGTCTCTCCCCCCTCCCTCCTCAGCCATATATGAGCAGTCATGTGAGGCGTACAAACACAAAGGAAACACATCCGGATATTATTACGTTGATGTGGACGGCAGCGGACCAATCAGACCGCAGCTGATCTACTGCAATATGACAGGTAGCTCACCTGTCCAACACCTCATCCCAGTTTAAGGTTCACGTAAAGGAATGAAATTTATCTCTGCCACCCCCCTCAGAGGATAAAACCTGGACTGTGATCCAGCACAACAACACGAAGCTGACAGCAGTCCGAGCGTCGCCTGGCAAGAACCAACACACAGCTCACTTTGAGTACGCGTCTGAGGAGAAGCAGCTGGTGGCCATTATTAACCAATCAGATCACTGCCAGCAGGAGCTGACCTACCACTGCAGGAAGTCCCGCCTCCTGAATGCACCAGGTGAAGCTTATTGATGATCTGAGACACAAGACAGAGATGATTCCAAGTTTGCCGACTTGAAACCTGAGTTGTGTTGCTGGACTTGAAGGATCCAGTTTATTTGCTGGTTTATTAAAAATCATCGGTGATCCTCTCTGACGAACCCACAACAGTAAAGGTGTGTCGTGAATGAGTGTGTGTATTTGTGTGTCGCAGGAGGCCTCCCACTCAGCTGGTGGGTCGGTGGTCCTGGTGCAGGACAGGTGCAGAACCACTGGGGTGGGGCCCCACCAGGCAGCCATCAGTGTGCCTGCAGCCTCCAACAGAACTGTGTGGACCCCAAACACCACTGCAACTGCGATGCTGACCAAACCGAATGGTACCGTACTAGATAATCCTGTTAACACAGTCGTCTTTATTTTGACACTGCTGCTGCTGGCAATGATGGTTTTTCCTTTTTCTAACCTTATCATCTCACTTCTTCTGTCTGTTTTTAACTTATTTTTGCCACCAAGAATATTAATCAGCTCATTTTTTTTATTGCTCCGTCTTCTCTTCCTTATCAGTCTTACTTTATAAGTGATTTTAAAAAAAACTGCTATCTTTCTCCCCGCTAGACTTGAATGAAACATTTTTCTGTCCGTCTCTTCTGTCATGTTGATCCCAAACCTTCCAGGGCTAATGACTCTGGCCTGCTGACCCATAAGGCGTTCCTCCCTGTCAGATCTCTGGTGCTGGGTGACGTCCACAGGCCAGACTCGGAGGGTGCCTACAGGGTGGGGCATCTCCGTTGCCATGGAGACAGTAAGTCCAGTCCTTTGACAATATTTCAGTGGGACTATTGAAGTGCTTCATTTCAGATCTATCCCTTTAAAATGTAACGTATTTTTAAGAGCATGTTTCACAGATTTTTCTTTCTTTTTTACAGAAAATGTCTGGAATGCGGCATTTTTTGACAAAGAGACTTCTTACCTCCACTTTCCCACATTCCACGGAGAGCTGAGCGCCGACATCTCCTTCCTCTTTAAAACCACATCATCCTCCGGGGTCTTCCTGGAAAACCTGGGCATCAAAGACTTCATTCGGATCGAACTCAGCTGTAAGTAAAACCTTTTTTCTTTTTTTGGGGGGGGGGGGGGGTCAGATGTGTAATCCGGACTTCTCTGAAATGTGAGCGCAGTTTGAGCAAGAAGGATCACCTCGAATTGAAGTTTCAACTTGATCAAACTCAGTTTGAAGTGATGATACCGTCAACCCTCAAAGTGTTTAACTTTCTGGCACTTTTGCAGCAATTGTTCAAACTCCTGCCAGACTTTCTAGTGAATCCCTCCCCAGCACATGCACATAAATTAAAAGCATTTTTAGTTGTTATTTACGTATAGATGGTATTTGTTTGTACGTTATCCAAATAAATGCTTGAAATTCCTCTCAGATCACCATACGTGCTCATAAATCCAGTTGCGATTCCTGACTCTGATGCTTTGATTACAGCCCCCACTGAGGTGCTCTTCTCCTTTGACGTGGGTAACGGTCCGCTGGAGGTTCGGGTGAAGGCCGACATCCCGATAAATGACAACAGGTGGCATCGCATTCGAGCTGAGCGCAACGTTAAAGAGGCGACGCTCCGCCTTGACGAGCTTCCTGTGGCGACGCAGGAGGCTCCGGCTGACGGCCACATCCACCTGCAGCTCAACAGCCAGTTATTCATAGGTGTGTGTTTCAGAACTACAATCGATGGCTGGAATATCTTTCGTAATTCCAAATTCCTCTCAGTCTCCTTCCTGTGACATCCTTTGCGTCATCTGGAAATGGTGGAGGCTGGTGTTTCTATATATTTCTGTCCTTCTGCAAGAAGAAGAGCTTTCATACTCCAGCGCTGACGCTGCTTATTGATCCACGTTGAAAATGACAGCTCAAAGAGAGATCCTTCACCTATAAAAGTCCTTGCTCCAAAGCCTGAACAGTGGCTTATGTCCTTTATAGATGTTATAACTTTATATAAGTCTTTATATAAGTCTAATAGACTGAGAAAAATCCTCAGACTGATAGAAACATCTGCAGGGAGATGGAGTGAAAAGTTGCAACTTTACAGGCCAGTTTTTCTTTTTCTTCTTTTTTCCAGAGTAACCTTGGAATGATGTTTGAACCATTTTCTTTTCCTGGCCCTGTTGTTGACCCCTCAGCATCTCTGCAGTCCTGGGAAGCTGTTTATCTCATAACAGTCTTCAGGTTCGCCAGCTTTGGCACGGAGACAATTATAATGTCCTGAACTCCGATGACAGTCAGAGGTTATTATGCTATAAGTCAGAAAACAATAAGTTCTAGAGTTTAAATTCTGTCCTAGAAAGGGAAAAAATATTTGAGGTGAAAAATATTTTCCCAACTGGTGTCAGCCGGTCAGGCACGACGAGCAGGCTGTCAGTCTGATTGACAGCTTGACAGCCTTCCCGATATCACCAATCAGCATGTACTCATCCGGTAAACAGACAGCCAATAAAAAAACTCCTCAAATTTTCCACTGGTAATTTGTGTTTCACTGCGTTTCATCACTTCGTTATAAAAAAATCAGGATGATGGTGGTGGCAAATTCTCCTCAGGAGCCAACTATGTCCAGTTAATTTAATAATCAACCAGTGGAAGGCCGTCATTTCATCATGGATATATGTTTCCTATGTCTTCTGTAAGACTCTTAAACATAAATGCTGACCGAATGAGCAAAAATGTGTTCTCAATGTTAGAATCTTTGTGCGTGAAATCCTCTGTAGCCAAAAGCAGGAATAAAATATTTATGTTTACCGGATGCAATAATTTTTGTTGGCTGTGAGAAACTGCGATGCATTTTTCTAGACTGATTAACCAGGTATTTCAAAAACAACATCCCTTATATGTGTCGCCTACGCAGAGACTAAAACGGAAGCGCAAAAAAAGAGATGAAGGAAACTGAGCGACGTGCATTTCTGTGTGTCTTCAGGAGGCACTGCGTCCAGACAGAAGGGCTTTCGGGGTTGCATTCGCTCCCTGCAGCTCAACGGGGTCACCCTTGACTTGGAGGAGAGGGCAAAGATCACCCCCGGGGTCCAGGCTGGATGTCCTGGGTACTGCAGCAGCTATGGCTCCCTGTGCCAGAACCGGGGTCGCTGTGTGGAGAACGCCAACAGCTTCTCCTGCGACTGCGGCTGGTCGGCTTACACCGGAGCCTTCTGCGACGCAGGTACCGGGGCTCTGTCATCAGTACCACACGTCGTCATGGAGACGCAGAATGAGTTCACTGATTAAAGATCAAAAAATAAGACCCTGCTGAAGATTTTCGTGACAGTGATTATTTCAGAAACATTCCTTTAAAGAAGCTTTAATGTCTCTCGACTTTTTTTTTTTTTTTTTTTTTTACATTTGTCAATGAGCAGGTGGGAAATGCAAGGAATAAAACCATTTTAAAACCAGTTTAAATATGTGATGGGATGAACTGGATCTGATGTCGACTGTAAATTATTCTAATCAGAAGGGGCTTTACATATTTTTCTTTTTTATTAATCGGGGGAAGAAAGAAACAGAGTTTGTGATTTTTAGTTTAGAGCTTAAGCTGAAATGTAATGATCAGAAATAAAAAAGGAAGCGGAGGTGAAATAATTAGCTGCCGGTTACACGCAGAGCAGTTTCTGACCTCAAGCATGCTGCGACCGTCTATTAATGAAACACACAACTAGAGATGCGAGCGATTGCATCCTTTGATCCTGTGGAAATCTATTTCCTCCTGAAGTTTTTTCAAGATTTAGTTGAGTAACTTTTAAAATATACGCAATGCTGAGTCATCAGCATCACCTTCTACATCCTTTATAATTAACAATCCCCACTCTGGCATCTGTGGTGTTGAGCTCCACAGGTATGTGTGGGAGGAAAATCACACATCTCATACACGATTGTGTTGTAATTAGAAAACAAATATATAGTGGTGTTCTTCTACTTTTCGTTTCATTTGGCTGTAGTTTTCTACAGCTCTATAATTGGGTGTTGTCAGGGTGGAAAAGTCATACGCACTTGTAGAACATTAGCAACAGAACACAACAGACAAAAGTAAGACAACTCTGTATTTCTTTTATTAAAGAGGTGTCCGCCATCTTCAAGTCAGGAACATCCGTCAGCTACACCTTCACAGAACCGGTGGTGAAGGAGCTGAACAGGAGTTTCCACCACGACTCTCTGCCCTCTTCCATCTACTCCGATGTGACACTGAGTGCAGAAAATGTCTCTCTGAGCTTCAGGACCAGCCAGAGTCCTGCTCTGCTCCTCTTCATCAGCTCCTATCGGAGAGAGTACCTGGCCCTGCTCCTCAACAAGAACAGTGAGCGTTCAGATCCTCCTGCTTGAGTTCAATTTTCGTTACCTTCTCTTTCTTTGGTGTTTTTTTTTTTTTAGGTTTCTGTTTTGCCCTGGAAAAAAAAGCGGCACATAAAAAGCAAAAATAATATTGTTTATTATGTTTGGTTTCCCCCCAGGTGACCCTAAATATTCTAATAAGGACTCATTATTGATGGCGCGTCATAATTAGGGTTTTAATTGCCACTGTTTTATTTGTAGCTCCTTAGATCATGTTGATTAGCATAATTAACTTGTTCTTGTCTCGCTCGGTTTAGCTGCACTGAATCCTCAAAAAGATCATTCATTATAAATAATTGTGTAATGAAATCATACGAAATAACGAAACACACGCTCTGGAAAAATTGGCTGATAATTGAAATCACACGGAAGATTAAACAGGATTTCGAACTGTATGGAATGAGTAACATGTTTTTTTAACATACTGTATAATTTGAAAGCAAAACACCTTCATTTATCTCATTGTCATTTTAATTATTATTTTGTCCATCCCCTTTACATCAGTGTATGAAATAAAAAAGCAAAGATTACTTTTGACTGATTATCACACTGTTTTTTGCTGCTGTCAAGCTTGCTGAAAACCTCCACAATCACCTCTTGTGACTTGTTAATTGTGGTCATTATTGTGTGAACACACTACGAGGCTCTAATGAGTGAGTTATAAAAAGAAGAGCGTGGAACGTAATTAGCACAGCTGAAATATATGGTTAATGCATGACTTGAAAACTTTCTTTGTTCTTCTTTTGTGCTAGAACTTACAGACATGTAAAGAAAATATATGTAGCCATGCTGTGTCCCTCAGGTCTCGCCAATATCACATCCAAATATGCTTATGTGAAATTTCAGTTAATTGTAATGCCTTTTCTCAATTATGTTTCATCATCCTGATTTAAATAAATTTAAAAATCTTGTTAAATGTTGTCGCCCTGGAGCGTCCAGTTTCCTTTTCAGCAGTGAAGTTTTAGGTGAACATAATCTGACTCGCATATATAAAAGATCTAATTTTACAGCCTGTTTAATTCTGGTCATCACACAGAAATACACCATTGTTCTTTTGTTGCATCCAGACGAGCTGGAGGTGTGGTACAGACTGGACGGCAACAAAAACCCCGACATCCTGAGGACCAAAGTGAGGAACCTCGCCAACGGACAGCTGCACGCCGTAACCATCAGCAGACGTTCAGATACCATCTCTGTCCAGGTAACGGACACAAGTCCATTTTAAACGCTTCATCAGATGGGCTTGTCAGTACTGTCAGTGTCAGTCCATCAATGTGAATAGTGCTTAGCTAGCTTTCAGTACTGGATCCTCTAGCTGAAAACTGGAAGAGTCTGCAGTAGATAATGTATGAGGCTCTATGCTGATGATGCACAACTGTATCTTCAATTGTGTTTAAACAATCATGACCCATAAAGAAACTTTTAATGTTCTTTCAGATTGACCAAAACTCCAAAGAGGACTTTAACATCACATCTGATGTCGAATTCAATGCCATCAAGTCATTGGTTCTCGGCAGAATGCACAGTAAGAGACACGACGGCATAATCACAAACAAGCCCTTAGACACTCCCTTCAACAGCTGCCATTGTCTCAGTTCGAGCAGGCAGAGAAGCAAAGAGATAATGTATTATTCAGGTGAGTTGTTAGCAGAGTGCATTGTGGGTGGCAAGGAAATCTGAACCTGAAGTCGGCGCTTTAAGCAAGTCTATAAGAGTGTGGGAAAAGGTAATACAGATAGAAGGTGGTTTAATATCAGTATGGTGATGGTTCATAAATGCTTTAATTACCGTAAATAATAAGATAAATAGTTTGTCGCTATATCGCGGAAATCGTTACTCGCATGTGGTTCCTGGAAGGCATTAACCGTGAGTAACGATGGCGCACTGTATAGACAATTCAAACCAGGAAAAAAGCCTGTTGACTACTTTGAACCCGCTTCTTTTCTAGACAGAGCCCTAACGCCACTTGATGTGCCGTGTGATGACACGACCCTCAAGTCTAAATGATGGTTTTACCTTTGAACGAAAGACTGATGCTGCCCTTACTTTCCTGCAGATCAGAAACAAATAAAAGCCACAGATAAGATTTTAATAAGATGTTGTTCTTTGAGTTTTCCCAGACCCCAGCTGTAGCGCTGCCTCCACAGCCTACTATAATAAGTAACGCCTTGATCAGAATTATTTCAGCTTCAATTGACCCTGTCTCTGTCTCTTTTTCTCCAGACTTTGGCGATCTGGACCCGGAGCTGTCTCACCTCGCTTCTCTGGGTTTCACCGGCTGTCTGTCCGCCGTCCTCTTGAACTCTGTCAGCCCTTTGAAAGCGGCTCTGCTCCACCCAGATAACAGCTACGTCAGCGTCACTGGCCCACTGGTCCAGTCCAAATGTGGCTCGACACCAGCCAATCCATACGCAGCGGACGCCACGCACCACCTATCAGGTCCAAGGAAACATATATGTACAAGATATGTCCAAAAAGTTGATTTAGCTAATTTATTCTGTTCTGTTGTTTAATAATTGTTATTGTATAGTTATATAGTATTTAGTTTTGCTGTTCTTCTTTACTAAGATAAAACTGTTATTCATTAGTATCCCAAAGGTTCAATTTTCTCTGCTACACTCAGCTCAAGTAAGATTTTTTTTTTTTTATTTCCACCATAGCAAAGTGATGAGAATGTCTGGTGAACAAATATCTCAACTGACCTTTCCACTGCCAACACTAAAATCTATGAAAAATGATGGCATAAAAATCAACGGATGACTGATTGATGAACAGAAAACTTTGATGGCATAATAAAATCAATCTAAAAGTTGTCCTGATCAAGAATGGTCAGCATAAATGCAAAGAAAAGAAAAACAATAAACTCATTTTAGTGATTAGAGGAAGATGCAGCTTTCCCGCTTTCTTTCCCTCTCTTTCTTTCTCTATGGGTTCTGATGATGTAATGTGTGTTCATTTACTCTGAGGTCACTCATCATGGATTCTGTAGAGAGGTAGTGTTCAATAAGTTCTATCTGCACTGATGCACAGCCTGCATTTAATTTTGCTTTCACTCCACATGCATCTATGGGACGTCTGTCTGCAGCTACTCTATCCATTTCTACTTTTCATGTTTAAAATTATCCCCCTTCTCTCATCTCTTTATTTCTCATCATTTCTTTCCTTCCCATTCATCTGTTCTCTATTCTTCTTCTCTATATCACTGTCTGCCCTTCCTATATCATTATTCCCCTTCCAGGCCAGTCTGGATCAGTGGGAGCGGGTCAACCTGAGGTAAACGCCATCAGGAGAGACTCAGCACTTATCGGAGGTAAAACATTCTTCACTGTGACAATATCATCAATCAGTATCCTTAAAATAATGTTTCAAGCTTGTGCTAATGCCAGATCCTTACATAACTACACAAAATTTGGTGTGTTTTGTTTTCAAATATTCAATTGTCAGGCAACAGCAATTTCATCAAATTTACATAGCGTGTAGTAGTGAATGAAATGAAAGCCCTGCGTTGTCCCTCCAACAGTGTGACTATGTCTGCACACAAAATGAAATCACAGCTAATTAGAATACAAATGACTTTGTATTCCACATAGAAATGACATTTTTTTTATTGTTCATATTGATGCAGAAACCTCCTAATAAACAAAATTGCCAGGGGAAATGAGCTGACTGCACCACTAATGACGGAGCAAAAGCAATCTAATGTTTCCTCGCTGCCTCTTAGCACACTGACCAGCTGCTTTAAGTAGGCATTTTATTTCCAAGTGTAATACTTCATCTCCAGATTGATCTGTCTGTTCTAATCTGCTCGATTTGAAAACAAGGATTTTAAACCCACAGATCGTTCGGTTTATAATCTGCTATCTGCAGATAACTCCTTAAATATCAAGAGGGTTATGACATTTTCACAAGTTCACAGACGTAGATAAACTTCACACCGTCTGTTCTCAGGAGCTCCCGCTGCACATTTTTGATCCGAGGTCGCACTCTGTGGTGGAAGTTGCAGGATGAAGGCAGTTTCATAGCAATTAGCAAATTCAACAGAGCTGTCACTGTAGTGTTCTGCCTGTCTAATGAGAGCACCATTGTTGCTTGCTTGGAATTGTTGCTTTATGGTCAAACCTTTTATAGCAGCAGGCATATATTAAGGACTCTGCCATCATTTCATTGTATGGGGAGGCTTTTATTCTCCATTTCACGCGGCTGTTATAATGAAAAGCAGTTGTTACACTTTCGTTTCCATCACGCTCTTTTATCGCTGAAAAATAATGAAGTGAAGTCGTGCAATTAACTCTAAATGTCAAGAAACTGCTTTGAGGCCTCCCTCCATATGGCCAGAATCAATTTGCACCATTGAGTCATTTAAATGTGTTGTTAGAACTTGTTTAGGGAGGGATAAATATAGTAAAACACGACAAAAAAGCTGATGAGTGTTAAACAAAAATTTAATGCCATGAAATAAACACAACACAGGGCCACAAGACACACAGCCCCACAAGGGCTGGCTCTGCAGTGGATATTGATTTTAAAAGGTGAATCCATAAGGATTCTGTTGGTTCTTTAACAAGCCTATTTGTTATAGATCTTCTTTAATACAGGCTTGAATGGTGAGTGGAGGTCCACGTGTCTGAACGCAGTAACTTTTACTATCTCTCTTCTGCAGGTATGATAGTGGTTGTGATCTTTGTCAGCATGTCTGTATTGGCCATCATGGCCCGAGTCCTCTACAGGAGAAAAAGGACGTGTCAGAGCCAGGAAGTAAAAACAGTGAAAACCGAAGACTGTCCAGAGCTGGCATTCAGACGATCACAGAACGGTCCCAGAGAGAACCAGAAGGAGTATTTTATTTAAAGTGGAGGTCTGAAAAACTGTTGAACTGCCCAGGGATAAAGATGAGGAGGTAAACAAAGGCGTCGGCAGATCGTCAAACCTCGGCACTTTCCACTAAAATCTGAGACAAGACGGGAAGACGCAAACAATCCGGTCCTCCTGAGTCTCTTTTTCTTCTTTTGTGGTTGTATTTTTTGTAAAAGCTGCATAAAGAATGACAAGAAACAAGTGTTGAATTTATAAGTTGTCAGTCCTGTTGGGAAAATTGTAAATATTTGACGATATAGATCTAGAATTTTGACTTTATATCAGTGAGTCCTTTTTCCATCCTATTGAAATGATGACATGAAGGAAGTAATGTCTGATTTAAGTGCTTCTTATTTCAGTGTTTTATGTTTTTCTTAGGTTACACAAACTGTATGACGTGTGTAAGAGCCAAACGCATCCAGTCACACTGATCATTTCTCATCTTCTCAGAAGGACTTTGCATTTTATTCACAGCGTCTCTCCGTTGTAACGTTCCACCTTGAGCCGATTCGTAGCTCATATGTTATTTTCATATTTATTTTGAACTGCTGTCCCCTTTCAGACAAGCGTCGCACAAACACCATCAAAGCAACACCCCTTTGGTTGATTCAAACAGAACCAACCCAATGTGTCACAGCTGCCATTAGCACAGTGTCCTCGTCACATTTCTAAAGGATATTAATGAGCTTATGTCTGAAACGATGGCTGTCCTCTCGGCTGCTTTTTGTGTAGCACTCAGCTGCTGGAGATGTCAGGCCAGTTCTTGTGGCGGGACGGCCTAACGTCTCCCTGCGCTGGAACGATAACACACACACGGATACAACGCTTGGAGATGCGGTGAGGCCGCCCACACACAGACCCACACAAAACAGGATGATAATCCAGATGACTGGATAGCTGTCAGCAGGTGTTGTTTACAGATAGGGATGCATCCATGCCTCCAACGACACCTCATTACGGACAGCGAGGAGAGGATGCATTGTATTGCAACGGCAAAGACTGCAGCACCAAAAGGAGAAATGCATTGAGATGTTTAAGTTCGACAAATTATATATATGTGTCCAAGCCCGGTTTAGTTCCTGTCTTTACACACTGAGTTCGGTTTGGAGATGAAATGTACTTATTGTTAAACACTGGATATGACTAAAATAAATCAAATAGTGATTATAAACCTGTAGTTTTGTCATCACTTTGATTGATTACACATGCAATGTTCTGGACACATACATTAGCTTGGATATTTTCCAGTTTGCCAGGTTTGTGTTGTGGATTTTTGTGGACTTTTAGAGGGTTTGTGTATCTGCCATTTGACATCACATCTTATGCAAGCGCTGTACAGTAAACTAAAGTCTTTTTGTTCATGACGTAGTGTTGGCTGTTGTTGTTGTAAGGTTCTTAAGGTTTGGTTTGTGTGTCTGATGGTTGGCTAAAGTCTGATAAAAGCTGTTAAATCTGCCGCTGGTGGTTCAGTTCACAGTGAATGCATCATTCTGCGTCTGTAGGGACATGAGGTTTGTGTATAGTCTAGTGTCTGATTTCTCATGGTCAGTGCTTATATGTGCAGAGATGAAAGGACAAGGGAGGTCAATGATGGTGAATTTATACTGTATAATGTTTAAAGCTGCAAAAATAGACAAAAATGACGCATTCATTAAAACATGGAACAGAAGTAAAAAAAAAGGGGGGGCTTTTGTGTCGTCTCCAACAAACAGGTTGTAATGAAAATAATTATCACCCACCTATGAGCTGATTGGGGCTTTTATGTCACTGCAGCAACACAAACGGCTCCAAAACCCACCTGAGGATGACCACAGCACACACATCTGACCCGGAATCATCTGCGCATCCATTACGTTAGAAGACACACACATCCATGTGTGTCAGAAGAGATTTCACCAGTGTGCTGCTGCCGTACGTGTCTCTGTCCTGATCCTGCTGGTCTTGTGAGTCAGTAGACCAAAAGCTGCCAAAAAGACCAAAGCAGCATGAGGTGGTCTCAGGTGATGCTGTTCTTCTTCAGATGAGGAGTTTCACGTCATTGTGCTCAGTATGTAACAAATATATATTCTGCAGTTCAGTTGAAACTCTAAAAAAAAAAAAACATTGATATAGTGTTGATTAAATGTCCCAAAGCATCATGGGTCTAAACTTTTATGAGATTAATTTCATTTCATTCGACATAGGGTGTTCCGTTTTTCTGTAACTCCTCTATTGAGATAACACAGAAGATGATGATGATGAAGAGGAACCCACCCAGAGGATGTTGGACTAATCTGCCGTAGCATGATAACCATTTCAGAGGACAGCTTTTAATCACAGACTCTCTGAAGATGAAGTGGAATTAATCTTTTCCTTTGAAAAACTTTTTATATTCATTTTCACACCACTTTTTTTTTCTTTCCTTTCTCAGGCGCATCAGTTTCATCCTCCTAATTCATCATAATCTGGTGAAACTGTCATAAAATCTAAGAGAATGAAAACATGTCACACTGACTTTTTCAAAAAAAAATCTGAGACGGGAAAAAGAAGTCTCATCAGTGAAAGTTAATAGTCCTGTCAAATTTTAATCACATCACAAAATGACCATTAAATATCCACAGATGTAGCTTGTAGAAATCCTACTTCACTATTGGGTGAAAAGAATAATTTAAAAAACAGGAATTGATGATTTATTTATTACCAACAAGATTGAACCCAAAATACTGAGCCTGCCTGCGACATCAATTCCTTACCAAACTGATGACATATTTCCTGACTATCAATCTTCTCTCTCAGCCAGTCAGAAGCGAGAAGCACGGTTTACATTAAGATGTTTGAGTATAAATCATTTAAGACAGTGCAGAGAAATGTTCTGCATTAATTTGTCTCACAGGTTGCTGCAGCCACAACAGTAAATGTTGAGATGTTCATAATGGTCCCTGCAGAATAGTTTCACATGAAGGAGCTGAGTATTATTCTTAACAAAGGAAACAAGTGGTTTAATGTGGTTTCCTTTTATTACTGTGTTATCACTATATTACACATGACTTCCATAAGATTACATAGCTGTCATTTTGTGTTCTGTATACACGGCCAGTAGAGAGTTAAAGGTCAAAGGTAGCCACATGTTCCAGCAAAGTCACAGTGCTCCTGGCTTCACAGAGCATTTCACTGTGAATATATTATGTTTTGTTTAAATCACCTCTATTCATATTTATAGCCACCAATGACCAATCCAAGCTGTGTGCTCAAGGCCTTTTGCTTTTCTGTGCAATTCTTCACTCTCAGTTGCCGTAATACTTCAGAAATGGTGTTTATGGCTCAAGGTCAGAGCCAAGTGTCCAGAAAGCCTGCCCGGTGATGGATTGCTGTTTTCCAGCTCCTTAAGCTCTGCAGGACAGTGACAGATTTCAGAAAATCAAGAGAAATACTTCTTTTTTTTCTCCATGTTGCATCTTTATTGTGCATGTCTCAGAGTGCAAGAAGGATAAATAGCTGCAGACTTTTCCTGATGCGCCTCCCGCTGACCCTCATCGTCCTGTGGGAAAAAGCCAGGTTTTCTCTCAGAAGAGATGATCACCTCCTCTGAGTTAACCTCATCTACCATCCTCTGTTTCAGCTCGACGATTGTTGCTTTTGAGTAAAGACGTATTGATTTGAATTGCGCATCCATACGGTCACATATCTTTTTTTGCTTAGGTAATAACTGAGCTGAACCAAAGCTGTCTCTTGTGTCTGCGTGGTTGCTCGTCTTTGAAGAGCTGCCTGAATGCTATGACTCTGTACAGACAGATTCAACAAGATGTCTGAGGTGTTTTTATACTGGATGTCAAAGCTAAGGAAAATACAAGTCAATATTTGCTATACAGCAACACAAAGAACCTAGGCAATTCTGCTTCAATCTGTAGCAGAGCGTCCGTGATAAACAAATCCTCTAAGGTCTGATCATGTTTGATCTGTGTATGATCAACTTGATATATTCTGGATTTTCCTTTGCACCTTTCTTTTGCCAAAAATGGATGTAAATGCAGTTTTTAAATGAGAACGGACAGTCGTTTTAACAACCGCTCTCCCACGCCGTTTCCCAGTCGCTGTTGGTCTCAGTTTTCTTTCTCTTTCCTTTTTATTCAAATCTCCAGAGCTTTCACCAAGAACAACTCAGAACTCAGGGCTTCCATACACTATGACATCTTGATATGGACATACTGTATAAGTGCCACAAGTGGGAGGCAGGGGGCTGAGGGCTGTGGGTGTCTAGAGACAGAGAAGAGAAGAATTCTTCCTTTTATTGGCTTCTATAAAACTTTAAAATGAGAGAACTCTTTTGCAGCCACGGCAGGACACAGCTGCCTGATTCAGCATGCATTACCCTCACTTTGTTCTATTGTCGATTCCATATGCTCCCTGTTTTAGACTCAGCAATAGGACCAAAGCCCACAAAACAAATTACCCAGCCCGAATTAAAGGAATTATGTATTTCCAAGCGAAATCACAAAATTAATTCATTCCCGGCCAGAACAGGACATCTGTAGCTATAACAAGATCTGAATCATTTAATCTGTGCATCAGTTGTTTGTTTACTCCATTGCAGACAGCAACTAGTTTGTACTGTGAAAAACTTATTTCATCACTTTCCAATGTTGGAAAAACATTTAATTTTTAGTCAGAATGAGTTTAGCCATGTTTTTAATCAGTTTTATGCGATGAGAGAATAAACAATAACCTCTGTTGGCTCAGTCAGTAACATAAAATGTTTTCACATGTCCTCTGCTTTTGGTTGGAAAGACAAAAAGATAAATCTATTTTACACTGTTATTACTTCCTCCACTGAAGATTCAGTTTCCTGTGCCAAGCTTACTCCCAACCATTTCTGTTTTTTTGGTGTTTTTTTCTGTCTTATGGTTGGCGGGATATCTCATCTAGACGTGTTTTAAAAACATTTGTTCCAAACTTCAGCTTTCTGTCCTGAAACAAGTTGGCTGCTTTTGGTACCAAGATTTTCTAAAGGAGGGATGAATGAATATTTTAATCACAAAACGTCAGATATATCTTAACTTGTATGTCATGACTGTGTCAGTTTATGCACAGGTAGATGATGAGTCATTAAAATGTACCTGGAATAAATGTAACCGTCTTGCATGAGGAAAAATTGTGGGAAGATTTAGGGCGTAAATTAACAACAGAACACGATGCCTTCAAGCACTTATTATCAATGCAACAAGAAACTCATTTTGTAGAGGAGATTGTTTTCCAAATTTCCACACCCTTCCTGACTCATGGATATGAAATAACACGGGCTATGGACTATTTAACTGGTGAAGAAAGTCAAATATAAAATTAAATCGGTGCCACTGTGCTGCAAAGACAGCTGCACAGTTTTGCACGCCCACACAGTTCTACCGTCTCAGGCATGAAGTTGTCTGTCGGAACACTGATCTCGATGATTCTTCATCCCTGTCTGAACATCATCAGTGTGTATTGTACGCGCTCCTCCTCGGTCCACCCGTCCTCGCCGTCTCCACGTGAACCGTCTCACTCGGCCTGCCTGTCCTGCTGGGCTCCTCCATGCTTCTGAGGTGAAAGACCCTCTGCAGTTACGTTTCTAGTCGAAATGAGGCTCAGTCGAAAGGTCAATCTGGGTGATTTTCAGGCTCATTCACACATGATTTCCTTTTTCTCTTTCGGTTTCCTTTTCAATCTGACTGTGGGTGTTCGCTCGTTTGGATAAACCGACCTGATTTCAGAACATGTGGGTGCCAAACTTCGAATCTACCTGTACGCCTCCTCACTGCTGAAGTCAGCTGTCATTACACCGTGAAGCTGTCGCAACCTTCTTCCATCGTGTTCACCACCAGCTCATCGCAACCAGAGGACGGGAAAAGCTGGCCAGAGTACATCATCCGTTCAGTGTCACATTTTATGATCAACTGTTGGCATTTTGTTGCATATTCTGCTAAAACCATCATCAGACGTTCAAATGTGTTTCCTTTGTGTCAGAAAATCCCTTCAATAACTGCACACAAAAAGTAATCTGAGTAAATATGATCTGTCAAGCAGATTGTAAAAGAGATGAAAGAGCAGAGAAGCACAGAAATAGTGGAATGAACTTCAAATGAACCACTTCTATTCAGAACTGCTGGCGTTCAGATGGATGAAATGTCAGTTGTGTGGTTCTGTACAGACAGAGTCCATTTGTAGTAATCAGTGTGATGTGATACCAACACACCACCAGCATCTGTTCGGACATCATTATTTGAAGTGTTGAGGTGTGTTTGAGTCTCTGAGACCTACTTAGCATTCAGTCCGTTGCAAAGGACTGCTGCTCGTAGACAGCCGGCTGAGAGCTCCACTTTATCAAATCCACAGACGCCGCCTGCATGCCAGGGTGCGGCCCCAAGGTCTCATGGGAAATCCTCCATCCACTGCGTTCGTGCAAACAGAAGTCACATGATCAGGCTTTGATTGATATGATTTGCCAGCCTCAAAAGTCCTGACAAGCTTTTCTGACCTATTTCTATGCCAATCCCAACTTGGCATAGAAACAACTTTAATTAGATACATCTAGCATATTTTTTATAAGTTTATATTATAAGTGCTTGGACTATACAAGAGGCCCAAAACATTCAAAAGGGAATCTTGAGGGCTCAGAAACCACACGCAATTCCAGCTCCAGTTCCTCAATAAGGATCAATGTCATGCAAAGCCAAACAGATGCGGGGTAAGACGTTTCTCAGTCTCCACATGGTCATATTCATGCATTTGTTTGACTAAAGCGTGACGTGTCATCAATAAAGCGATGCATGAAAGCATAATAGTCGCATTTTTAACGCATAAACCAGCTACGATGCTTTCACATACAATTAATCATCGCAAATCCAAGATGTGGAACTGTGAAGCTGTGCCGAGTGACATCTGGATATGTGGTAGAACACAACCGCAAATACTCCCTAGACTCCCATCGGAATGTAATACCCACATTTTTATTGAGGTTCCATGCCAGCATCAGGAACATTCCGCTGCTCTGATTACAAATGGATCTAAGAAGCCTCAAATAAACCAGTCAAGTATTTATAGCGGAGCTCCATTCGTAGAGAACGCTGCAATTCCCAGCAGTTTACAGCAGGTGTGAGGGAAGAGTGTAATTATCTCCAGGAGTCAATGGTAGTTAACTTGACAACTAGACTTGAGCGTTCAGAGGAAATGCAGCTGAAGAGTAACGGCGTCCCACCGAAAGATCAAGTGAGATCTGATTAGTTGTTTTAAACCACGACAAGACAATCTCAGAAATATCCTCCTAAAGCTGCAATCAGAGGTGGCCTGAAGCCCACGCGGCTCACATTCGACACTGAAGGATCAATTTGATCAATTGGCTTTGGCCGCTGAGGACATCTGATGGGCCACATATGAGCCGGAACGGAAGTGACCTTGATTTGAAGTGCACACACATCTAACATGAAGTTATTGATTAGTTTTATTGTGGAAATCTTCATTGCTGAAATTTTATTTTTTCTGTTGAGAAATAAAATGATACAAATGACTCAATACAAGGGAAAGATATATCAACCTGTGATAAAACATTTCATGTTCTGATCCTAATTCCTTTAGACACCTGGGTCCCTAATGAGCATTCTGGCTGAAGCTCTGTATAATACCTGGATACATTTTTTGGTGCAGTTGAAAGAAGAATCAGCGTCCTCCTTTTTCATGTTTTCAGAAGAAGGGGAGCTGTGACAAGGAGGACAGAGACAGACAGTAAAGGTGAGAGAAGAAACGGTTGTTTGTTCTTCCTTCCTTTGTGTACTTTGACTATTCTGATCTCCCGTCGCTCTGTGTCGCCTTCCGTCTGTCTCTTTCTCTCTCCATCATTAAATTCTCTTTGTTTTTATCTCAACGCAGACAGATTCAGCTTCCCGACTCTCTTTAAATCGCTGACCTTCTGTTTTGCATGCTGCAAATCCTCCTTCATTTTGTCCTGTCCGTTCGTATCCGTTTGTGCGTTGGGGTTTGGAGACAGCTTTACTTCAAGAGGTCATTTTTAATTCAAGTTTTGCATCAGTTGCGTAAATGTTTTTCAGATGTGTTGAAAATGAATAGAATTTGCAGATGTCAGATGACAAGGTTACCGTCAGATAAAGTACCAGACACTAAACAGGACAGAGGAGATTCTTGTTCTCGTGGACTCATTCTTCCTTTATGACCCAACAGGAAGCTTATATGAGGTTTGACTTTCAGGATCAGCCCCACCAGAGCAGTGGGCTGTCTCTCCTGCTCAGCTGTGCAGTGTGACTCATGCAGGTGAGCAAAACTCCCACGCAGCCTTTTGAAAATGAAACGTTCCCATAACGCGCTGAGACAGAATAGCTTTAATTACCGGCTCCTCTGGTAATAAGAGGGGCAGGAACTTTTGATGAGATGATTCAAGCTTTAGAGGGTAATGCTTCAACAAACTGTGTTGGATTTTATTTTTTTGATAATAACAATTTAAATGTTATTTGGTTTCATCTATACTTAGAGGGCATTAAAACGATGTTATGTTCATTTACATGGAAAATGTGAAGTGAATATGAATATGAAGAACAGCAGAAGGCTTACTTTTTATTTTTTTGTGAACAGTGCACTAAAAAAGTCATGAGCTCTGCCCCACTTGACCTGAGATGTTGGGGCCGCTGGTGAAGATTGTTTTGTGGTCCACATCCAAAGATAAAAAACAGAGCTCAGAAGTTTAGGGCACAGCTTTCTGCCTTTTCTTTGAGACACTAATTGGTTTTGCTGCCTGAGGCAAGGTGATGAGTAAACTGAGGCGGTGAGGGGTCAGACAGATGGAGCCTCAAACTAAGCTCCAGATGATTGACATTGGGGAGAAGCAGCGGCAAGAAAGGTCTGGAGTTGACAGAAGGATCCGCGGGACCGGTTTGTGTCCGGGCGAGATAAAAGCTGAGCACAGCTGTAGAGATGTGGCAGCAGCTAAATTACAGCAGTGTGTGTGTGTGTGTGTGTGTGTGTGTGTGTGTGTGTGTGTGTGTGTGTGTGTGTGTGTGTGTCTGAGTGTGTACTTCTGATCAAACAAAATGCAAAACTCATGCATAGCTGATAACATCGCATGGTGTGAGATATTTCACTCGTCGCTTCAGAAAGACACCCACTACTGCTTTGGTTAAAAGTACACATAATTTAGAATATTATATAGTCTATCTAACATTGAATACATTGAAAAGTTCACATATCTTGGAAGCAGCATCTCAGAAAAAGATGTACAGACCAGAATCGGGAAGCTGCAGGAATCTTCCAACGTCTCCGGAACGTCTGGCTATCAAAATCTATCAGTATGTCCACAAAGCTGCGCCTCTATATGTCAGTGGTCATCCCTACAGTGAAGTTCTGCTTTGACTCTCCCACAGGTGTCTAATTACTGATGGTGATGGTGGCTGATGACGCTGCTGAGACAGACAAAATGATAACACTGAAGACATCTACAGAGGTTCACTCTGTAATTTCATGTTTAACTATAAAATATATGCATGCAGGTGATCATTAATGTTCTGAAACTACATTTCATGTAATCAGAACTTTACTTTTCCCTTCAAAAAAAAAAAATCTCTGCATTCAAAACAATGTAGAATTGAATCCAGTTCAAAAGTCACAATTCCAAACATCAGAAAGTAGACGTACTCCTTGTTCGTGGAAAATTGTGAAACTTTTCTGACATCTTGTGGCAGCAAAAATGACTGCATCACATGGTTAAATTCCTCTCTCTTCATGTTGCAGATTAAAAGATTCCATCATCACCTGTAGTTATGAACCAATAGGTTTGAATCAGCTGATCTAGAGAAATAAAAACATCGCAGACCAACTGAGGTTTGTGGATTTTTTATGTGTGTAACACAACAGGACACACTATGCATATAGAACTCTTAATGGAGACAAACAAATAAAGATTAACACACCATATTTTTTCATCTACAAGAAGGAACACCAGAAATACATCGCAGGAGTTAGTTAGTCTAATGCTATACTGTCATGTAATAGACACTTCCCGTGTGATGAAGTGTTTCATTTGTTTTTTTAATCTAAAACCACAGCAGAAACACAAAGATCTGCAAGGTAAGCTGTTTAGATGTTGCTAGAATCTCCCCTCCTGCTGGTTATACACTGATGTAGTCGCCCTTATCAGTGCAGGCATTGCTTTTGGACAAGTCCGTGCAGGACCACGCCCTGTCCTTCACCATCTCAATGGATAGTTCTATCTGCTTCTTTACCGGCTTGGAGCACGGACACATCTGATTCCTGCAAGACTCAGGAGCGGCTTCTGAGCTGGTCTCAAGTGAATCCTGGTCCAGGTCAGAGTTTGGATCACTTTGGCCCTCCGTGGCCTCCCTCTCCATTGCCCCAGGGGTCAGACACTGAGCCTGGTGAGTCAAGGTCCTGGTGTTGGCCTTGTGTCTGGTGCCGTACACCGCGCTGGGCATGGGTCGAGCCTTGAATCGTTGTCGTTCCTCTTTTTGACCCAGTTTTCCCAACTCGGCCAAAATCTTTGCCTCTCTTTTCCTCCTCTCTCTTTCCAAGAACTGGAAAGGCTGTGGTGAAGCAGTAGCAGCTGACCGGTATATTTTGGTATCACAGTTATTGTTGCTATTGTTACCCCGGTTTCTGCTGGATGGCAGACCCGAGCGATGGCCGATCATTTCATAGAGAGGCAGGTGTATGTGTGCCGGTGCTGGAGATGCCCTGAACTTTTTTTGACATTCCCGGAGTTCCTCCAGCTCCTGTTTCAGCAGAGTGTTCTCCAACTCGATCTCGGAGCGAGTGCGCACCTTGTGCCTCTTCCTCTCTTCTTCTCTCAGCATCATTTGAAAGGGTTTGGGCACAGTGACCTTGAAGCTTGTCCTGACCCTGGATCCACTCCGAGGGGATTTTCTTCCTTGTGGTTTCTTGGAGGAAGCCTTTGACTGGAAAAGAACCTGCTTTTGAGGAATCATTTCATCTGGGTTCAGAAACCTGTCTCTGGAATTAAAAACAGAGTTAAATGTGAACGTGTAGCTCAATGAATTCGAACAGATAACAAAGAACTGCTAGTACTTCACCCACTTCGTGAAGGTTTGCTCCCTCCGGGGGGGTTCCGGCTCCTGTTCTCCCATACTGTCGGTTCCATAGAGTTCTGATTGGTCAGAACCACTTGATGTCTCATGGAAGTCCAGCTCCTCCTGGGAATTGATCCTCTGTAGTTTTCTGGTAGGACCACGACTGCAGGAGAGGAGGAGAGGTCAGATCATCCATGGAAACATAAAATAAAACATCCTAGTTCACCTTCTAATAGAAATACAAGTCACACAACAGAAAAAATACTGGTCAAATTCACTTAAACCAACTGAGGACGGGATTATGAATTATTTTTGAATAGGTCAGAAGCTGTATCCAACCCAGTGAGCTGTCTGGCCTCTCTGTCCTGGCTGATGTACATCCTCTCCAGCTCAGCCATGTTCCTCAGGTGAGTGCTCTTCAGCTCCTCCAGCCTCCGGTAGTACTCCAGGTTAGAGAAGTAAACATTCTGCTCCCTCTGCAAGCCGTAGATTTCCATGGACAGAGAACTGCGAACACTTCTGGCACATTTTCCACTTGCGCTGCACTCTAAATCCGGATCATATTCCTGAAAGGTTGGAAGTTGTAAACATTAATCCGTCCAGTGGACGCATCCGGTGTCAAGTACCAAGTATGGGAGATGTGTTTGCACTTTATTAGTGTTGTTTTTTTCCTCTGTGTATCACCAGATAATGATCGATGCATGTTTGATTTGACAAAACGACCTTCCCATTTATCAGACATGAGATCAGCAGATGCTCTCAGTGCATTTTGTGGTTTTGCCTCCAACACAAGGCTCTGAATGCACTACATGCATCTAATTCATAAGACCGTTGTGCCTGTATTACATTTCTAAACATCTCAAAACACCTCAAAACTTCATGTAAGGATTTATTCAAATAGTTTTAACTAAAAAAAAATTAAAATCTCTTAAAATCAAATTAGAATATTTGATATTTTAATAGCTTTATCCAATTTAAAAAAAGTGTGACATTATATAAATATACACTCCTTCATTCATTTGCCATGTTAAAAAAGACATAAAGTTCCACACCTGCCTTGCATGAAAGTCTAAAATAACATTTAAGCCTCACTGAAGACTCAGCTGCTTGGATTAGAAATTTTAATAAAGGTTTACCTGCAATATCTTGAAAGATCAGCAAATCATTCAAGAGTCTAGCAGATATTACCCACAATAAAGTTTTAATATTTTGCAGGCAGAATTGTGAAACCTCTATTATATTTAAAACTTGAACTGATGAATCTTTGACCCTCAGAGCCTCACCTCAGTGGCGTAGTCATCGTCTCTGACAAAGAAACAGTCGGGTTCTCTTCCATACAGAGCTATCAGTTCCTGATTTTCCAGAGAGGCTGATTGGTACATAGCTGTCATCTTTCTCTTTATTCAGCGTAAAGCAGAGGGGTTCTTCTAAATGTTGGTGGTCTGCACACTGACCGAACAACATGGGGGTCTGAGCAGGAATGCTGGTGAAGATTAGCACAAACTTTACTGACATACTTCTTCACTGAAAGCTTTATCCTCTTACAACCTGAAGGAGTCCTGCTTTTGCCAGGCCGGTGCCAGATGGTCCATATGGCCTGAAGCTTTTCACTTGAAGACATGGTTGAAAGTCAAGGAGATGTCTGCGTGGATGCTCTCAATCTAATTTAAGGATTAACTTCCTTAATTTCAACAAGTGTTAACAGTTACACACATATTGTAATAGTTCAAAAGCAAAATCTGTTTAAAATATATAAATTCTTTTCATTTTTATGTTAATTTTCCCAGAATTGGATATCTGAAATTATTCTATTGTATTAATATGAAAAAATGGAAGTGAAAATTTGGAGGGGGCAGATCTAAAATATTTGGGGTCTAAATAAAAGTGATTCTGAGGTAATTTAGAGAATAATAAGCAATTTCCTAAAGGATTTGTAATGGAAAATCTTTCAGAAAAAGCCTGGTAATGGGTGTAATTACACAAGCAAACAGTTATTTTGGGACTATTTTGTGGTGTTCTGTGAGCTAAATTTGTTTTCCTTCCAGGGGCAGAGGATGGATGCGGATTCCTTTCGGACTAGCCACTTGTTCATTTGAACTTCAAACCTTTATGGTCCAGTAGCATAGGTAGAAAGCTCCCAAACCTTTGCTTAAATGCTTTTGCCGAGATTAAGTAACGAGAAATCTGGCCTCAGTTCAGCTGCAGGACTTTTTGGATTTTACAGATGAAGTTGGATAGAGAAGAAATGTAGCCAAGAGCCAACTGTGTTAATCTGTTTACTGAGGCTTCTCATTACTGTCATTACAAGTGTTCAAGTCTTCCCCTCGTGCCACGACTCTTCTCCCCATCTGTCTCCTGTCTGCCTCTATCTTATCTCCCGTCCATCTACCTAACAGCCTCCGGGGAGATCAGGAACTGAAGGAGAAAAGGGGACAAAGTAACGTTTCAGGGTCATTAAAGCAAAATGTAACATATTAAAAGTAATGCCAGGTGTTCAAGGTGTTACTTATCTTAAAATTAAGAAATGTTTCTCTATGTCATTTCATTTTGTGTACTGTGCATTTGTTTGTATTCGCTGGTTCTTGTAATGTGGATATATTGATCAATTGGAGGTGGAAATTATTGTCTTATACTCCGTGAATTTGTTCTTCCCGCAGCCGCAAACAAACAACAAGTCCTTCATGAAGTCAAGACAAATAACAATTAACTGCATAACAAAGAATTATTAATGTAATTCACCATCTGTCCATACGGTGGTGCTGTTGTATTTCAGCGTGAAGTCATTAGACGAACGAATGTGAAACTTTTTCCTTTTTCCTGTTTATAGTTTGGTTCAAATAAGGTTATTTTCCATGTATGATTGTATGGGTTATGTTGTTTCCTTCTCAATCTACTGTAAGAGAATTGTAGTATTTTATACATTATCTGTATTTTATACCTGCAGTTCTAAGAAAAATATTTTATAGAACATTTCATAGAACCTGACATCCTCTCAGATTACAGTCTGAAAATAACTGAACAAAGTTGCAAGTTGCAAGTGATGGAAAAAATTTCCATAACAGATTATGGAATAAAACATATCCCAGCATGCATTGGGCAAAAAAAGGAATGCAGGCAGATCACAGAGGATAAAGAAGGAATATGTGTTTAATAAAAATGCAAGTCAGAAAGTCTTCATTCTTCAAAATGCTGGAAAGAGAACAAAGAATCATATCAATTTCATTTGTTTGATGATTAAATATTAGCTCCCTTTTATCCTTACATATCCCACAAACACACAGCAGTCTACAGTACAAATATCTAGTATTTGTGAATGTCTGTTGTATGTGTGTGTTCAGTTTTCCAGCGGGGTCCTCAGTGTGTTGGCGTGGGATGAATGGCGGCAGTGTTCGGTTGGAGAGGGGGCTGAATAAACAGTTATCACAAGCAAGGCCAGCCGCCTCCACACGGAGCGGTGTGACTGTACAGAATCCTGCTGCAACTTCAGTAAACAGTTGTTTACTAAACCAACAAATAACTGAAGGGTTTATGATCTAGTGCGACTGTTATTCAATGAGTACAGTTTTGATGTCGTCAACCAGATGCTGGAAATGACAAACATCACATAATATGAGATCGTCATGATGGGGAATGATCATGATTGGTTTAGCAGCAGAATCAGTTTGGCATAACTGTCACCTCGGTTGAGAAATCTTCCTTCAGAGAGAGCAGAGATGAGGATTTGCTTAACAGTGGATTACTCACACACCCTCGTCTTTCCTTTTTAAAGTTGTTGCAAAATTCAAACTTCCCATTTTATTTGTTCTATCAGTTAATTTCTAACAGACCAGAAAACTTGTTAGAAATTGTGTGTGCATGTGTGTGTGTGTGTGTTGTGTGTGTGTGTGTGTGTGTGTGTGTGTGTGTGTGTGTGTGTGTGTGTGTGTGTGTGTCTCAAGACCGTTAAACCAACTTCACCTTTTTCCAGAATGTAGCACTACCACCACTTTCAGAAAGGGGCCTATGGTGAGGAGGAAATCTCCCTCACCTCGCCTCACCTCAACCAACAAGACGCATATATTATATGTAGGAAAACCCCTGCAGAAGAACATGTCAGAAAACAAATTAAACAAGCAGCTTTTAGTTTCTGTAAGATAATTAGATGCACAGTATTTAAATCAAGCCAGAAACATCAACAATTTCAAGTAAACCTCATTTATTGTAATGTATTAATCAATTTAACATCACAACACTGACATCATTTACACGAAAGAGACATTGAATAAACTGGATGTAGTAAATAAAAAAAAAAACACACTTTGATATACATATCTGCGAGACTAAATGCATTTGAGGCAAAAATCTGGTTCAGCAGCTTTGACGGCTTTACCTTACATCTCCCAGAATGTCTTTTGACAACCCTCGTGAAGGAGCACAGTTAAATATTTGCAGTGTGAAAATTCTTTACGTCTTGACCTTGCATTCCAGTTTAGCAAGTTTGAGTAATTACACAACAGCGTGTTCTGCAAGCTTTCAAATTTCTTTGTGTCCTCCTTCTCGTACTGATTTACCACAGCATTGAGGGGCGAATGAGGAAGCAGACCCTCTTCAGTCACGTATTTAGAGCTAAATTGCATCATCGAGTGTAAAAGCAGCTCTATGTATAGAAGCGTTTTCTGTTCACTGCGATGAGTCGTCACTTCCTCTGCAGACGAAGAGTCAGGCCGCTTACATTTTTTCTACATTTCTAGAACTGGAATGTTTTATTTCTAGGCCTATATCGGCTCAGCAAAGTGTTTGACCGTCCTTCATAGAGACAAGTAAATATTTAACATCGCATATTCAGCTTTGACACGCAGTGCTGAATCCCTTGTAGCTCTTAGAGTTCCTTTTGTCAAACATTCTTACATCATACTTTAAACCTTACAGAATATCCGCCTTACTTGTGTATCCAGCAAACTTCACTCATAGATTATATGAGGGTGAACCGGATAATTATTTCTGAAAGTCACACAGACGGAGTTCTCAGAAGCTGCCGGAGTTAAATGACCTTTTAAGTGAGGAAACAGAGGCGGCTTTTGAATTCTGTGCGTTGAGTTAACCGCCGGAGGGGAAGGAAGGTGCTAAAGTGGAGAAGTGACGGAACAGTGGGCCATTCCAGCAGCGAATGTAACCTGAGTAGATAACATTTACGCTCTTTAATGAATATTTTTACAACAACAGTGGATCTGATGTGTGTTGTTAAGCCACTCATGGTATAAGCCATGCTTTACAGAGCCTGACAGCTTCTTTGTGCTCCTTTCATGCAACAACTTTACTGTTTTCACACTGTAATTACTGGTTGCCTGATATTCCCATCATCAAAGATGTAAAAACCACTGTACATAAGCTCTGTGTGCCAAACTTCAGCAGGTGAAATCTGGAAGATAACTTGGAGGTAGCGTCGTTATATTACATTTAAAGAGAGCCCGTAATGTCTGAACAAGGACTTTTATTTGAATTACTGAGAGGTTGTCAAAGTGATTTTGGGTTTGCCAGATTCAAATTGTGGTATGAAAAAAAAAAAAAGCCATGGGTTTTTCTCCAAACACTTGACTGTTTACCGGCTCTGCCACCAGTGTTAAATCTCTGTTTAGCAGACATCTCAAACAAATGAAACAGAGAGACAAAGGCTTTTAGGTGCAGAGAGAAAGAGATAGAGCAGCTCCAAGAGAGGGATTCCCATTTATAGGCATGGTGGGAGCTCCTCCAAACAAATGGGACTCACATACAAACTCCAGGCTGTTGTATGGTGTATTCTCTCAGTTTATGCTCGTACTTTCTCTTCTCTATATTTCATAAAGAGGTTTGCGCTGCGCCGCCTTTGTTTACATGACATCTATCCGGTCTTGTCCTCAAACGGCCCTGAGGGCATCAAATCAAAGAGCAGTTCGAGTTCAAATATGAACAACATCCCTCTTCTTCTTTTCTTTTCGGCCCATCCCAAAAATTAGACCGCATGAAAGCCGTAACTATTACATATACTCAGTCAGGCGGCAGTAATAATATTTTCCTCTTTTATTTAAACAAGTACTTGAGGCGGATGTGATTCTCTATTTTGCGTCTGATCAGAAAATCACACGAACAGGATGAAATCTACATTTGACAACACATGTTGGTGTTGCTGAACACTTTTCTGTTAGTTTTGTCTCTTTGAGTGTGATTTTGTTTCTCACTGAGGAACTAACAGAACAACATCCTTTAATTGAGATGCACAAACATTCATTTAGCTTGAGCAATCGGTTTTTACTGTTATATTTTCTAATAATCTGATCATCAAACAGATCCCACTCACACACTCTGAAATGAGAAAATGATGCCTCTCTTGTTCCTGGCGTGAATGTGGCTTGAGTCAAAGCAGGTTAGCTTAGTATACCATACAGGAAACTTCTCATACCTGAATAGGCTGAGAAAGGAAAGGAATTTTATATGATATTCACAATAATGTGAATGAGCATGTTTCTATAATCTGATAATATTCCTTTAAACTACACCTACAGCCAATTAGAATCAAATGGATTTTGACCCTTTAAAGTGACCGTGTCCTTAAAATTCTGTTCTGTTCATTTAGTAAATTGCTTTATTGACGAAAGGCGTCATCGTCTTATGACAATGACTGTGATGTTCTATGAGGAGTCCCTCCAAGATGTATGCTGTTCGGACACACACCCATGAAAATGTTGATAGAAGCCTGAGAAGAGGGAGAGAGAGAGGAGGGGAGGGGGCGGGGTTGCTGTAGAGGAAGTGGACTATTAGAGGTGATGGTTTCAAATTGTTTGTGTGTAAATATTCTGGAATGCACTTTTGAACGGTTTTGTGTGTCGCTGTTGAGAAGGCTCATGTTTTCCTGTGTGTGTGTGTGTGTGTGTGTGTGTGTGTGTGTGTGTGTGTGTGTGTGTGTGTGTGTGTGTGTGTGTGTGTGTGTGTGTGTGTGTGTGTGTGTGTGTGGAATATGTGCCTGCAGCTCTGTTGTGTTTCTGGCCCTTGACAAAAGAGCCATGATGCCGTTCCAGCAGGGTTTCACGTTGTGGTTCAGTCGTGCTGCTCTTCTCATCTCTTCCCTTGATCTCTCAGGCAGTATCTGGCTGATCTGTTTCTGCCCTGATTAGACCACTTGGCTCCTCGCTACGTGTCGCTGGCGAAGCCACAAAGTCTGGGCCGGACGCTATTACCCCGGTCCGTGTTGACAGGGGAGGTCATCTTAAAATGACCGTCAGGAAGATTCTTATTAGATGCATGAGACAAACTCTGTGTTTTTGAAAGTGTTTACCCTGAAAGATGATCGTTTTCAACTTAAAACACCCCAGATAATTCTAAATTGTCCAATTTTTCCACTGGGGACAGTTTTTAAGCTCAAAATCCAGCATCAGTAGCTCAGACAGTTGTTTAAAATTAGCAGAGCGTGTAAAATTCAAGATGCATGAGATCCAACACTTCAGTGAAATGTGAAGCGCTGAAGGCTCAGTAGCATGAGACTGAGAGAGGGATTAAAGCACGTAACATGATACTAAAAGCATTTATTCAATCATCAGTATCCTGCTGCTTTAACTTTGTCGTTCATAACTTTATGAGTGCCACTGAGCAACCATAAAATTAATTGTCAAGAAAAACTCGATCATTTATGCCATACATGAAACAAACACAGACACACACACACACACACACATACAGAGACACATTTACAGTGAATAAAAGTAAAAGTGTGTAACTTTCAGACTGAACCAGTTTCATTTCGCAGGAACGGAATCTTCCGCTCCACTGCTGTGGTTTCCGTTTGCAGAGAACTAAAGACATTTGCAGAGCTGGAGGTAGCAGAGATGACGATGCTGAGGTTCTCTCTGGGAGTGACCAGGAAGGATAGGATCAGGAATGAGTACATCAGAGGGACAGCACATGTTAGAGGTTTTGGAGATAAAGTCATAGAGGCCAGACTGAGATGGTTTGGACATGTCCAGAGGAAAGATAGTGAATATATTGGTAAAAGGATGCTGAGTTTTGAACTGCCAGGCAGGAGGCCTAGAGGAAGACCAAAGAGGAGGTTTATGGATGTAGTGAAAGAGGACATGAAGGTAGTTGGTGTGAGAGAAGAGGATGCAAAGGACAGGGTTAGATGGAGGCAATTGATTCGCTGTGGCGACCCCTGAAGGGAAAAGCCGAAAGGAAAAGAAGAAGAAGAAGAAAGACATTTGCGGTAAAGTTCTCTAAACACACACACACACACCAAGTGGCAACTGAGTCAAATGATTTTCACACAGAACTTTTAACACGTGTTTTATTAAGTTCCCATTTGAAGGAAAATGCAGGAAGACCTCGCTTGCTGGTTGTGACGCTAATAATTACATTGCAGAAAAACAGATTGTCTACAAACACAGATAATTCTCCCAATTCTGTTAGCATTAGCATTATTTCATAGTCACAATGGCCATGCTTACTTTGTTTGAATTTAGCATGCTAAATGCTAACTACTGGTGGAACAAGGGTGATGGGTATCCACTGAAAAGATTTCAGGGACTTATTCAGGTCCATGTCTTCCCTGCAGGGTTTGGACAACTTCAGACTCCATGATCTCAGTTGACAACATGCCAGAGTTTTTCAGTCAAGGACAGGCAGAACAACACTGGCAAGATCCATTAGCAAATGGACATTTTACTACACAACATTAGCCAGCGCCGAAGATGCCCGGCTTCTCTCTGGCAACGCCCTGTTCCCACAGAGTCAGCATTTTATTTGTAAGATATGCAGTCCCTCTCTGCACCTCAGGGCAGTTTCAAATTTCCAATATGGAGTCAGGCAGATAAAGTTACAAAAAGCCATCGACGGAGCACAAGGAGCAACGATAAATAGCTTTTTGGCTTTTTTCTTTTTTAATTCTCCAATAGCGTTCTCTTTTTTATATATCTACAACCAGCTAACACTACTCCACATTTCTTATTAAAGAAAGATTAAAAAACATTTTCTTTAATGTTTCTGATTTTATTTTTATTCAGTTACCATCACATTTCCACACGTTAGCCATATTAACTTCGTGATAGGGATGAGACTCTAAGAAACAAAATATGTGGAAATATTTGAAGAGACTAATGATCGGGTAATTGACAAGGTTGGAAATCTACATTCTTCGAATTCATGGTTGTCTGAATTTTGCACAGACTGAGGAATTCTGTAATGTAGGTCAAGAAAATCCAAACATTAATGTATATGTCCTCGAGTGTCTGGCATCACAGAAAAAGTGTGGAATCTTTTTGGGCACGTTGCCCCTTTTTTTTTTAACCGTTAAGGCGAGAGGAAGCTTAGCTTGTGACATCCCGAGAGTCTTGTGCCCTCAGCAGTGCATGGATTTATTTCTCCAGACATGGTTTCTGGTTGGGACACGTGGTCTTAAGTAATGACATCGCCAACTCACTTCCCCATGATCACAGTTGCTATGTCGTATATCTCAGTTCATAAGTGACAGATGTTAGGAGCTGTTTCCCTAAAAACTTTCCCGTCTGCGTTCTCAAATCGGGCCTTAGTTGAAGCCAAACTCTTAACAAAACCAATCTGACCCAAGACATAGAAATATCCAAATTTCAAATTATTCTTTAAAAATGGTAATATCCAACATCTAACGGGATAAAATACCTAAGATACAACAGAAAAGTGTCATTAGGTTCACAAGAGAAAGTCGATGTTCTGACCTGTTTCCAGTCCAGTTAGGTGTGTGGTTTTATTGATAAAAGCTGTTGTGATTAAATCGAATGAATTCAGATATTCGCGGTACACTGGCGTCGTGCCCGGAGTGTCCCCCGCCTCACGCCCTGAGACTGCCGGGATAGGCACCGGCTGCCCCGCGACCCGCGTCAGTGAATTAAGCGGGTTAAGATAATGACTGACTGAC
This sequence comes from Antennarius maculatus, assembly GCA_013358685.1. Taxonomy (NCBI): domain Eukaryota; kingdom Metazoa; phylum Chordata; class Actinopteri; order Lophiiformes; family Antennariidae; genus Antennarius; species Antennarius maculatus. Next base: position 17,543,379 of record CM023616.1, read on the forward strand.
TGGATTCAGATATTTTGCCCTGCTGTTTCACAGTGTGTGATGCATTTGAATGTTAATGCCCATGAAGGAATGAGCCATAAATCTCATGTTTGAATCACAAAACGGTCAGTCTGGTACTCTCACCCAAGCCTATTGACTGCATTCAAAACTAAATGTGGAAGCAGAACAACTGCCTAACTCCATGATAGGTGAAAGTGTAATGTAATATGGCCACAGCAGTGTGCAGGAGCTTTACTTCCATTACTTTCATTGTCGAGGTAGAGTTGTGAGGTAAACATTAAGTTATTTAGTCATCAGTTCAAATCCTAAATTGGTTGCAAATGAAACAGAATTTAGATTTCTTTGAGTCCAAAGCAACGATTTCCCTCCTTTGGAAGAGAGAACGGCAGTTAACATAAAATATCTGTTAGCCTGCATAATTATTGAGACAGGAATCATAAAATTATTATGTAGAGTATCTATTTTATTTTAATTTAGCAATTTCAAAATCGTCTTGATGGTGTACTTTTCTATAGAATTGTTGGTGTCTCAGTATGTAGACTGTGCGTTGTATATTTACAGACTCAAGAAATTCTCACTTTGACCAAAACTTGTAACCTATTTCAAAAAAATAGGTCAGGATACATATATTTCACATATTTCAACCTAAATCTGCACACTGAACAGAAGATTTAACTTCTTCATGTCTGCTGAGATTTGTGGATGTGGCAGAACCAATGCAGACACTTCAGTGTCACATGAATGCTGTCAACACGCAAGTGCAATGCTTACTTGACAGCTATGGTCTAGACACAGTGTGACTGGGCAATGGGCTGGACACAAAAGTGGATCTGGGGCTGCGAGAGCTTCATAAAGTTAGGAAGGTCAAGCTTGTGATGTAGCATTAACCTTCTTACGTATTAATGCCAATTGTAACACAACTCAACCAATTCCAACACAGTATCCAGCTACGTTACAGGCAGGCGTTAGCAGAATGATATCTGTGGTTCATTCAGCAACAAAATGCTTGTAAAGATGATTTCCTAATCCGTCTTAATAAACAGAAAAATTGGACTTTCATTTCTGCTTTCCACATGATGTATCCCGTGGTTTCAGCAGAGAGTGGCAATATAAGGAAAGACACACTTACGCGTGCTACTTTTCAAAACTGAAGTCATGAGAAGATACATAGCGGAAGGCATCGGATCACATCCCATGACCCCGATGGTCAAACATAAGTGACACATCCTGCCGAGTTTTCCCTCGTGGATTTACAGTACACTATTGGATCTCACCATCTAGAAATCATAAACTGGTGTCAAGGGTAGGAATAAAAATAACAAGCAAATACAGGAAGGGAAAAATCACTATGAAATCTATAGGATGTGTTTATCTATCAAATGATCCTGGTGTTGTAGCTACCCCATTTTTTAACCAGCAAAGAAACATCTTGTGCAAATCGTTAGCGCTGTAACTATGTACAGTAGCTGCGGATATGTAGTGATTAGCTGTCCTGCCAGAATAAAGATCACCCTTTTGCTTTCTCGTATTGACTTTGGGTAATAATCTCCTCACCATTAATGCCCAGCTGAGCAAAATGTTCATTCACATGAGAGAATTTCCATTGAAAGACAATGCTACCAAAAAAGCTACTATCCAACAAGGACAAAAATAAACCTTTACATTTAGGAATGTAAAAACAATGTATTTGCAAACTATAATGGATGAAACATTTTTCCTTGTCAATAATGCCAACATGATAAACCATAACAAAACTTTAATGGAGTCACACATGTAGGATTCAGATTATAAATGTGGCATTTGGGGGGTATGGCTAACATGTAATGTGCTACAAAATTCCTCTTTTTTAATTTGTTTTAAATCAATTTTTTTTTTTAAAGAAAATTTGAATTTGAATTATGCCCCACCCTTCAGTCCTCTGTTGGTGGTTGCTTTAGCCTTCCTCATTTAATTTATAATGTTTAGGAGAAAAAATTCCTGTCTTCTCTACTTTCCCAAGCTGTCAATAGTTGTGTCTTTCACAGACAAGTCAAATGTTTATTTTTTATACCAATCAGAACAAGTGTATATGGTCAGAGCTGACTACACCAGGTATTTTGTATTGAACTTATTGCTTTCTCTTTTATTTTGCAGGGTACTGGACCTGGCAGGAGGTTCTACCTAGAGTCTGTGAGATTGGAGACGTCAAGGACACATCTGGCAAGAAACAGGAAAGCCCATGTTGGATTTTTCTTTGTTGTGTAATTAAATACTGTTGTCTAATCCCGTCACCTGCAGCTATGCCGACACTGTTCACTGAGACAGTGAATCTTAAATGCAGAAGATGAAACAGGACATTGATTTGGACTTCCTTACTGGTGTGTTAGTTTCATTTTACTATTATTTTATTACATATAAAGGTACATAAGGACCTCATAAATCCTAGCCAACTCTAACCTGAGTGCATCTAATCAGCTCCAAAAAAAACCCTAAGGGCAGTTGAAACCTAAATCCTGCAACAGCATGGCATATTTAAAAAGCTGAGTTTGTGTTTTCATTAATCTAATGTCCAAGTAGCCAGTAAGCATAGAAGTTAAAGCACAGAATTTATACAAATGTTATGGAGAAGGTGAATTGTTGCCTGCTGGAGTGTATTGAGTTTTGGTTATTTGTATTTTAGTATAGTCAATAAAGGTATGGAATTTCAGTAAGGATCTTGAAACCACAAACAACCAGCTACTATATACATAAAAATTTTGAGTCTCTTCTTCTCAATAATCCCTGACGCATTTTGTTTTCTCTTATTATCTTTGTGACATTGTCTGTGACCTTGTCCTTGTCTGTGTTAATCAGGATTAAGGAGGATCTGAAAAACATTTGATGAAAACGCCTTAGCGCTCACTCAGCGCAGCATATCTAGCATAGATCAGATAAACATGGACAGGTTTTCATACGTGATGATGGCTCAGAGATACTTGTATATTCAAGGTGTGTGGTAATAACGAGGGTGCATACTAATAACAGCTATGTAGTACTCACTCATTTTGTCTGATTGCCTGTTAATAATTTACCGGTCAAAAGCTGAGGTAGAAAATAGTCAGTCAGTCAGTCATTTTCTTAACCCGCTTAATCCGCCTACTCAGGTTGCGGGGGAGCCGGTGCCTATCCCGGCAGTCTCAGGGCGTGAGGGGGGGGACACTCCGGGCACAACGCCAGTGTCCCGCGGAGCGGTAGAAAATAGTGTTTCTAGTAATGATGATTGTTTCTTTGATTCTGAGTAGAATCCTGTTTCCTGAATAATTAAATGCACCTACATTGATATACGGCAGATAGTTGGTAGTAATTTTGCTGTCATTGGATTAATGTTTGTATTTACTTTCCGATCTAACAGTCCAATGTGTATTTGAGCTGTCTGTGGTCACATCGCCTTCTGATCTTTTGGCGCCAAGTGAATGAAAGATGTTTTTTTGGTTGTGTTTGGGGAACAAGCTGATGGACACTTGGGACCCAGAGTCACAGGACCCAAGGACATCACTGCCAGGCTGTTAGAACTACAAAGCTACTATTGTTCTCCCAACAGAAACCTCCAACAGACAAATGACAAAGAATTTCAGCCATCCCTTCAAGTCAAACTGTTGAATGATTGCCTTTTTAAGGTTTAGCGCTTGTCATTTAAACCGGTGCATTTCCTGTGTGCTGATACCAATTTGCTGCTCCTCCTCTCAGCCTAAAAGGAAGCCTGCAGCAACTACTGGTACTCTTCATTTATTTATTGCCTCTGGGAGGGTCTGTCTGCTGGGGGTCTCTCTTTGTTGGTGTTTGTTTAGATGACCTCAATCTGCATAGATCAGTTTGGAAGTCAGTTAAAAATGCACATTGGTCAAAATGCTGTTTGCTTGTAAAATTGTTTTGATCGTGCAGATAAGTTGTGTTTCAGTGTTGAGCCATTTCCTTTACTGTATTTCTATGTTGTGTGCGTGTGTGTGTGTGTGTGTGTGTGTGTGTGTGTGTGTGAGTGCGCAAGCATGTGTGCATGTGTTTGTTCGTGCATATATGCTTCCCTGGTTGTTAACTAGGCTACACAAACTTGCATCAAGTTTTGTTGTGTTCCATTGCCCTGCTATCATGACAGCAAAGAAGCACCATGCCCTTTGTGTTTACACTGATAGCTTTCATTGAAAGTCTCATAGGAACGACACAGTGTTGAGAAAAAATTGTTACAAGACAAACAGTTTAGTGTTTGTTTAGATAGTTCAAAACTGTACTTTTGTCTAGCAATCTATGCCTATGTCTGTGTGTGCACATAGCATGCATAGGGAATGTAACACACATATATACATAGGGAGTAATCAACACTTCATTGACCACCTGAGACTCTGGGAGGTGACTGGAAGAGACACCTGAGTCCTGGCTGTCAGTGAGCTCTTTCACACACTCTGGACACTGTGGTCATTCTATCCGGTTTCATTAATGGAGCCAGGATTAACACCTTGCCCTCTTCTCTGGTGACACGATGGGGGGGTGCCTCTAATGTGCATGAAACAATCAACAGCAACTCACAACAGAGCACAAACCCTTCATAGTCATCTGTGAGAAAAATGAGGAAGTCAGAACCACAAGGCTCTATCGGCAACCAACTAACGCCCTATTGAACACGGTGCCAACTGAAATATCTGAAGCTGTAACACTACTCATCTTAAAGTAATTCAGCTGGTTTAAGCTAATTAAATCTACTTAGGTCCGTTGAGTTGTATTTTTTCATGAGATTTGACAACAATAAAAAATATAATGGAGCTAACACAACCAGCTTTTAGATGTTCTTAAAATTACAACAAATGCAAAAATAGTGTAAATACAAATAGTTTATGTGTATTTATTGCAGCTATTGGAGGTTGATGCCCAGATGGGCCTGCACAGGGGACTAGGATACAGTTTTGTTACCATCATAAGTTTATTTCTATTGCTGTTTTATGTCTGGTTTCACAGGCCCTTATGGAGATCTCTGGGAGCCATACATGGCATGGCATTTTTGACCATTTTATTAGTTTACAGTAATTTTCAGTTTCATTAAATTGATTCGTTTTGGGTGCAAACACTGGTCAGCTTGGCTGTCAACAAGCCCCACTTTTATTCTGCTAATGTTGGCACAACCAACAACTATGATTAAATCTACAGAACCACAACAGGTTTTGCAATATTGAAATGTACTCCAGTTTTTCACCTAAACATATACAGTATTGCATGATATCATATGTTAATCTCTGAATTATTATTTATGAGCACAGGTTGGTTATCAGTCGCTTTGTTTGTGGGAGCAGCTGTTGGTCTACAACACAAAAAGACATGAAGCTGTCAGACAACAGGCCTCTTTTGTCCTGACCGGGGTTGTTAAAGGAGAACAGAATAGTGACTGGCTCCCTGCTGTTTAGAGATCCCATAACTCCAACTTCCAGCTGCTGTCTTAGTGTGTTTTTTTATACCCTCCATTACCGGTGCTGGCTATAAAAATAAAGAAGAAAACATGAAACTCAAGCAAAAGATAGACAATACAGTTGAATATTAATGGTAATGCAGCTTGAGTGTCATCTGAGAAGTATCCAGGTGCTTATTAGCTCATAGATAAAACAAGATAAACCTGAACTCCTTGTTCTTGTAATAGAGTAAACAATACATGATATACATATTGTGAGGACAAATCACCTGAGATGAATTAAAGGATATCCTTCTTTCTACCTTTCATTGCCTCCCTGATTTTAGTTCCACAGTTAATGTATTGATATGGGCTCAGCGTCAACCTTCTATACTGTGGATAGACAATTTAGAACCAAGATATATCCATTTAATTCAATTAATTTGGTGAAAATAAGATGTTCAAATTTATTATCTGTTAGATTTTCAGGATCTTCCATTTTATTGAAGGACTAGCTTGACATTTTAAGAGATTAACAGGTATTAAGACTCCAAATGCTGTCTTAATACCTGTATAGTTGTATAGTTTCGTTTGGAATAAAAGCAAGGCTTCAGTCCTAGTTTTATGTCAGGAAGTACCATTTTGTATTAGGCTGCATCTTTTTAATCCTTTCAAAAACATAACAATTTACATTTTGTGACCCATTCTAATTAATTAAAATGCTAACGACAAAGAAGAATTTCTGATTAACTATATTTTTGTTCAGAAACTGGACTAAGATTGTGTCAGGAAGGTACTGTTTCTTCTAATGGCAAGAGTGGGAGTTGATTACACATGAACAAGTATGTAGGTCACAAGTAAGTTACTGTAGGGAAATACGGCAGGAAAATGTTGAGTCAAGCAATGAATCAAACAAATCACAAATCAAGTCAGCTACCCAAAGTTTCCAAATAAAAATGAAGTTAGATGTTTTATTTCCAACTTTAACAAACTGCTGCAGAAGTATCACTAATTTCTGAGCTTCAGACTGTGGTATCAGTAGTATACAGTATATTCCTTATGACTGAGTCTTATCAGTGTTTGTCAGTGAAGCTAAAGCCCCTGAAATTTGGTACTTGGGTCAAGTCACGTGACTTGAGTGCCCCACCTCTCTTGAGACTACTTGGAACAGGTATTACCACAGCAAGCAGAACTCATTCTGTTATTATTAAGAGTTAAAGCATGGTAGTATCAGTGGTGGAGGGCAAATAGACCACTCAGATGATGATTTTTTTTTCATGCAGGCACTACGATAGTTCAATTGTTTGTCATTGAGTCACCTTGACAATGGAATGCACACATGGGCTATTTGATCTCATTGTAAATATTGTGCAACCCATACTGACTATGTATAGACTGAATCTAACATATAGACTATGTTAGATTCAGTAATTTCCTCCTCCCAGTATTGGTTTGTTTGTATTGTGTGGATGGATTTCATCTATCCCGATAGATCCTGTGTGGCCAGCATCTGAATTTTTTTTAAATAATTCTTCTTCACCTTTGTGGGATAGAGGCAATTGCAAGATATTTGCGTCCAAACTCATGGATAAAGCACCCAATACCGGGGGAAATGTTTGATCATGATCTATGTTGAATCCCAGGTCTGGTACATGAGTCAAGAAAAGTTTCCACTGTGAAGTGAATTATATTGTCTTACAGCTTGGATGAGGTGTTAAATTTGTTGTGCCGTCCGTACTGAACCAGATCTTCAAGATAATAGACATCAATGAAATATTTTTATTAATCAGTCATTAAACTATAATTGACATCAGCGTGATTCTCAACTCTGGGAAGCTGGTTTTGGTGGTTAATGACTCACAATGTGACTGTACAGCCATCATATCATGGGACTTCTATTTGGCCGCAGTGACATAATGGAGAAACAGGAAAGAGTTGGTGGGAGTTTGAGTGTTGTCTCGTTTACAAAAATGTTTAATAAACAAACCGATCACGGAATGATGTCTGTCCCGTGAAGCCACCGCGTGGAAGCGGCGACACCGCCTTATCTGGCCTCTGCTCCTCAGGTGCTGATTGGAGCGCCTACGCGCGTGACCCCGCCCACCGCAGCACTGCAGCGTCATTCTCGGTGATAGGCGAAGTCAGTCCGTCAGAGCGGAGTTGTCTCCGTGTGAAAACAAGGGAAACCCACGGTAAATCAACGTCGTCTAGGACGCCTAGAAGGACGTATGGATGGATTAACTTGTCCTAGGTTGTTGGAGTGACTTTTGTTTTACCAGGACGGCTAAAAACAAGTGAGTTCACCCGAAGCGCGGAAGAGTTTCCAGGCAGTATCGTAAGGCTGAGTAACGTGAACTAATGCTTCTATCATTGTTGACGATCAAACCCTCAGTAGTTAGTTAGCTAACCTGTCGAGTAAGTTAGCTCACTTACCTTCCTGTGTGTGCCACTCGATTTACAGATAAAGCACGTTTGTGTTTAAGGAACAAGGATATGCTTTTTTTTTACGTCTTACCTGTCATTAGAAAGGTTACTGAAAGTCAGAAAAACTCAATAATAACTATTGAATATAAATTTCATAATGCAGTGTGGGGTGACACGATATGCTTTAACATTAGCTGTATAAAAGCTGTCATTATCCCAGAGAAGTCACTAGCTGGAAATGAATTAAAAGGCTGAGTTACTTAATATACATTAAAACCAATAAAATGTCAAATATGTCAAGGTTTCTTTTTCTCAAATTCAAATGTTGTTTGGATTAGGGATAGTTTTTGCGTTTTCTGTTATCTAAATCTCCTGTGTAGATTGAGTAACTTCAGGTTTTTTAATCTAATAGATGGATCAGAGATGAAATAACCATTAGTTGCCGCCCTAGTCGACGCAAACACTAAATTGACGAGCAACAGAAACCTTAGAGAACCAAACAAATGACTAATGCTACTCCAATATTTGAACGAGGTAACAGGGAGAATTAAAACAGAAAGGTGCTTTTGTCTGTGTGTTGGTTCACATTCATGTTTGGTAATCGGGGTTTTTAACCCCACATGCTCAGAATGTCATTTTCTACTGTCGATCCGGTTGCCTCTGATATCTGCAAGATAAATTTCCAATCACATGAGCAACATTTTCCAGAGATTGTGTGTGTGTGTGTGTGTGTGTGTGTGTGTGTGTGTGTGTGTGTGTGTGTGTGTGTGTGTGTGTGTGTGTGTGTGTGTGTGTGTGTGTGTGTCTGTCTTCCAGTACCGAGACAGAAAACTTGGAACCACTCAGGATAAGTGGTACTGTTTCTCTACTGCTGTTAAATGGAGATGGCTCAAAATTATAATAAGACGTGAATATTATGAAACTACTGGCAAAATGAAAAGAAGAAAATACTCATGTTTGATTCCACACAGAAGTTACAAAAGTTGTTTTTCTACTTGTGAGTTCCTTTTTCTAACATGTACAAAATTAAAGATTTTGAAAAATAATAATATACTTTGTAATTTAGCTCAGTTTTTACATATCAGTTTTCAAATCATTAATACATGTGGTTCAGGCTGCAGGACATCCTGCTCTGTTCGTTATTTCTTAGTCATGATAAGGAGCCCTTTATTTTCTTTTGATTTGATGTGCAGTTGATCAAGTTATCTGCCTGCATGACTTATTATTTGGATAGAAGTAGTCCTAAGTAGAGCTGTATCTAAACATTAATTTCATGTGATGCGTGCATTTTGTGAGAAGCTTCAATTCAAAATCGGAGATTTTGGACATCTACTTTGTGAGAGCTGTAGTATTTCATGATCCAAGACCTCAAAGAGTAGCAACTGCTTTACTGTACTTTACTGTAGTTTTTCTATGAAATAGAAGAAGTTAGGTTGTGCTGGTCATATTTTTTAACAGCTTTTCTTTTGTCGTCTGAACACCATTACACCGTTCAAGTACAGGGAGCACTCTAAATAAATTACCAGTAATTCTCTGCAGAGTGCTTCCTTTTGGCTGATGTTCTCCTCCAGCTCTAAAGAGCAGACAGGAGCTCCAGTTTCCTGTTCAAGGACACCCTCACTGTCACTGGACATGTGTCCATCTGTTGATTAAATCAAATCATTTGAAAGTGTTTTTCTCTATCTACCATCTTTTGTCCTAAGTGTTCCAGAGATTCTTTATTAAGATGATTTTTAGTGTTGCAGAGAGGATGAGGGACTCTCGTGTGCCATGCCAGACGGACATGTAGGAGAAATCATAATTATAACTAGGCCTTCAGAGGGGTCACTGTGTCCATTTATGTAGATGAGTGAATGTAAGGTGTCAGTCACATTAGAAGTCTCATTTCCAGGTCAATTTTTTAGCACATCTCAAAATGAGAAATGGAGATACCCAGGAGTGATACTAATTATAAGGGTATCCCATGAGGTCTGTACTACAATCCCATCATCGTCATTGCATGCTGACATGATTCTGCACTGTTATGAGAAACTGTGACATAGAGGTGGGTGAATGGCCCTCAGATAATATGAGAATATTAACAGTAGTAGTGTTTCTGAAGTAAAGATATTCTTAAAGATAAATACTTGCAATTGCTGTGGAGCCCTCCAGCAAGATTTCCTTTTTAATAAACCGTGCACTATTGCTTCAGGTGTTGAAATAATTCTGTTCTATTACTCGTTCTGTTACAATTTTAGTTCACTTATCACAATACCAACATTGCCCACCTCCCTATTAACTTTCTATTTTAGTAGCCATGCACCCCCCTGCTCGCTCTCCCTCTGACACACAAACATATCATGTGTTTTCCACACATAGGCTTTACTCAAACCACTGAGGTATATGAACAGCCGACAAGTATTTTTGGCAACCCATTTTAGAATGTATTCCTCTCCAGTTTAACATGGACCTATTTGTGTTGTTGTTTTTAACTTGTAAGTGCCCTTGTTTTTCACAAACTACGGGAAAGTAATAGTGTTTATTTGTGCTTGTGCTTATTGAAGATTTTTTATAGCAATATAGCATACATTGCATACATGAGCCAGCCATCACTTGGTTTGTCGAGTGCAGCCTTGTTCATATGCTTTACTGATTACTAGAGAACTCCGGACAAGCTGTCATCAGCCTTTTTTACACCGAGACTGTGGAACAGCAGCACATCGTAGACCACACAACACTTTTTGCTTGATTACACAATATAAGGGAATGGTGGAACAATGCTACTCTAGTGTGTGATTTCAAACAGGAAGCTTAGATTTCACAAGCAAAAGAGGTTTGATGTGTAACATCTAATGTGACTAATATGTACATCTAGAAGTGCTCTGTAACAAATGGATTAACATGGGAAAAAATGTTCTACCTTCATGTAACATGGTGGTTGAGCCTGTCCTCTGATCAGAGTGTAAATAGAAGAAGCTTCAAAGTTTTATTTCATCTTGTGAAATTTGAAGATGGGTGTGGTTATTTTTCCTCTCTTGAGAGTCAGCTGCTAACTGATGCTAGGTACAGCTACTCGAGTTTCTGGATTTCAACAATGTGCAGTTCAGTACCTCCAGTGGCATCTCAGGTGGAACAACCTAGCCCCTCATTACACCTTTATTGCATTCTTATAAAATATCAGGGTGAAATAAAGTTGCATCAGTCAGACCAGAATACGTTGTGTAAATAGGCCTCAGATAACTTTCTCTTCTGTTAGCAAATAGAAAGCCTCACTTGTTCGTGTTGTATATTTAACACCAGAGGAAGCTGGTGTTTTTCCATCAGGCTAACTAAGTCCTTACCAGAATAACGAGAGTTAAAATGTATCTGGGGCAGACTCTGTGAGTCTGTTGAAACCTTGCTTGCACCATTGTCTGCACTCTTCCTCTCTGCCCTATACCCTCTTCCTGCCTTCACCACTTGAGGATATGCAACATACTCATCTGTTTGTAGTTCACTATTAAGTGTTGTAAAAAGCTACTCAAACTTCCTTAACTTGTTCCGAAATTGTTCTTTACTTGCAGACTGTTTGAGGTCAGTATCTTTATTTCTGATAATAGCTGTACAGCAGAGGCTTGTTGTTGTAAGGTTACCCAAGGCTACAGCTTCATTATCTATGAGTTATGGTGAATTTCCTTTTTACTTGATTACCAACATGCACTCAATACACAGGGAAATTATAACCTGATTATCATAATGTAATATGGATCTTGGTTGAGATTAAGTGCAGTTGCATTGACACAATGGGATGGACTCTAGCTGTACCATATAGACCTTTTATTACCCTGTGGTCTGGATGCTGCTCATTGTGTTTTGTAAGGAGACAGGTTGGTTTGCTTCATTTAGTGCCCATTAAGCACTCAGTTGTCTTTTGTCTCCATATTTTACAGTGTTGTCATTCTTATTGCTCTCAAAATCTTTTTAAACTTTTACCCTCTTATCGTCTATATATCCATGTGCTCAGCACCAGATGGCAGACACACGGAACTTCATGACAGTGATTATAGTATTATAAAATATTTTGTAGATATGGAAGCATATAAATGTTTGCCATAACAATTTAAAAGGTATCCAATCCAAACCAATCCAATCTTTATTTGTTGAGCACTTTACAACAACCATAGTCGACCAAAGTGCTGAGGTAATGTATTAACAACTCGTTCCTCTGTCCCCAAGTGTCTGACAAATTAATATACATGTGTTTAATATAGAATATGTAACGTAGTTTACATATTGAAGTGAATTTTGTGTGTGAATTTTCAAAGCTTTGAAAAAAGATGTTACACAGAATAGTGGCAAACATTTCTATTTTTTCACAATGTCAATAGCGTCATGTCAATAGTCAGGAAAATGGGTACTACAAATCTCTGAAGCATGGCAGCAAGAGCTAGTGGAGACCCATTACTTAAAAATACTTGAAATACTTAGCATAAAAGGTACATAAATTAAGTGAAAATATCAATTTCACGTGAAATTTGGTGAAATTCTACAAATATAATTAAGTCACATAATTTTTAAACTACTATGTTTAAAGCATACACTTAGCACATCATGAAATGTTCCCACAGGAGGCCAATTTTATTGAGATTTCCACACTGTTTTCTAATTGCCCGCCATGCAGCCTGTTTATTAGGTTTGTTTTCACCCACCAAAAAGAGATTATCAGTTTTAGTTTATTAAACTCTTACATTTAAAGAGTTGAGCCATCAAAATGGTCAGAGGAACAATGATGATTCCTCGCTGTCCCATCTTCTTTCATTTTAATCATGCTTATTTTTGTATATCATCATAAAACATGATGCTGTAGTCAATCTTGTAAAATGTTAGTCGTTGTAGCTTTTAATCTTTTAATATATTCTCAGTATCTTTCATTATCACACTGAGTCTTGGTGTATTTGCTTATTGCATTCACCAAGCATTGGCATGTACAAACACAAACATTTACATGTACACATATCTTTAAGTTTAGATTGTATTGAGTGCAAGTGAATGAGTCCCACCACAGAGAGAGATGACCTTTATCTTACAGAGTCTGTGACAAATATTTGCTGATAATTCAAAATTCCTTTCTATTTTAAGTATGTGTGCCCTAACATTTTTGTCAGCTGATGGAAGGTTCTCCTTATTCCTCTCACATTTTATAAAATAGTTTTACTCTAAACGTCAGCCATTTATTTAGAAAATGATCTCATTTCAAAGATATTGAGAGGAAAGAAGCATAACAGGCTGTCCCAGGTGACCCAACTTGTTACGCATCTGTCTAGCGCTAAAGGTTGTTAAACTGTAACTGAGCCAAACACAATCAGTCACAGGCATGTTTGAGTCTTGGCCTGCATGTTCAGCTTGCTGTCAGAGTGACTGAATGTTGTTGTATGAAAAACATTTCAAAGGGACATCTCCATCTTTCAGAAAAAAAGCAACTGTTTTAAATTCAATGTACAACTTTATGATGAATGCTCAGACTTGCTGAGCTGTGTGCTTCATAGTCTACTTGTTAAATAGCATAAAACCATTATAACCAGTTTAAAAAGCTAAAGAAATCACCAGGTGAGCCCACAAACCTTTACCACGTGGAATGGACAAAGAGGGACCTTTATCACAGAAACACACCCATATACACTGCACCCTTATTGGTGGCAGTTTCTTTGAATCATGTTATAAAGTTCACATTCCCTCGTGCCACGCCCTGTTTTTTTAGTGTTTGTTTGTTTGCTTGTTTTTGCTTTTATTTAGCCAAGCCAAGTGGTGCTCAAAATGTCTTTTGTAGTAATTATCTAAAACGAGAATAACTGTCATTAACAAACATCACAGGAATAAGGTCACTTGGTTTTTTCTTAAAAGCAAGTCAGAAGGCAATTTCTGTCACTATCTAAGGAAACACTGATTGACACAATTCAAATATATTTCACATGTTTTTAGCGGTCCCAACACTGTACATCTTGTAGTTATTGGCCTCACTTTGGTTATTTTTGGCACTATTCATGGAATTTTTTTCACAGACAGAAGCTTTCTTTCTATTTGTTTGAAGAATTTGCGTCAAACTCAGTTTTGGAATTTAAGAAGTAGAACATGAGACTCATTTTATAGCTTGAAGGGAGGCTGTAACTTGGGAATTGTTGAATTCAAAGCCAGATCTTGATATCCAACTTTTGGGTTGTGGGAGGCAACCACAACTACATGGTTAAAAGCAAAATGCTTAAAATATTCAGTGCATAGCTGAAATATTTCATTTGAATTCTTGACTTTACTTTTCTTAGTGTTTCTCCTTCCTAATGCTTCTTTGATTGGTCAGTCATTTTTCCCACATTTATTCAAAGCCTTGTCAGTTAAAGAGGCTTGATGTGACCTCAGTGGCTGACACTTCTCTGCTCTACCACCTCCTTATCAGTCATGAGCCAGAAATCGTCTGACGTGCCAGAAGACTTTGCCCTCAATTGATATTTGTACTTAATTATTTGTGCTCTGTAGCTACAGAGGTGGTGCAAAAAGTCTGCAACATGTACGGTCATTAGTAACAAGATTTTTAAGGGTCATGTCAACGTGACAGTTTAAAAAATTACTGGTAGATAAAATTCTTTTTAGTTATTTTACCATTACTTCTGTAATATAACTAAAAGTTTTGTGTTTATCATAGTTTACATGCCTTTATTATTAAGACTGGCATTGCCGAAACACTAAATTAAAAATTGGAATTGGAATGGGCTTTCATTGGTAGAAAAAAAATTAACAAATGTCCAATATTTCAATGAAAAGCAAAAACAATTCCTGCCAACTGGTTTGAAAATTAAAATCTTTGGTGGAAAAACTAACAAAGGCCTTTTTAAAAATGGGTTAATGCTCCCATAGCTTTATGTCAAAAATCTCGGTGTCATTGTTTCTTTTTTAAAAATAGAAATATATGCCAGTAATTATTGTGGAAAGCTTCAGAACTTGTCAAGCCGGCTATTAGTCTAAAAAGTATTTTTCTTTTGTGAAGGAAAAGAAGCACAAACAAAGTGAAAGGTAAAGGAAACAAAACATATTTACTTTAGATTCAGTAAGTGCACATTAAAACAACGGAGGTATTCTGTTACTGATTAACTCATTTTCTCGTATTTGCGTTAACAGTCTAAGATTTTGGGTAATCTTTTAGGGAATTCTTCAGACAGTTTGTACATTAACAGTATGCTGTGAAAGGTGATATGTGTGTTACCTGCTGACCTCTCATTTGCGAGGAGATCTAGTGCTCTAATGATTAACAAAACCTTGCTGAGCGTGTGTACAAAGTGGGATTTCCACATCATTTATGCCCTTGACAGGAAGGGCCAACAATGTTTCTTTTTCCTGAGGAGGCTGAGGTCCTTAAAAATCTGCAACACCATGCTGAGGATGTGCTACCAGTCTGTAGTGGCCAGGCCAGTGCGTTCCTCCGTGGTGTGGTGAGGCAGTGGTCTGAGGATGGGGGATGCCAACAGACCAATCAGCAGGCCTTGAAATGAACTTTTTTTCTTGGTAGCACTGGTGCTCCCAAATTTAGAAGTTAGTAGCACCAGCAAAGACTTTAGGAGCACCTACCCAAAAGCGTACAGACAATATATGTAACATGGTATGTATTTTACGCTCTCAGTCCCTCTCTCATCCACCTTTTCACTGAAAGCCCAGCAACAAAGTTCTCCTCAGGAGGACACTCTACACCAAGGGTATTCAATTAAAAGTCACGGAGGTCCGGTTAGAAAAATTTCTTCTTAGTAAAAGGTCCGAACCCAAGTCCAGTTTGTGTCTTATAGCCGGCCACTATATCCACATTATCATTTATTTTCAATTTTCAATGCAGGATATGTTTAAGTGAGTGCACAGCTAGCTCTTTTACCTCACCATAAATAAAAGTAGACCCAGGCAAATAAATTTTAAGCCTTTATATTAGATTGAAGAACACACAAACCTCAGAATTAAAAAATAAAGTGCAAAAAGAGCTGAATAATCCTGTTTCTCATAAATTAAAGACACCCCAGCCTAAAGAATTGAAGGCCTACACTTCAAGTAAAAGAACATTAACATGTTCAGAAAGCATGAATAAAAATTGGCTCTTTCAGGGGAAAAATACAGACAGACCTTTCTTCATGAGAGAAAGGGGCATGTGGCCTGCCAGTAATTTACTTGTACACAAGTAACCTTGTACACAAGGTGTGCCTGTGCACACCTTGTGGTGGTCACGTTGTGGTGGTCTCTGTAATGTTGGTGAAAGAGACCACTGGATTTGATCATCATCTTTTATTGCTGCATGTACTGTATGTCCTCTCCTCTTGTGTGTGTTTGTGAAGGAACCTGACACACAAACAAGCTACAACTTATCAGTGGCCACAGATATGCATGGTGCTCTCTGAATAGCTGCATCAAGCTGTTAATATTTGTGATTTTCTGGCTGCTGTTGAAGCTGACATTGGGAGTTTTTCCACACATCTCATCTTTCTGTTTTCCCCCAAACAAAATGTCAACAACAGCTTTTAGGCACTTATTCACAACTGTCCCATCACTAAAAGATATTTTATGTTGCCCCAAACTCCACCATGCCTTTAGTGAACATTCGTTTGCATTTTTCTCAGTCATTTTGCCCTCAGCTCGGGATAATGCTGCGCAAAAGATCTGTGCTTTGTTTCATAGTAGCGCTTCATGTTACCACTTTTAATTCATGCTACATGTTCAGACCATATGAGGTCAAATGGTTTTGAACTGCCTGACGGAGGAATAAACATAAATTTCATCCACTCATTGTTAACCAGCGGTTTTCCTAGTTAACCTCCCTTCGTTTGGAGCTATGCTGTCTCCCTTCTTCTGTGCTCCGCCGTAGCGGTAAACTCACAGCGGTAGCAGACTGTCTCACTTCCTGGTACGCTGACGGCGCAGGGTAGACAAACGATCTGATTGGCTGAACTGAGTGGCGCTATTACCGCATTAACTGGAGGAGCAGCACCCGTCTGTAGCCACGAACTGCAAGTAAAACTGCACCAAGAAAATCACTCGTGAATTTATCATGGAGTGGTCATGGGTCCGGACAGAACCGGTCCTGCCATTTGGTGACCCTTGCTCTATGGAGAGAGAGAAAGAGCGAGAGAGACGAGGAAAAAAAAGGCGCACCAGATTTTTTCCCTAGCCGCACCGGTGCTCCCAAATATATTTAATAGTCGTACTGATAAAAATTTGGGCGCATATGTGACCAAAATGGTCGCAATTTCGAGCCCTGCTAGTCAGACTGATCCATAGGGCTGGTGCCATTGTTGGCACAAAGTTGGATACAATTTTGTTGGGGAGGAGGACATTGTCCAATTAAGGGTCATTTTGGACAATGAGTACCACCTACTGTACAGCATGTTGATGGGGCACGCATTTGTCCTGCCTGTGGGAATCAGACTGCACAATTCCTCACACTGCCAGTGATGCAGTGAGGAGGAGGACAGATGGAACTTTGACACTAAGAACGGTACATACTAGGGTTGAGCAGAGTACTCATTTCAGACAAGTATCTGGTACAGATAAAGCATTTTGACGAGTACGAGCACAATACGAATAAAACTCGTCAAAACTCGTGCTCGTGCTTTGGGAAAATCCTTATAACCAGCAGTCCCCAGCCTGACTTTCCCGTCCCCAGTTCAGCACCTGCATCAAATTGTCTAACTATAACCATAAACACACTGACTCCATCTGGCCTATCTGCCTCTCTCTCTCTCTCTCTTTCTCTTATCCTGTCCTTATCTTCATTTTATTTGTATTCCACCCAACCGGTCGAGGCAGATGGCCGCCCAAAAGAGTCCGGGTCCTGCCCGGAGTTTCTTCCTCAAGGAGGGAGTTTTTCCCCGCTACTGTCGCTTATGCTTGCTCTGGAGGGTTCAGTTGTAAGCATGAACTGAACCCTGTTAGAAAGTTTTGTTGAGTACGACAATTCTTGTTCATACATACTTAGTAGTTCATAATTATATCCCGCTTCTAAGCGGTGATGTCTTTAATTGTCAATGTTCATGTGTTTGTTTGTCCGTCCCTCCATCCATCCGTTAGTATGTCCACCAAATATCTTCGTAACCATTGCAGATAGAAAGATGAAACAAAAAGCACATTACTCCGGCGGCAAAGGGGACGAAAATGACATGATGAGCTTGACCTTGAGAAAACTAAGTCAAGGTCAAATTTCAACTTTTGTACACATCAGGAACCAGATAAGATAGAAAGACAAGGGAGAAGGCCAGTGTGAGTAAGACCATAGACCAAAGCTAATGCTTTGATCGATGACCAATGCAAGTAGATCAGGGTAAAATTTTGTATTCAGGAGTGTCGCGTGATGTTGCAGTCTGTGACTGCATTGGTTGTATTTTATTCTGTATCGCTATTTCTTTTTAGGCCTTGATTCTTAAATTCTTTCTTATTCTGACATTCTTTTTTTTTTTGTTTTTTTGGAGCAGTTTAACTATAACAAAAAGCAATTTCCCTCTTGGGGATCAATAAAGTATGCTGATTCTGATCGTGTCTTTAGCAAAGCATCACAGTAATTATTATTGCATTTCCATAGTTTTATTCTATCCTACCATAGTTCATCATACTGTTTGTTAGAATTATCATGACAGTTCAGGTCCTGCTTGATCACAATCCTTCAAGATCTTCTTTTACTTTCAGCTTTTCCCTTCAGG
Source organism: Antennarius maculatus (assembly GCA_013358685.1). Classification (NCBI taxonomy): domain Eukaryota; kingdom Metazoa; phylum Chordata; class Actinopteri; order Lophiiformes; family Antennariidae; genus Antennarius; species Antennarius maculatus. The sequence continues at coordinate 17,561,865 of CM023616.1, forward strand.
GGTCGCCACAGCAAATCAATTGCCTCCATCTAACCCTGTCCTTTGCATCCTCTTCTCTCACACCAACTACCATCATATCCTCCCTCATTCCATCCATAGACCTCCTCTTTGGTCTTCCTCTAGGCCTCCTGCCTGGCAGTTCAAAACTCAGCATCCTTCTACCAATATATTCACTATCTCTCCTCTGGACATGTCCAAACCATAGGAAGGACATGTCCAAACCATGGACATGTCCAAACCATTGATCACAATCCTTCAAGATAAAATTCATTTATGCTCACACTCACACAATTCAATATGACCAATTCACCTAAGCTGCGTGTTGCTGGAGCTGGGAAGAATCTGGAGAGAATCCACTCGGGCACAGGGAGAACATGCAAACTGCACAGAATGGAATCAAAACTGGAACCTTCTTGTTGTGGGACAACAGCGTTACCCACTGAGCCACATGCCACCCAATTTGTCAGTATCTAAAAGAAATGCATTCATGGTTTATTCAGGTTTTACCAGCATGGTGTTTATCCTGCATTTGATTTCAACTCAGTCAAAATGAAACATTTTCACGTGCCTTGTTTTTATTCGATCACATGTGCTTAAAAATAGAAGGTTCTCCACAGGGCTTGATTAAGGTTTCTAAGTCTGTACTTAAAGTCCACTAATTGGAGATTTTTATTTTGTGTTTTTCCACACATAAAAAAATATGAGAAAATAGATTATTTTGATGTATGGAGAGCTTTAAGATATACAGCCACCATACAATGTTTAAGCAGGGACTTAAGAAATAAGAGAGCTTCTTTTCTGGATATGATTCCCATAAAAATAGCTGAGAACCATTATGCATGGAATAATTTAGAAATCCCTGTGCAGTACAGTGGAAGTGGAGCACAGCAGATGTGCATGCAACAGCATGCCTATGACGGTGAGAGAAGCTCATACACAAAAAAAAAAAACCCATGGAGGAAAAATGACTAAGGAAAGTACAAATCTCTCTCCGCTAATGAAAATCCTTAAAAGCTTCCATTAGAATACATATTTGTGTTAAAAAGGCCACCTGTGATTCCACCAGAATCTCCTGATAAAGGCAGCAATCCCTCATGCTTTTCAAGCGAGGCAGTAAGAAAGACCTGTACTTACCCTTATGCTAATCATGAACCCAATCAGAATGTCCTGAATATTGAGTTGAATGAATGAATGAGAATGAATGAGTTCATTTATTTTAAATAACAAAGACAAAAATAATAACAAGAACCAATGCAGTCAGAGACTGCAACATCCCGTGACGCCCCTGAATTCAAAATTTTACCCAGACCTACTTGCACTTGACCCTCTATAAATTGACATAGTACTGTGTCTTGACAAATCTTCCTCTGGAAATTCAGGTTATGTAAATTCTAACCTTATGATGACATAACATTAAGTATCTACGGTAGCTGAATGAACACTAAGCTCTTGTGTTTTGTGTTCTTTGGACAAAGCCTGCTCCCAGCTGTAGATAGCATAAACTACTTATAACCACTGTTAGACTAAAAAGTGGACAGTGTGAGTGGTTTTATTTCATTCAGTCTGAATCACTTTTAATCCTGCTGAGACAGCGCTGTCAGCCTCTGGCTGAATTATAGTCAGTGTTCAGCATTCACACACTGTCCTGTCTGTTCACATCCATTTAGTTTTAGCTGTAATGATCTATTGTCACCATTGATCGTTTGATTATTTTTTGATTGAATGAGGTTAGATAATGGAAGAAAAATGCATTTCATATATTAATACAATGTGTCATCTTTTACTGTTTTGTCCAATAAAATACAATGATATTTAGTTTACTGTAATGTATGACAGACAGCTTAGCCCCCATATGTTTGTAATGTTTTTCTCCTAAAAAAAATAGCTAAGGCAGTGGTTCACATATTAAAAATCGTTTTATTCAGACAAAACACCTCAAAGCTGACACACCTTTTTCTCCCCTACATGTTTTCAGGTTAAAGCACATTCCCCTCCAGCTCACCTTCCTCCCTACCTATTCTTTTCCCTCATTGGTTTGTTCTCCAAAGGGGGGAGCTAAATATGGCCAGGAGAGCTGAGTGGAGACACCAAGACGACACAAGCTGAGGAGTCACTCTCACCTGCAGGTAAGACGCCACACTGTGCACTCACATCTTCAGAAGTGACTCAGATTTCATTGTAAATCAAATTTTAGCCTGCTCGCATTTTTTTTATTTACCTGTAAAAGCGCTTATGCTTATTGTTAGTGTCATTAAGATCCATTTTAAAAGGAACAAAAAAATCACACAAACCACAACTAGCATTGTTTTCTTCAGCCTCTCACCCATCCCCCACAGGTGACACCTCAGGTGACACTCCTCACCTGAGTGAACGTTTTATCAGAAGAAGACCAATAGTCAAACACAAACAGGCACTGTTCAGGACAGTGAGCTGCAGATGCAATCAGTGGGACACACCTTCTGATCAATGAAGACAAAACAGCATCAGACTCCATCTGTCCTGCTGCTGTTGCTAAGGTCTGGCCTATAGTGTTGTTTCTCTTGTTTGTAGCTGTGAATAACGACAAGTTAAATGGATTACTCAATGATTAATGCTGTTTAATTTGGGGGGGGATAATATGCTAAATATTAACTTCAAGATACAATCTCCCAGTTTATGTTTAATTTTGCAAGATTTCTTCGTACCTCCAGAAGTTGTTTTCATTTTTCTGCTAGTGCTGCAGTTCCGTAATTATTAGGATAACCTCGGGATTAAGAAATAGATAGAATAAGTTAGTCATGAAAATCTTTCATTATTTCCCTCGATAACCAACATGGCTATTTCATAGGCAGGATTTTACGTACATGCAGATGACAATTGCCTCACATGCGAGAATTAAACAAGACCCTGCAGCATCAATTGATGAGATTGCTGAATTTTAATAGGATTCAATTTTAGTTAAATTGAGTTTCGCCAGAGGATGTTGAATCATTACTTTTTTAATGTGTACTTCCATGGCATTATTTGTGTTGATTGAGTTGTGAGAGAAAGCGTGGGCTGTTCATAAGGAAGCACTGTGGATATAGATAGGTTTTCATCCTTATTCCTGAATTAAAGAGCACAGCATTTGTACAAAATCACTGTGTCGGATTAGACCGCAAAAACTTAAACTGATGGTTTCTTACACTTTTGGTCTCTTTGACTCCAACCATGCTGTACAGAGTTACATTTACATTTCTAGTTTGACAGCTCCAAGTTTCATCTGAGATAGGCCACTTCCTCATTGGGGCCAAAATGGACCCAATCTGAACCAGTACCCAGTCCCAGTCTGAGGCCAACCCTTCCAAACCAAACAAAGCGAGTTTTGGAGACTCGGTTCATGTGTAGGACATCAGAGAGAAAGACACGTTTAATGCTTTGTGTTCAGCTCCAAGTACTTGTGTAGCTTTTGACTCTTTGGTTTCTGTCCTGTCATTCTGTTCATGAGTTCAGAATACTCCATTTCTTCCGAAAAATGACATTTTTATAGGCAGGCAATCTGATTTTTTACACCAAATTAGCAGACTTTTTGTTAATGAGTATCCTTCGTATGATACTAATACTGTACAACGTGAAGGAAGATAAGTTGCATGAAGACGGGTTGTGTGATGAAACAACTGGACATTCATTGCTGCTTTTCAACCCCAACACTTAATTAACTAAAAACAAGTTAGTTCGACACATCTCCAAGTGAGAAGTCACCCTTGTCATAATGTCATAACAAGAAGTAATTACATCCCGCTTCAAAGCGGTGATGTATTGTAATTTTCAGTGTTTGTGTGTTTGTCCGTTCGTCCATTCGTTCGTTCGTATGTCCACCAAATATCTTCGCAATCCTTGCAGATAGAAAGATGAAACAAAAAGCACATTACTCGGGCGACAAAGGGGATGAAAATGAAATGATGACCTTGAGAAAACTAGGTCAAGTTCAAATTTCAATTTTTGTACACTCAGGAACCAGACAAGATAGAAAGACGAGGGAGAAGGCCAGTGTGAGTAAGACCGTAAGCTAGTGCTTTGACCTATCCTGAAAGCTACGTTCTTGTCAGGTACTACTTTCAGGGTACCCTGACCTACCCTTAGCAGGATGTTGCAGTCTCTGACTGCCTTGTTCATTTCTGTGGTTACCAGAGGTTAAATGCACCAAATCAAACCAAACCAATACAAATGCCCAGCACGCTCAACATAAAGTGAAATCATCTCTTAAACTCAGAGGAAGTGTCAAAGTTATTTATCATTATTGTGATTCATACTTTGTACATTTCAAGTAGATTTCCTAACCAAATAATCTTTGTTTAACATGTTATCATCCTCATAAATGACAAAAAAAACCTTACAGTTATGAAGCTAATGCAAGTATGTGACTTTTTTTTTAGCTTGAAAACATTTTGAAAAGGCCAGATTGTTGTCAGGAGTGAGCATTTTAGATCGTTCAAACAGCCTCCCCCCCCCCCCCTTTCTCGTCTGTTTGGAATTTACAAGGATCTATACCACTGTGAAGTACCAGTAAGCTGTACTTCCTGTGTGTCAACTCATGTCTATTTCACGTGAACAGTGTGTGCTCTGTGTCCACATGCTGTATATGTATAAACGAGAGTAAAGCAGTGATAGATGGATTTAAATAATGGAGTGCAACGCCTACAGGCTGATGGAGGTGGATGTGTGTTTAGCCTCTCTCTACTGATGGTTTACAAGACCTGGAAGCTGTGGTTTCATCAACATGTTGTTTTCTTTCTGTAGTCAGGACTCCCCCACCTCCACACAACCCACACACACACACATTTCCCCAGAAGACTGCATTCATTCTAATGAAAAGGAAGAAAGACGCAGTCTGTGCTTGTCCTTTTTAGAAATGTAACACTGATAATCCTGAACATTCGTTTCTGAGCCCGAGTAAAACTGAAGTTTTGAAAGCAGACAGGCCGAGGGGGTGAGATCAGAAGAGGGCTCAACGTGAAAATAAGAAAGAGAGCAAACAGGGGAGAAGAGGTGCAGAGTTGTTGCTAGGAGGCAGAGAGCAACATGATACAGCAGCAGGAAGGATATAGGCAGTGGTCTGGAGTAAGGTAAACCCACTGAAGCGTGAGGGGGTTTTATTTGTTTGACCTCGTCAGGTAGCATCAGGGCACTTTTATGCTTAGTGTTATATTTCTAACAGTATCAGAAAGCAAAAACCTACATGGCAGTTGATTTTTTTTGTGTGTGTGTTCATGTTGGTTTTCTTTTTTATTGCATTTTGATAATTTAGGACAGTTGTTTAGTCAGATACTCCACCTCAACTTTGGGCACAAATTTCTGACACCTTGGTCATCGTCAAGGCCAAATTGTTGTGGTTTCTCAGGTGTCCAAAATTGTCTCACGTCATTGACTTTACTTTCATTCTGTAGTGTTATCTATCTCACTTCTGTGCCGAGTTTGACAGGCATCCGAGAGGCACCGCTGCAACGCTTCTTTCATTTAGTAATGTGTGTAAAGAGTAAATGTTCATAGTATGATACCTATTAAGTTTGTACTGTGAAACCAGTAGCCTCCTGCGACCCTCGTCCCCTAGTGTTGACTGTTTCCAGACACGTTTGACTTCCAGAGCCCCCCTTTGGCTTTGGCTCAGTGTCTAAGCAAAAGCAACAGGCTAGCTTGTACTTTAATGTTTTTATCACCCATTCATGAGCGCTTGGAGAAAAGATTAAGAAGGATTTTCTTTAAACACAACATCCTGTTGTACTTCAAACCCTGTAACACCCTTAGACAAATACCTATTTGCTTAAAAGACAAAACACAAAAAAACAAAATCAGTGACGAATGGTTTGAGATAGGAGCGAAAGAAGCCATCTTTTTCTCCATCGACTTTTTCTGATCATCTGGCCAAAAAAATGATTGAAAAAAGAATTTTAAATAAAAGCTCATTAATCGTAGAGGAGAAAAAAAAGTAAGACAAAGAAAATGTTTCCAGCCTGCCAAAGTAGAAACCCGAGGAAACTAAAACCTGCTGAAAGGCTTTATTGTGTGTTTGCACCCACTATTCACATGTTGTCCTCATTTCTGTCGTTGTCATTTTTTTCCCAACTGGACATGCATAAGAGCTCAGACACAAATACAGGTGACCCTACATCCCCAGTTACCTGCACAATTGTTTCAGCCATTGTGACGTTTCAGCATTGGCCAACAAAGGACACAGTTGTTTAAAATGTGTAGGGATTATGGCTGTGATTATAGGTTTCACATTATACATTGTCGCAGGTTGATCTTATAGCTTGACCTGAAGTGAACCTTGTGGAAGTCAGTTCCAGGCATTCATACAGCTTAATAATTATTTCGTGTTGAAAGTCTCTCCTTTTGTAACAAGACTGAACGTGTATGAGCACACGTGCACACCCTGCTGGTTGACCTGAACATCTTTTTGGTCGCTGATTAGCAGGGTTTGTAGAAGGACTTCATTGTTTTTTAAAGTTCCACAACCAATGAAAACAATCACAGCGTAGGTAGGATAGGAATGCAGCAAGGGCTGATAGGAGGATTTGTGGTTAATGAGTTTAAGCCCGTTGGCAAGGGCCGTCCTAATTAAGTGTATCCGACTAAGACACATACTATGGTTTCGCACAGAGTTTCTGTTCTAACCGCTGATGTAACTTCCTAGGACAGAGTTCACATTCTAGATTTTCATTCGTTCATTTATTTATTGCCCTTAATAGTGATAAATGAAATATTCATGCATCTCCATGTGTTTTTGTGTCACAGTGTTGAACTGGATCATATCAGTACAATCATAATTTTTATTTGTGTTTGTTTGTCTGCTCTTGTGGTGACAGGTGCAGGAAACTGTCATGGCGGTGCTGCGGATGAGGCTGAAGCTTGTGGTGACAGTGATGATGATAAACCTCTTCATCTTCATCCTCATCTCTCGAAACAGCGGCCGAGACAAAAATGAACAATTGAAGCTTAAAATCCCCTCCAAGCCCTTCTGGACCAAACTGGCTCCCAGCCCGGCGTACTGGAATCGCCAGCAGCAGATTTTAGACCTTCAGAACAATCCCATCCTGACGCTTAACTTCAACACCACCTACTCTCCAGATTGGTTCAACGACACCGTTTTACCTTCTGCCAACCCCTGCCAACCTAACATCGGGGTTATGACTCAGGTTAAAGACTACAACTCCCTGCCAGAGCGCTTCAAGGACTTCCTGCTTTATATGCACTGCCGCTCCTACCCAATACTGGTGGATCAGCCTGATATCTGTAAGGAGCAGCCATTCCTGCTCTTGGCTGTCAAATCCCTTGCTCCTCACTTCGACCGCCGCCAGGCCATCCGTCAGTCTTGGGGGCGGACAGGTGTGATAGCCAACCAGACGGTGGTTACCATATTCCTTCTTGGCGACACCACACCTGGCGACCACCACCCAGACCTGTCTGAAATCTTGGACTATGAGAGCGCTCGCCATAAAGACATAATCCAGTGGGACTACAGAGATTCATTTTTCAACTTGACTGTCAAGGAAGTTCTGTTCCTCGAATGGATCCAGACTCGTTGTCCCGGTGCTCGCTTCATCTTCAAAGGCGACGACGATGTCTTTGTCAACACCTACCACATCTTGGACTTCCTCAAGGGCCTCTCCGACCCCAAAGCCAAGGACCTGTTCGTGGGTGATGTGATCACCAACGCTGGGCCACATAGAGACAAGAAGGTCAAATACTTTGTCCCAGAGAGCTTGTTCGTTGGGCCGTACCCTCCATACGCAGGAGGAGGCGGGTACCTTTACTCTGGTGACCTCGCCGCTCGTCTGCACAATGTGTCCCAACATGTAATGCTCTACCCAATAGATGATGTCTACACAGGCATGTGTCTCAGGAAGCTAGGGCTAGCACCCGAGAAGCACAAAGGCTTCAGGACATTTGACATCGAGGAGAAGTACAGGTCAAACGCCTGCGCCTACAAGAGTTTGATGCTGGTTCACTCGAGGACGCCGCAGGAGATGATCCAGATCTGGGACTGGCTCAGTAGCCCTTCCCTGAACTGTCACTGACTCCACGGTGCTGCAGGCCGTCGGGCCCAGTGAAGACTATATGATGAGGTTGTTCCAAAGAGGTTGAGTAACGAATGGTTTATTTTGAACAGGATTCTTTGACTTACAAGCTAGCAGCTTTGAGTTAAGATAATATCATATCGCATCGCCTCGGAGGAAATGATCTATCGTACCTCTGAAAAATGAGGAACGATGCATCGTTCAAACTGGCCACCAGAGTATTTTGACTTGATGTAAGACTTCCACAGTCGGGTCGACGTTGCTTGATTTGTCGGATGAGCTTCACCCAAAGTGACTGTGTCTTTCTTGGTGTGCACATATTTATATTCTGACTATTTATATGGCCTTTCATATGCTTTAACACTGTGTGTTGGCTCTGTGATGGAGCTTCCTCATGCTGTATTGTGTAAATGAGGAGACTAAGAACTGGGATGTCCACCCAGAACTCTTTTGTTGTGTTTAGGAAATAGACAGTCATTAAAAAGTGTAGTGTTTTCTTTTTTTTTTTGTGTTTCTTTTTTTTTTAATACTCATCGCATTTCAAACCATTGTGAGTGAATCTGTGGAACTTCACCTACTGATACCGGTAACAACCAGTGGTTCCCACATGCAGCCGTTTAATGCTGCTAGTTTTAAAAAAGTGCTTTTTGGTGAACACTCCCCAGTATGTGTTGCTGGAGATTAGTTTGTGCTGCTATTTCCATCCGTACTCATTTAAGTATTTACTTGACTGGTTCCTGAGATTCTTACAGCTCTTTGTCTAACTTACTTCAAGTCACTACAAATCATTTGTATGTCTTGAAAAGGTGTTTTACTCAATTTTCTCTCCTTTTCTCAGTTTAGCTCAAATCTGTTGGTTTCACTTTTTACTTGATGACTTCCTTTTCCTCCCATAATACGTGCTTTAAACTGAGTTTTGAATTTTGAGCACATACTTCCAGGAAACAAATAGAAGAGTTCTGGACGGCTCAGCAGGTCTGGGTTTGGTTTTGTCATGGATGCAAAAAAATCCGAATGCTGTTTATTTCTGCTTCAGGTTCTCGCTTTAATTAAAAAGCTTTTTGACGTATTTTGTAAACCCAAAGTGTATTTTCAAAGATATTTCACATCAAGGTGCCAGAGTAGAGCCTTGATCTGAAATACTGTATGTTACTTGCCTTATACAGCGTGTGCAGCTGATGTTTGGACGTCCTGAATGCTGTTAAATGTCGCTTTACTGTGATATTCAGGGTCTACAATGCTGCAAAACATAGATGGAGCAGAGTGGATCATTTCAAAGATACTTAGTCTTTCATTACTTGACAAATTTACTCGTTTTGAATGCTCCACTTGAAAATGCTATGCTATGTTACACATGCATGCAAAGTTTGTAGCAGCTGATTTCTTAGTGTCTGAACCCCCTGTTGTCTTGTAATATCGCCATAAGAATTTGCTGCAAATGTATGAGAATTCAAATCTCCGGATAAGTACTCTGATTTATTTTAATGCCTTCGAGGACTCGCTTTTTAATGAATGTATAAAATGTTGGATAACTCATCTTGGAATCAGTCAATCTTTTACCCTTTGAAGGTCACTGCTATACTCACTACTGTATTGCTTTAACGCAAATGCTACATCTTATACTCGACGTTTTTTAGGAACCGAATGTACTCCATTTATGTGGCAGTTTGACGCTTGAAATGTGGAGTTTTCAAACGGGTGTGTATGATTGTACTTGTCTCAGAGAGTAATATGACTACAGAGAAGTTCTTTGTTTCTCTCAAAGCTTGATAGAAAAAGAAGTGTTACATTGACACGAGAGAAGTGTCTCAGTTAGAACTCTCCTGCTGGTCAGGAAGATCAACTGTAATTTGTGAAAAAGATCTATCGAGGTGCTAAGAAATCTACGACCCCAATCATATTCACTTCATATTTAAATATATTTATATATTTGGTCTTTGTTCAGTCCCTCCAAATCGTCATTTATTGGCAGCTTAGCTGCTGTATTTCTGTGCCACTGTCCTGTGACTAGTTTGTGTGGTTGCTCTTCTTCTACAGCGGTGTCAGTTTGGTGTGCCACACAGTAAAGACAGTTAATGCAAGATTATTGATCTGGATTTACCCTGGGGTTTACCAATCGACTGGATATCCTCATATGGAGAACTCAGATAAAAGAACTATTAAAAAAAAAAGAGTCAAGGATCAATTTAGGGTTATTTCATCTTTGTACATAACAGTAACGTCACCTATTCACTTCTGGGGTCAGATATATTCTCTGTTTTCACCCCATTCTCATTCTACACAATATGTGGCTACCTGAAATGTTTACATGTTTTAAATGTTCTCAAGCTTTCTCTAAATCTTGACATCTGTCGTTCTTCTCTCGCTTTGCATTTTGGGATTACCCTTGTCCCCACGTCTGAGTTTCTTTTCTAGATGCACCTCAGCTTTGTCTTTTGACAGTAGTAGTAGCCAAAATGTCTCATTTCTAATTTTTTTTTAGAGTTTATGGTGGTTATTTAAGAAGAAATTTAAGTTGGTTCAAGAAAAGTCCTGCTGCATTGAAGGAAATGTCACTCTTATTCTTGCTCTGAAATTGCAGTACACAAGGCAACGTACTGGTCAACATGATTAAAAATGTTAAATTATTACTGACATGCATATCCATTAAAAATTTAGTTGTTTGGACAAAATGCAAAAGTGTTCAGGACAAATTTCCTCTCAATTCTCCCCCCAAATAACTTTATTTTGTGTCACTGTGTTTATTGCATTAATCAGCATCAAAGATGTGTATTTTGTTACCTAGAGAGAAAAAAGTCATTTTTGAACCAGTTCTTAAGTAATTTATTTTGTTGTGCGTTGCTGTGTTAACCCCTTTTTTTAACGTGTATTTCAGAAATGTGTCATTAGTGTTACACACCTGCACTAGTTAAGGATTACCAAATGTGTGCCTGATGTTTGTTTGTACTGTATGTTCAAGATTATCCTTCAAACACGTGAGACATGATTGCTGTTTTCATACAAGATGATTATCTCAATAAAGTTGTATTTTGCCGTTCTTGTATGTCTGTCCTATGTGTTATTTGCATCACATTATCAGGTAAAACTACAATCAAAGTTAGGGTAAAAATGATAGATGCTAAACCTTTTCTCCAGCATATTTGACTTGTAATCTGACAGATTTTAAAGGGAGAAAAACAATTTTTTACGAACTTCAAACATCTAATGTTTTGTTGGATCATGCAGTGAACGTATGTGACCAACAGAGGGCAGCAGTTGCGAGGGGAATACGGCGTTCCTTTCTATAGATGTGGTTTTAGGTACAGTAAGGTATGTTCATTCGTTTGTAGGGTGAAGACTGAACACACACCCAGGTTTATATAATTTACCGGGCAGTTCTAGTGTAGGAAATAAACATTGAACCCAGAATAAGCTCAACCTAACATGAAATGGCTTAATAATATGGTGGTCTTTAGATTTTATGCGGCGCACCCTATTAATTATTTTAAACTCTAGTGCAACATCTAGTGGCTTCACCCTGAAGGACATGTTACCAGGGCGGATGACGAGTTAAAGATCGGAAGCTGACCCCATCCTGACTATGGGGATGACGTCACCAGCACGCTGCCAGGAAGCAAAGATGATAAATCAGAGCTTGAGTTCTGGGAAGCTGATGATAAATGTCATCCTCTTCTTTGCACACACACACCGTGATGAGCAGATCTGTGTGTGGAGGATCCCGCTGGACTTCAGCAGGTTCTCATCTGTCGTTATGATGAATGCAATTTATATACACTGTATATATATATATATATATATATATATATATATATAAATTTCTACATCTTTACACACCAAAACAGAAGTATGAATGATATTGCTGGTGCACAGATTTAATTATATGCATATATCATGAATACCACAATAAAAGTTTGGGGAAAATGCTGTTTCATTTTTACTCAATAAACAAACTGGGTCTCCTCCTCTTAAAAAAAAAGAAATCCTTGTTTTTCCAACCTGGAACGAGTGAAGTGGAGGAAACAGCCGGTCACAGTGAGCGTGGAGGTTTCCTTAGTGAAGGATGTGACATGGAAGGAGTGAGTCACCACCCTGATTCAAATCTCCACTTTTCCAGCTAAATTACCAACTTGCAGGAAATGCCTATTAGATGGTGTTTAAATGCCACCATGTGACAGGTTGTTCCTCGTGTTTCTGATCAGATACAGAGAAATAAATAAATGAAAAAAATGTGCGTACTCTTTGAACAACACTCTGCAAACCTCTGTTCAGGGGTTTCATCGGAACTCAACTGTTTTCTGATTAAGAATTAAAAGGGTCTGTGACCTCTGAGCAACCTATGTAGTATAATGTTTATGATGCCAGTTTGGAAAAAGATAAAAATAACTTCCAGTATCATGTTCATGATATAAAAAACGTTTAATCATCTCTTAATCTCAGATCAGTTATCTTATGCCAACATTTTTAATTTCCTCTCCATGCCATCTTGATCATATCACGCTCCTTCCTCCCTTAAACAGACAGAATAACTCCCCTTTTTTAAAGTGTCCTTATTTCTATTTCATCCGATTTTGCACAGACCGCTTCTGAGTCAGCTGTCTGTTACTGATGCTGAGTAAAGTTATAAATTCACTTAGAACAGAGCCGTGCGTTGAGGGGGACATAATAAATTAAATTACCCTGATGGAGATACCAGGGAAGCTTCTGTTTACTGAGCTAAATACTGTTGATTGTCTGTTTGCAGCGCTTCAGAAGGAGCACAGGGGGAGTTGTTGGCCCTTGCAGGTAGGAAAGCACGCATGAAACCGAGGAGGAACAACACTTCAGAGCCTGGAGACAGGTGACAGGTGACAGGTAGAGGTGGAGGTGGCAACTGCAGCAAGTTGGAGACAATCAGAGTGGAAGAAAAAACTATGACAAGAGGACTTTACTATAAAACAAAACAGGAAATAGTCAAAACCAAAGCAGTGATCGCATCCCCCGAGTCACAATCTATGATCGGTGTGTGCATTATAATGTGCAATAGCTCAATAACCCCAGGCATACAAGTCAAGTAATTGTCTTTACCAGACAGGAGAAACTTGTTAGCCAGAACGTTGCCACTGCAGCCATGTATTAAAGGCATGGGAAGACCACCCTTAAAGGTGACGTTTGACCTCTGACCTGCAACAGGGACCCTAACCCTCCTCAGGAGATCAATAACGCCAAAACACATCTTCATTTCAAATCGCAGCTCTACTAATATTACAATTTAAATTGTTAGTTTAAACCCGGGCCCTCGCAGCACATATAAAAGATCATTTGCTTTCACTTTTATGGCTTCAGGACAGAACCATGAAGATGATATAATACAGCCATAAAAGTGGTGATAAAGCAGCGCTGGAGCAGAGGCTGGATCAAAGGCAAAAAAAAACCTAAAAAAACTAAACGACACGCCTGGAACGACTCACTTTCTCAAACCACTGACCGCAGACGAGCTGCTGGTTTTCATGGAAGAGGAGGGAGAGAGAGAAGAAGAAATATCTTGTCTGCGGGGCACTGAACCCCTTCACCCCATCCCACCCCAGCGCTGGATCAGCCCATGTTATTACACCTGCAAGCAATGAGGGGTGCCGGCAAGATCTGATGCACTGGAGATCAACCGGGGGAACATACCAGGCTTCCCACTGCTGCGCTCCACCTCTTCATCTTCTTTTTCTTCATCGTTCAGCTACTCTTCCTCCCACTGGTTTCATTCTTCTTACTTAAATCCTCATCAGAGGAAGATGGATGCGCTTGGATTCTCTGATTCTCACTTCGGGCTTCTTTGATCGTTGCCCAATGCATATTTTCTACTTTTATATCCGTCTTCAATCAAAATCGAATTGGATCATATTACATCCTCCTTTCCTCCCTTTTCTTGTATCTCTCTGATTCACGAATTAATGAATAAACAGAGTTTGTGCTTTGTCCTGGTGGACAGACGTATTAAGACACCTCCCACACACGCGCACACACACACACACACTCCTGGCTGCAATATGTTTGGACAGGCAAGGAGGGAATACCCTTATAATAAACTCCAGAACAAATTGATCATCCCTTCGCCAGTGTTTGCAATGCTTCATGAAGCCAGTCAGCCAGGTGTCAAGTTTATGAAACATCCACATGACCAATAGCTCACATCTTTAACCCAACATTCAAGCCCTAACAGGTTTTACAGGTTGAAATCTGAATCTACAAAAACATAACATTTGTGTGCGATGACTAAAACATGTCTATGTTTATCTTCTTAAATGATAAAATTTGGTGCTTTTCTTTCTCTTATTAAAAACTTAACTGTAAACCTTTGGGTGTGGACCGATGGTGGTTCAAAGCAACATATTTGAAACCCTCAGTCTGACCTTCAGATTTCTGGAGCTTTGGATTTTTAAATATCAAGAAAATAATCTGCAGATTGTTCCATAATGGAGATAAAATTTAACTTAAGTCCAAACCGCTGTTAAAAGCACTCAAGGATGATCAATGATTATTTTTGAGTCGACGTAATTATATGAATATTATTACTGATAGAAACTGCATATAATGTTTAACTTGGCCTGAAGAAGATGCTGTAGCAGCTCATGTTGACATATTTCACAACTGTTATTAAATAAGGGACTGGTTTATTTGATAAAAATCTGTTCATGATCCATTTGATTTAAAATTTGCAGCTCAAATAGGATTTGTTTCCTCAGCTAAACATAATACCTGAAGATACAATTTCTTTTTTCTGTGTGTTTTTCTGACGTTTGAAGAATAAACATCGGAGTAGAGTTTCATCTCTGTGAAATGCACAGACTCTCGTGGGATATTTAACTTCTACGCCGACAAGCTACTGTTGCAACAAAAAAAAAAAAACCTCGCTCTGCAGCATCAGAGCTCATTACAAGGAAAATTGCTGACTGGAGATCCTCTAATGGTTTGCACCCTGTTATGTTGATAGAAAAGAAATGTGGTCTAAATACTGCTCCACTTCAAGATGGCTAACAACTTCTGAACGTATGCAAGTCTTCATCTCCCTCCAATGTCATGTGTTCTCAGCCATCCCTCACAATCAGCAGCTTCAGACAAGAAGTCATTAACAAGCGGTGAAGCCCACGGTGGTATCGAGCGGTCTTCACATCTGGATGCATTTTCAGATTAGCCATTAATCTCTGCTTTAATGCAGGCGATCCGTCAACGTGTCAAGAGTTTCTGCCCCAAAATGTAGTTTTATTCCTGCTCTAAGAGGCCGACCTGTACGAACAGAACAGACTCAGAGCCTTTGAATGACTTTAAACGACGCTTCTTTAGATTACAGTAACTGTGTGCTTTATTTTATGCCTTTGGTGACATATGAAACACTAACAACTCATTGCTTTTAGTTTAGTTTCCAAGTATTTGCTTCTCATTCATCTTGGATTGAAAGTTTCTGTATGATTCTGTTTCTTGCAGTAAATCTTGTGTGTATTTCTCAAACAGTCTTTGAGACACTTTTCTTAAAACATCAAGCTTCAGCCTCGGGGGGGGGTTGATTAATTACTTCTCTGATGGATTCCTTCATGGTTTCATTCAGCCACCCGGATGCTAATTAGTAATGCATTTAGAAGAGCAAATGGACTTTACTTTAGACTGGTGTGGTGGAGCTCACAAGGAAGTCATTCTGAACTCAACCTTGTAGACCAGGTTCCAACAAAGCCCCCAGAAGGCTATTGGGGGAGTCATTTATCCTTTGTTCAGGGTGTGTGAATAGACTAAGGAGCTCTCTGGGGAGGAACGGGAGAGTGATGACTGGGTTTCCACTGTCCATCCAGAGAGCTGATTTAAAACCACCATCCACACTTTACCATCCATATTTTCAGCCCATACCTTTTTTTTTACCTGAATATCTTCAAGTCAAATTAAAGATGGATTTCTTTCTGTCTTGTGTTTGTCCCCCCTGATTGATTCAAATGAAAATAAAATTATTATATGCTTTAAACTGGTGTCGTAAAATATGTTGAGCTTCAATTGATTTTTTTTTATCATTGTTGGTTTCAGAAAACTCATCACAAGCTCCTTTAGCTCATCACTGCGGGTCTCAGCAGATCATTGGATTTCAAATCATGACCGCTTGAGTAAACATTTATTTTGTAATCATTGTGAAGCAATACAGGCCAGAGTGTATCTGCACTGCTCTCACCGTCAGCGTAAAATGGGAATGAGATGTACCGGCCGCGTCTATCAGCAGCCAGCAGGCCTTATGTAATCAGCTCCGTGTATCTCCTGAGGAAGAGTGATTCTTCAGACCTTGGGATCATTGTGCAGTTTGTGCACAGACCAGACTCCCCCCACTTGAATGTGGGTTTAATTTCACACAGGCGTGGATCTGATAACTGCCTGGATGAGTGTAAATGGGTAATTTGCGCCTCCTGGAAGAAAGAAAAAAAAAGATTCCTCAGCGGAGGCAAAACAGATTAATTTAAATCCAAACTTCAGAGCGATATAGAGATAGCAAAAGAGACGCTCTGACTGCATTTGTGTGACTTCCCTTCGGTAAAAGAGGCATCATCTATTCTAGAAATCTTCAGTCGTCTTTAAAAGGCAAAAGTTTACCCTCTGATCCACTTTAAATCTGACATTCATCAGACTTGTACTCCT
>CM023616.1:17583537-17781037 GCA_013358685.1 Antennarius maculatus
CTACTTTCACATGTTAAGTCGTTAGCTTAGCAGCTGAATCGTTCCGGTTAGCGGAGCGCAGCGGCTCTGACTATACCCTGGATTGAGAGACATTCCATCAAATATTCAATGTTTACAACTTGTTTATTTTAGTCCCGGTTTCTAGTTGCGCTCCTCAATGCAAATTTTATAAACGGTGTCCTTCCCGAGGCTTTTTCTAATGTAATGTCATCACATCTCAGTTACTGTCCCTACACATAAATTCATATTTTTTCAAATCTGACATCACAGGTTAGCATGTGACGCCAGCAAATAGCCGACAACGAGCAGTGAAATCCGCAGCGTGTACTTGCACATTAACAAAGTGTAATATGTGAATAAACTGGATTGTTTTAACATTTAGGAGGCAGTAATGGGATAACTGCTAAACGGACAAAGCATCACCTCACCGGGACGTTCAGCATTTACTTGGTGTTAAGAAAGATTCTCGTTAGTACCGGAGCTTTGCAGTTTGAACCTCTGCTGATCGTGTATTTTTTTTTTATTTTTTTCTATTTACAGGAAGATGTGTTCCTACCCACTGGACTACTCCCTATCTCTGTCGAAATAATGGATTAATTTTCATCATGGGCGCCGCGAAATCAAAGCTCGATCACTTCTCCAGAGATTCTGCGTCCTTTCATGTGGATTTATCAAGCAGCTTTTAAAAGCTCGACCGCCACGACTGGGTGTGCTGCTTTATCTGGTTGTTTTCAATGTGCTTCCGGTAAAACATTTGCTATGCATCTGCACTGGTTAGATATCCACCAGTGCTTCTGAATACTAGCGAGAATTCGTCTGAACGAAGCCCAAAGAAGGAAGTCCAGATTGGGATAGGTGCACAGAAACTACCCCTTTCCCAAAGAAACATGGCTTCGGTTTGGAAGAGACTGCAGCGTGTGGGGAAGCATGCCTCCAAATTCCAGTTTGTGGCTTCATATCAGGAGCTGATAGTGGAATGCACAAAGAAATGGTGAGTCTTTTTAGGGGTGAATCGTCAACAACCATATTGCTGTCATTTAAGTCCCATGAAAACTGTGTGTGTGTCTGTGCTGGAATGCTGAGCTCATTTCTGGTGGCCATAATTTACACACACACACACACACACACACACACACACACACACACACACACACACACTTCCACAGTCTTCTTGGTGTGCAGGCATGTCTGCAGCTAGGAGGGGCCGACTCCCTTGTAAAATTGCAACATTTTTTTTTTTTTTTTTGCTTGCACTGATGTTGGGTTTGTTTTGCTTGCGTCGTGAGTTGGCAGAGAAATTCTGTGTCTCCCGCAACCTAAAGACCTGAATTCAGCTCATGCTGGATCTGCTGAGATGTCCTTAGGAAAGTTGATAACTATTTTTTTTCATTTTAGATCCCCCCTTGCTAAAGCGTTGTTGCGTATTCACTCATTTAAAACTTAAGCTGCTATGTGGAAAAAAAGACACACATAGCAGCCTTCTGTTAGCTGTCTGCCATATGTAACAAGTCTATTACCCATTATTAGCAAAATATTCTTTCCTCTAAGTTAAAATTTGGAACTGTGTCACATTTTTCCACCCTAAATAAAATGAGACCACTGCTAGAAACATTTGCAGCTGTAGTGTACAAAAATACATATGTTATGTTATAAAGAGATGGTTAATTCTAGAATGAATAACACATTTTTCTAACTTGTAGGTGTGTTTGTCCATGCAGATTGACTTGGTGTGAGTTTCTTCGTTTTGAAGATGCCAAAGGGCCGTATTTAGGGAATTCGACACCAGTTTCTCTTTCCACGTAGAACCCTTTCATTATTGAACTTTCTTCACTGACTTCATTGCTGCATTAAATAGAATGTGCTATTCTCATATTACAAGAATAAAACCTCTCATCCAGGAGTTGATTCATGTTTTCTGTTATCAACAGAACAGTCTAGATCAATTCACAGCTCTAGATCATGAAAAACATTGTCCCTTGAAATTGATTTGTTTCAGCGCAGCTGATTTTCTTGTGGCTTCAGCCTCACCGTATGAAGGTACCGTCCAAATACATTGGTGTAGTAATGAATGCACGATGTATACAGCAACAAGGTTGTTGAGGGGCTGGATAATGTGTCTTCAGAAGTCTTTAAGTGGAGAGAGGTGGTTATATTCTACACTTTAGCCTGCAGGGCTGTCATTTAATGAGTGAAACCGTGGACATGTGAAGAAGAAACACTGTAGAGAGAAAAGACTTTACACATGTAATGCCTGCAGACATAGATTCTCAAGCAGCCGGAGACGTGACTATCCAGGCCCCCGTTAAGGTTAGACCTGGGACAGATGTTAACGTGTTGAAGAATGGAATGACAAAAATGTACATCTCTTCCTCGAGCAAAGGGTGGGTGGGCTCAGAATGCAGTTAGTAATACATTTTTGTTTTGCAATTGGAGCAGGGATCTTTTATCTTGTTAAGCGGAAGAGATATTCACATGACCATTTGGTTTATAATTTAGTTATATCTACTTCATAACTAGTTTTTCTTAAATGTGAAAACCACATAAAATCTAAATCAAGTCAGCCTTCGCTGATTGTAATAAGTTAAAATGCTGCTTGGCACTAGTCGGCTTTATATTTGTCATTCTGTCAGATTTAGATCATAAACTGTCCATCTTGTCATTCGTCAGCCTCTTGGTTGTTTGCGGCACTAACACCCATTTGAATTTTAGGTGATACTGCATAACTTGGTATTTACATATCTGCTGAAGCAAGACGTTCCATCCTGTGTGTGTGTGTGTGTGTGTGTGTGTGTGTGTGTGTGTGTGTGTGTGTGTGTGTGTGTGTGTGTGTGTGTGTGTGTGTGTGTGTGTGTGTGTAGGCCGAATACAAGCCTGTTTCCTCAGCTTGTGTTCAAGCAAATGTGCTTAAGTGAGCAATGCCTGGCTCAACGCGTATGAGAAAGTGTTACCGCTCAGTTTCAGCCATCCTTGGACTTCATCGGTACGGTATGTTATTGTTAGAGTGGAAAGTTTCCATCCATGGAGACTGGAAACAGTCCCTAGAGCTAAAATGGATCTGAAGTCTCAAAGCCTTCAGGGGTGACGTTAGAAAACCTGCAGCTTTTCCTGAATTCTGGAAGGGTAACACGTTTAACACTGGTCTAATTGTTCTTATTGTGCTGTATGTGATTTAAAGCATTGTGAACATCTTTCTGACCTCTAATGCTCACCAGAATAATTTCAGATAATATCATATTCTTGGAACAATCTGTGTGAAATACTTTCAAGACTATTCTGGTGTGTGTATGTGTGTGTGTGTGTGTGTGTGTGTGTGTGTGTGTGTGTGTGTGTGTGTGTGTGTGTGTGTGTGTGTGTGTGTGTGTGTGTGTGTGTGTGTGTGTGTGTGTGTGTGTGTGTGTGTGATTCCCATTGCTGGGGGTGGGGGATATTCGATCACAATGTCTTCTTACAAGGTGATGTCCGAACCAGGTTGAAATGAAAATCTGACTGACGCAGCTTGAAGGCAGAATGAAGCATCAGTGTTTATAGAGGTTAAGCCATTTCAGGTGACAGGAAAAGTGTTTTTCTTAGTAGTTCATAAGAAATGTGACAAAACCAACTGTATAATGAATAAATAAAGACGTATAGAGAGAATTTCAAGAAGCTTGGCTGCATCAGAAAGCCATCCAACCAGTCGATTTTTGTATATTGATCTATTACTAAATTGAAATATACTGTAAAGCTCTTGTTTTTCCAATACATGCCAATAAAAGCTGTGTCAGTGCTTTTGAACAGGGCTAGCTTCCTTCCCCTCAGCAGAAGGTGAGCTATTAGCATCCTCGCCACATCCAGGTTCAGGTTGGATAGCGGCAAGTGGAATAGGGACGCATTTGAGAAATACAGATATTTTGGCCTAGTTTGTACTTTGGTGTTGATGTTTAACCGTTTTTTTTTTTGTGTGTTATTTATTTTGTACCTGCAATGTGCCGACTTTGCCCTCGACCCAGGTTAATGTCACTTGACCTGTTTCCTCTGCTTCACTCTGCCTACCTGTGTGACAAGCATGGATAAGAGACGCCCACACCAGGGTCAAGTCAAGTCCCTCATATGGATTCCAATGTATAAAAGATATTCATGCTCTGCTGGAAAGTGAATTGTGTAAATTCCATGAATAAAACATATATTATGCCTTTCTTTCTTGGGGCGGGATGGGAGGAGACATCATTGTGCATCAGGACTAATCCATGCCAAACAGTGCACTGTATATATACTGTAATGCTTCGGTCCAAGGTTGATTTCTACAATTGACAGAAGTTCAGCATTCATCCATATGATTCTATCAATTTTCCATGAGCTCAACCATAGCTCTCTTGGTTGCCTACTTATCGTATAGTCACAGAATTAATATACTCAACACCAAATTTGCTAAAGCGTGTAAACTGATATCAATTCCTGGAAAATAGGTCAGGCATCAGTCTATTGAGTAATGTCTCACTGTTTTTTTGAACAGCATGTGTCAGGCTGTGACATGCCGTCTTCTGTCGAACATGTGTGCATTTTGAAAAGCATCCATCACGTCTGCCAGAGAAACATCTTTCCCCAAACCTGTTTGATGTGTCTCTCCGATCTGTTCAAATTTCAAGACCTTGAAAGTTTTTTTTTCTTGTTTTTGAGTTAAGTCATGGCGCCGATTGAATATGGTACAATATTTTCTTTTGTGCACAAATTTTGCATGAAACCTCACGATTTGAGTTATCGCTGCAGGCTTCTCCTGCAGTTTTTATTCAAGCCTGCGGGTGTGCACCAAATTGCACCAAAATGGCACCAAATACTATAACTAGATTGGTTGGTTAGTTTCAGTCATATGGTCCAACACGTGCAATGTATGCTATCATGCTATCAAGTATGATCCGGACTTAGTGTGACAAGAAACACACGTCAGCAGTTACTGTTCACAAAAGAACTGATGAACTTGGATTGGCGTTCTGTGTCCCTCCATTGCAACCATTTAAGTCCTTGACAGAGAAGGAGGGTGAGGACGAATGAGACCAGGGCAGCACGCCAAATGTCAGTGATTCGTACATTGTGTATGTGAATGTGTTGAATCATGTTAGGTGTGCTTCGTCTCTTGCATGAGATACGTTTGGGAAAGGTGTTATAAATGAAATGAAGCTGCAGCTTTTGAGTGCTGTGGCGTTTGGATGGAACAGAACCTGTTCTGTTTTATCTTTTCAGACCTAACATGTCTGTGCGGTGTCCTGGAGTGCTGAGAAATGTACCTATAAATAAAATTTATTATTACTAGCTTGAGCACAATGGAATGTTATTTAGCAACTGATATGTGGAAGCAAAATGAAAATTTCTCAGCAATTCTGATGGAACTGGAGTTCGGAAACCCGTTGTTGGGGCTCAAATCTTTGATCAGCCTGTCCAAAAGAATTACCAGAATGATTACAAGTTAATTATCTAAATTAATAATTGATTTTGTAGGTTGTTCAAAAATATTTCAATTGAATCAATACAAGATTGTTGCTGAAATCTTTTTGGTAATACCATGTCCAGTGAGTCAATAAATAATGATTGATTTTTGATACTTCTATTTTTCAAGTTCATAGTTTAAAGTGCTTAAACCCAATAAAATCTGGATCTTGTAAATCCAGCAGCTTTATAAAGCAGCCCTGATCTGTGTCTTTTTCAGAACCAAAGCAAACACAATGGTTTTCATTATTGATAACAGGGTGTTTGCTAATGTGGTCTTACTTAGATCCTTAATTATAGCATTCACTGCTGCTTTAAGCCCACTTATTGTTTTGTACTCTCAGTACAGTTTGAAGCTTTTAATATGTTCCTCTCCTGAAGATGCAGTCGTTGCAAACCTTTTTCTAACATGAATGCCTCCCCTCTCCGCTCCGCTTTCTCTTGTTGTTGTTTATGATCATGTCACTTTAACTGCTTTGCAGTAGAATCCACCCAAATGCAGTCGCTCTCTTCAGCAATTATGGGCACAAACATCTATTGACAACCCACATCCCACACACACACACACACACACACACACACACACACACACACACACACACACACACACACACACACACACACACCAGGAAGCATGAAACATACAGGGTGGTGAAAGAGTCAATGGTGTGTTAGAAGTAATGTAAACTCTTCTGCTTGTGTGTGTGTGTGTGTGTGTGTGTGTGTGCTTGCGTGTGCGTGTGTGTGTGCACGTGCATGCATACGTGCGTGGACTGCTGCCAGGCAAAAATAAAAACGAAACATGGAGCCTGCTCATCATTTATTACTCTGCACAGCAGCACTGCAGCATCTGCATCTGCAGAGGTAGTGAGTACAGTCCATCTGCAGACCAGCCCCTTCTGTAGATTCTTCACGTCTGTAAAGATAATGTTCCTGCTTCAAAATTGAGGTGCAAGAGAATAATTATTGAAGTGTCCTCGATGACAAGTAGCCTTTATTACAAAACTCATCTTTTAAAAAAAAAAAAACTATAATCCATTGTGTGTGTTTTTCTTGTAGAATAATTGTGATAATTGAGTGTCTCTGCTGGAGTCCAGTCACTTGACTGCTCATATACCGCTGCTTTAAAGCTGTCCTCGCTGGGGCTCCTTGTTTTTCCATTGATGTACTTGAGACACATGATGGTTGTCAGTCCTTCCCTTGGGCTGTCAGCTAGCTTGTATGTCCGTTCTGTACTTTATTTCAAAGCTGCACATGAGCTAAAAGCATCATGAGTTGCCTGAATGTTCTTATGTGGAAGTGCGATGTGTTCAATTCAATTTCAGTCACAACATAAAGGATCTCGAGTCACTTGAGCGTGTCCTAACAGGAAACTAGAGTTAGTCTACAGTCTTTTTTTTTTTCAGCGCACACGTGGATTCCACATCTCGTGTTGCTTCGTTCCTGAAGCCAAAGTATGCACGACAGTTCAGTTTGTGTTTATTCCTCTTTTTCTCTCTTGTGAGAGTTAAACAGTGTAGGATCTCAATTTGTTTAGATAGGAAGTACATTGCAGGGGACTTTACCTGTCTTTTACAGAAGTAGAGTTAATTTGGAGAAATCTAATGATGAGAGAGGAATGAAAGTGCGTTGGGGATGAGCCAGTAAACTGCAGCATCATGTCAAAGGATGCACATATTTACTAGAACTGCCTCACTCATGAATATCATGCAGGTATCATCTGGTATGAGCTGTATAGATGATCTATGTCACTGTAGACCAGGGGTGTCAAATTCATTTTCACCGAGGGCCTTATCAGCATAACTGCTGTCCTCATAGGGCCAGATATAACTTATAAATGTAACTCAATGTAATGTAATATAAATGTAACTACACCTTATTGTTAAATAACTTATTACTTAATCAAGTTACAAACATTAGTTTCACAGAAAAAAAACATGTCTGTTTTTTTCTCTGTTATAACATTTTAATTTGTCAGGGTATAAACCCACAGAACTCCATCAATCAACTATCAAAATATCCAAGCGAATTAAGAAAAAACATCAAATACAAGTTAGGACATTAACTTTTTTCAAGATGTTTTTGTCAAAGTTAAAATGGGCTTAAATACTGGGAAATGTAGTTTTGGTCAAAGCACACTTTTGACCTATTTATTTTTAGACACTCTGACCTTTTATGCTCTCGCGGGCCACATATAATGATGTGGCGGGCCACATTTGGCCCCCGGGCCTTGAGTTTGACACATGTGCTGTAGACTGCAGTACTCTTGTCTTTTTTAAGCCCTTAAATGTGGGTTTGTGTCGTGTGTGTGTGTGAGCAGTTTATTAGTCTGGTAAGAGACAGTTGTACAGATTGTGTTTACACTGCTGCATTTGTTTCGGCAGCAAGGGAGAGTTTTGCTGATGAAGTTTAAATGACTGTGTATTTATAGGGTACAGTACTTGGTTCATTGTTGGAAAGGGAGGGGCTGAGCAAATCAATGCGCAATACAGAGCTGTGTAAGAAAAGAAAGTGTTTCCTCAACAACCATCGGTCCAGATATCCATTAGCGTTTGCTTCGTACCTGGTTTGCATCAATATGTTTATTCAATAGCAATATGTTTATACCATAGCAACAAGTTTGCAAACTGCCCATTGGGTTACTTTGCGTGTATGTTTTGTCTCCCCCACCAAAGCTGAATAATTCCCACGCTGCTGATTTATCCCAGGGAGGGGAGTAAATAGCCTCGTCATCTGTTCATTGGCTGTGTGCCATTAAAAGACTTCCATCGCCACTTTTAAGGAAGTAGTTGTGTTCAGATGGAAACGGTGACGTAATAATAAGGCAGCATTATTGTCAGGGTGATGGTACATTGAGTACCATTAAAATTACAAATAAAAAGATGGTATTATACTTGCGTGTCTGTTCTCTGTTGGACAAAAGCTCCTCTATTCAGTTTAGGTTTCTCCTCAAGGCTGAAATTTTCGTCCATTATTCTCCTTCTGTTTTCCTCTCACTCCTCTTTTCTCATCTCTCTCATTCGTTTTGTTCATTGTTCCCTTCTCTGTCTTCCCTCTGTCCATCATAGAGACAGCCATTGTCTTTCCTTTGCCTCGCTCTTCAGCAGTGTTCAACAACAGAACCCTTGCGTGCACACACACACACACACACACACACACACACACACACACAGATCCCAGATGGATGCATCTCATGCAGAGATGATGCCTCTGATATGAATTGTATCACCAGCAGATAGAGCACGTGGCTTCAGGGAATCAATGCATCTCCTATCACCTGTGTCTTCTATCACCTGTGTCTCCTATCACCTGTGTCTCCTATCACCTGGCCCCGGTTAGGTTGCTGTAACCCTCAGCCTCTTGCAGTGTTTTTTCCTGCAACACACAACCTCCTGTGTTTGCGTGTGTGCGCACACGTGTGCATGTCTGTGTGTGCGCCGTGTTCTGGTCACATCTCATGATTTATTCACAACGGTGTGTGTGTCAGGTGTATGTGTGTACGGCAGCAGGCCTGTGAGAATGGAAGACATTGAGAAACAAGCTCTGATCAGCCCCATTGATTTTCATTGCGTGGGTGGATTGATGAATGAATTCATACCATCTAGTTTTTTTTGTTTTTTTTTTTTGCTAACTTGTGTTTTCTTTGCTCACTCACAGGCAGCCAGACAAACTGGTGGTGGTTTGGACACGTAGGAGTCGGCGGAAATCTTCCAAGGTTTGTTTTTGATGAATGTCTTTAAGAAAAAACATGTTATTGAGCAATAGAATGAAAAGATCCTCAGTTGAAACTTCCCTCCATCCTGCAGTCCCACAGCTGGCAGCCCGGCATCAAGAATCCTTACAGAGGGGTGGTGGTGTGGCCCGTACCCGAGAACATTGAGATCACCGTCACTCTTTTCAAGGTAAACGCTACCCGTTTGATTTATTTAACAGTGACGCTTCTTATTTATGCATAAAAGAAATCTGAAGAATTTTATTATTATTATTGTAAGACTGGGCTGTGTGTGAGTGAACTGCACATGTGGGCTGGTGGAGTGTGTCACGGCGCCTGCCTTACTTAAACATGCTGCGTACTGACAGGCTAGCTCAGGGCTCAGTGTCTCATTACCTCTTTCCGTGTCCTAAATAGCCCTTAGATACCTGCCTCTGTTTGGTGTGTGTGTCAGCAGATAGTTGTTACTGCATTAAACTAGTAGGAGATAAGGAGATTAATTTACTTCTACATGTGGACATCATGAAAATAATAAGCAGTTTTTTATTTTCTGTGATGTTAAATGTGCATTCGTAGCACGTTACGACTGTTCTCTCTAAGGTAATGCTCGTCTAACACTGCTGTACATTTTGGCGTCTCTATTCCGGTCCTGCTTTGGACATCCTGTCTCGGAGGAAGTAATAAAGCTCCTTTTGTAACGAGGCGCAATGTCACATTCTGACACATTCTGCAGCCTAAAAGCTAATTTTCTGTCCAAACAGCACAAAAGGCCTGATTCGCTATAAACTTTTTAAGTTTTTCTAGTTAAGGGGTTACTATGAACACAAACAGAGCAACAAGAACATCTGGCCACAGGATTTATATGAGTCTAATATTCACTGCCTATGAGTGCCAGCTTGGAGAGATTTTTTTAGATTTCGATTTTCTTCACTTCTCTTTTTCCTTGTCTCTCTCTTTTTTTGCTTTTCTTCACACAACTTAGCCTTTTAGAATCAGAGATCACACAGATGTAGATTGATCTGACACTGTCTCCGAAGCTGCTTCTGAACCAGTCAATCTGTTTAATACCAGAAAAGGATCTGATAAATCTATTGTTAAATAAGAGCTAATACTGGTTTGGATCCCAACTAAAAAGAATAATTTTGTGGAAATGAAATGAAAACTTGTGGCCCAAGATGAGGAATAAAACTATTAAAGGTTGAAGATTAAGGTTTGTTTTTTTTCTTTTAATAGGACATCTGTATTTTCCATCTTCATGGAACAGTTAAATGTTTCGTTGAACAGTGTCAGGTTTAAAATATTTAACCTGTGAAGGTACTCGTTAATGTTAAAACACATGAACAAAAGCTGGGAGAAAAGAGAGCCTCTCTCCAACTGAACAACTAAACTGAGACTCTTCTGACAGCTTTATGTAATAACTGACCCAGCTCCTCTGGCTTTCATACAGAGTGGGTAATAAAGGAAATCTAACATTTAGATGCAGGAGACAGCAGCTGGACCTCCTCTCTGTGTTTGTGCTGTGTGTGTTCTGTTCCAGACTGCAGGAATATTGATTTCCCTCCCGGGGTGTGTCACAGGCCCCGCCAGACAGACTGGCCATCAGGGCTGGTGTGTGTGTGTGTATGTGTGTGTGTGTTTGTGTGTATTTGTGTGTGTGTACTGATGCCATAGACAGAACATGTTGTATTTATTGAGTTTTAATGAATGTTTGGTAGGAGAGTGATTCACAGTGAATTTCAGCATGTACGGAAAAAGCGCTCCAGTTTACCAGTTTATCAGGTGACCCTCACTGAACAAACACGCTCTCATAAGAACAATCCTACGAAAAATCCTCCTTTCATTACGCTTATTATTAGTAGTTTGTGGTGGAGTTGCTCTGTTCTGCAGAGAGATGTCATTAAAATACCCGTCAATATAATTCCAAAGGATTCCAGTATGAACTGCAGCCTCTAGTATGATCATCCATTTAAAAAATAAAAATATGCAGTTAGGGATATTTTTGTATTTTGGTCTTGTTTTTCTCATTATTCAATGATAGCTTTTGTAATGTTGAGTAATTATTTCGGATTTGTGACTGCATCAAGATAGCCCTCATATACATCATCTTTTTTCTTTTTCCAACACCTTTGCAGGATCCCCATGCAGAGGAGTTTGAAGACAAAGAATGGACATTTGTCATTGAAAATGTGAGTAATTTTTAATATTTTCTTTATTTGTGTTTTTACTGACAGTGACTGGTGATTCCTCAACTTTATTCTAGGCCTTTCTTGTTGACATGCAGTATGCTGATTCTGCCACCTTGTGGTCAGGCTCTGCTATTACATCCTTCTGTCGGTGGCTGGTATTCTTCAGGTTAAAAAAGTCCGAGCTGATTTCTATCATATTGAAATAAGTAAATGGACTTAACGCAGTCGAGCTTGAGGGTATGAAGATAATAACTGTTCAATCAGTCTGTTCATAACTACTACCTTTTTAAAACAGCTGCTTTTCGTAACAGTCATTTACCCTTTTCCCGCTTTTGTCGCATGAGTCACGACCATTCCCATTAAAAGAATGAAGTGTGAATTCCAAGGCAAAATTGAATAAACACTGACTCACAATGGCTCACCGAATACCGGGAAGATGAAGGAGCGTTTGGAACTGAACGTCGATGGTTCCTGGACTGGTCTTAGGACCAACTGAAAGATCACTAATTAAGTCTTCACGGTGTTTCTGTTGTATACTTGAACTGCTAACACAACTACTGTTATCTGTGAGGAGATGGGGGACTTGAAAAGGGCAGTCAAGACGTTTTGCCTGAGTCACTTTCCACACACATTCAGGTCCGAGGAACGACGGCAGAACCCAGTCCACCTGTTTGTCTTTGATAGAAAGCAGAGAAGACAAGCAAGTCAGCCAGTATTCTCCCGACAGACTGTGGGAATAGCCACAGTGTGGGTTTGCTGTGTCTCTGCATACCTGACTAATGACAGAGAGATCAAAGCCACTGCAGACTGACAGCAGGAATGGAGAGAACCGAGGAGAAAAGAGGGAGGGAGGAGGCTGAGGGGTAGCCTCATGCACTGCAGAGGGAAGGCAAGAATAAAATGACGGCTACGGCAAAACGAGACAAATGATGGATTTTATTTTGTGCAGGAAGAGTACTTCTCTTGGGTTATAAAGTTGTGTCTTGTGTTAACCTGTTTTTATTTAAAGCACACTCACAGGCTGCTAGTTTAACTCCTTATTAAGACATTACTTATTGCAGCCTTTAGAATTTAATTGATGAGACCAGATGAGCATAAACTGAATGTACAAATTGGCCACCAGGGGGCAGTCCACCCTCAGAACTGTGAAAACCCCTGTTTGACCCTTCAACTTTAAATCTGTTGGATAACACACATATGTTAAGTGAGTGTGCATGTGTGTATGTGTGGGTGCGTGCGTGCTCATGTCTTTGTGTGCATGTGTGTCATTAGGATAGGTATTTTTACACAGCTGTGAGTGCGTGCATGTCAGTCTTGACATACGTGTGAAGACAGGTGGAAAGTAATACAAATATTTTAAATGCTTACATATGCCTGACCACATTTCCTTCTGACTATTCGCATTCCTCCGTTCGCACACCATCTCCACCTCTTCACATATCTTCGCTAATTCAAAGTCAGTAGGGAAGGAAGAATGGATGTGGTAGCGGGCACAGCTCCAAGGAGGTGGAGGAGGAAAGAGAGGAGAGGTGAGTTCTCCTGACCCCTCATCAGACGGCAGAGGAGAAAAGGGGAAGAATACGCCATTGTGCCTGAGCACCGGTGATGATGAAATTCAAGATCTCTGTGCTGTGGCTTCGTCTTAATCTGGGGGTCCAACCTCGCGCGAGGCTAATCCCTTCCCGTCGAATTACTGGCCCTGGTTAGATTGTATTTTGTCATTGAAAATGGCAGTGTCAAACAGTACCTTTTTCTCTCCTCTATTTGTTCGTCTGCCAAGATGAATCGCATAATCAAAAGATGGAGAGAAAAAAAGAGAGGGAGGGGTGGGCCGGCTGGAAATGGCTACACAGTAGTATCTCTAAATTGCACGCTTACCCTTGCCTTTCACCCTTTTTCAAATAGGTGCATATTATCAAAAAGGTGGGCAAATTGAGAGTCAAAAGATTGGACAGCTATATTTGAAGGCATTGTGCTGACATGCTCTTTTGTATTTGCATGTGTGTATGTGTTGGGAGGGAGGGGGATGGGGTGTTAATGTGCGTATGTACGTCTTTGTGTGTTTGCATATCAGCCAAAGCGAGAGATGACCAATTTCTGTCATCTTCAAAGCTTTCTGGAGGGATTTAAATAACAGACACACACAGACACACACTCTCACACAGGACTGTTGTATTTAAAGTGAAAAGCTATCATGTCTGAATACATTGAATGTACAGTGATACACACTCCACCCCCCCACCCCCACCCCCAATAGCTCTCCCTCCAAGTCATACCTCACCCCTTTTCTCACTCACATTACATCAATGTCACTCAGAATTGGTAGAATTTCCAAAGACATGGCCGCTCTGCCCGAACATGGCTCACACTGCTTGACAGCCTGCCTGTCTGCTGCACATTTTCACACTTTCAATTGTGTGTTTTGAAATAGTCACTTGAAGGAGTCGCAGCTTTTTGACGCCTTCTTTTACTGCTTTGACCCGATGCCGCGGCTGCTTCAAGGAAAACTCATTGTTATTTTTTAAATCTGCTCAAAACCGATTGTCTCTTGAACACTTCTTTAGACTTACTTGAATGTAACATCATGTGAGCTGTTCTTGAATGATTACATGTGTATGATCAATTTTAAAATCTTTATGTTGTATATTTAGGATTTTTTTTTTAACCTTGGTGCATAATGATGAAGATGAAGGGGTGATTTCGCCCTTTGACCCACGTTTTTACTACTTCCTCTTTCTGTCTGTTGTTGTCCTGTATATTGTGGACCACATCCAACTCCATCAGATTCATTTTACACAGACACACACACACACACGCACATACACACACCCCTCTGTATTGTACCCGGCGTGATGGTGTGTGTACCGGCCCCCTCCCCTCTCGCTGTGTGGAACACATTACGTAGGCCAGTGGCTTGTGAGCGCTGACTGGGCCTCAGGGAAGAAAAACACAATTATTTCAGCCCTCGGCTATTCACGCAAAGGTGACAAAAGCTGGTATGAAGTATGAAATCCCAAAAGTTTCTCCCATGCCGCGGCCGACAAATTGGGATTAATTTGTTCTCGTGTGCACGCGTGTGTTTCCAAAGTTTTCACCTTTACTCGTTTTCCATTTCTTAAGTTGTTTGATAGCTCGACGCACACTAATTTGTTGCTTCGCAAAGAAAAGTGTGTTGTTTTTTTATTTCCACATGTGTTCACACTGCTAATTTTAAATGATTCGCTTTGTGTAGTCGGAAGCTGATAGGAAGTGAATGAATGTGTGTGTGTGTGTGTATTGCTCTAAGGCAGGTGGAGGGATCGCACATTCACATAAATTAATTTAATCTAATTGCCCTGAGAAGAGGCAACAGATGCTGGCGATTGCACACCCTCCCATGTCTGGACCACCTCCCTAGGTGTGCACACAAACACACAGCCACAAACACACAAACAGTCCAAATGTTCCATTTTGTGCCAACATGCAGCTTGTCATCATTGTGTTCACACACACACTCACACACACACAAACACACACACACACACACACACATACACACACACGGTAGAAGGCAGGTACGCTGGAACAATGTAGAGCAAACTCCTCCTCACAAGTAAACTAGACTGCAACAAAAAACAATGCATTGTTTCTGTATTTTGGGCGTCAGTTTTATGTGTATTTGTGCGGCGCAGACTGTCGAAGGTGCCTTTTGAGGCCGGGTGGTCCCTCCTGTCGCCCTAATAGGCTTAGTGGCCCCTAATCCACACCACACCACCCCATCACATGGCTAGTCTGCTGACTAAATGCTACGATGTCCATGAGGTGTGTGTATGTGTGTGTGTGTCTTTGTGCAGGTGTCGTATGTGTGCGACTTGGTGGCCATTCCAGAACTAAAACAATAGGTTAACGTATCATCTCAAATGTGTGTTGCCGTCTTTTCTCCTATATGTTTGTTAACTGTGCAGGATTTAGCATCAGATTACAATCATCTCAAAACTCCTGGTCTTACAATACAGTACAGTGCTCCAGGTCAGGGCCACTTTAGACGCATGGCAGGCTTCCTCCATCGATAAAGGCATTTTGGGGTAACAAACCTCCATGATTATCAGTTACAGGTGATTTCACACTGCCAGAAACCTCCTTAGTTGCGTTGTATCTCTACGTGTTGAGTTCTCCTGCTTTTACTCTTTACCTCCACAGTGTTTTTGTCACTCATCTCATCCTTGTGTTTTCGCTTATCCCCTACGTTCATATGTCGTCATTTTCTGTATGTGCGCCTTTTTCATTTGTACGTGTGACTTTGTGTGTTGTGTGCGAGTGTCTTGTCCCACTGGTCCAGGTTGTGACCTCGGCTTTCATCTCCGTAGTCTGAGGCTCCCGCGTCCTACCGTGCTCTGCTCCCGACCAACAATGCAGCAGATGTCACCAGACTCTGCAGGCACACACACACACACACACACACACACACACACATAATCTCACACAGGAATATAGATACATTTCCAGCCCACACACACACCATGTGGTGGCAAAAACCAGCCGAAACAGGTTTTTGTTTTGCTCACTCTGTGCGATGTTTGACCCCCAAACAAACATCAAAACAAAAGTGCATCCTGGTAAACATCCGCATTTTCACCCGTGTGGTCTTGCAGGACAGACCCAATAGTCACTGTGTGTTTTGACCTGAAATGGAGTTACAAACCGGAGTGTTAAACATTTGGGCAAAACGGATGGACAGTGGTAAGCCTGTGTGACCCCTTTAACAGGGCATAAAAACACAAATCCGTAGCCGTAGATGATGATGTAGGGGCGGTCGAATGACTGCATTCTTTCAACACTTGTAAATAAATTTATCCCTAGTCACACTGAAGCACCGTCTACTAAAATCATCTCAGTTTTTCTGGAAGGCAAATTTTTGTTTGTGAACACATTGTCTTCTCAACTGAAGTTGAGTCAGAATAAGTTTACTACTCTTTGTGAAATGGCGTTTTTCTTTCATACCTTCATATGAATTCAGTGTTAACTGTGACAAATACGCACATATGAAGTTATTTCTTTCATCTGTAGAAACAATAAAACAATTGATTTATTTGCCTTTTCTTTCTAATTGTTTCCGTTTTCTTTTTATGCAAGTCTCTAATTTTCCTTTAAGCTACAGTTCAGATTTTTTCATCTGAGGCTCTTCGCTGCTGCTTCTCTTATCAGTCGCATTTGAGTTTGTCCTCCATGGCGTTACGGCTTCACATCCTCCCGACGGCCCTCTTTTTTGACCAGACCTCTTTTTCCTTCCTCACCTCGCCTTGTTTTTGGTATCATGGTTATGATGGGCGGTCGAATGGTTCTGATGCGATGCGAGGTGTGGCAGTTATTATCTTTATCTCTAGGTTATTTATTTTGCTGTGTAGGACTTTAGATGGCTGCTCGTGATGGAGACAGGCCTATGTGGCCCACAAACACTGCCCTCTGCAAATCCCCCTGTTTATCCACAAGCTTGACCTGCTGGGCCTTCGTTAGTTCGGGGCCTTCGTGTGATGTACGTAGGAGTTTCAGTGGCGTTTGTGAACTCGGGTTAAACTTGCCTTGGCTGTCATTATCTCCTCACAGCAAGGACAAGCATCGGTTTGTTTATGAGTATGCACAAACGCACAACTGCTAGCGAACTAAGGCGACTGTTCCGCTCAGCGACGATGAATGGGGCCTGGTGGTGTGCTCTGATGTCAGCGCTAAGCTGGCCACTGACAGTTGGACTGAACCCCAAACACGTCTGTGTCTCTGTTTGGGATATAAATCTGTTTGGACTACTGCACCCAAAGAGGATAGGATCAGGGATTGGAGGCAGGTTGCAGTAACGGCATATACCCATGAGGAATCCCTTTTTTCTCCGCTTCTCACCCGTGTGAGTCGTGATGAAGGACACATTCTTACTAGTGGGCGAATTTGCTATTGAATGTCGATTGAATTCTGCTTTACACAAAACGTACTTTTACATTTAAGTTAGAGCCACAGTTGCTTTTTTTTTTTTTTTTAGGATCATAGGTATATCCACATTAACAGAACCGGTGAACCCTATTGTTTAATCGTGCAAAAGGAATTTCAATGAACAAGCTTTCACACATGCACACACACTAAGGTATACCAGCTCCTTATCCAATCCCTCCACTAATTCCCCCTTGATAGAAGGTGTTCATTGTTTCTCTTTCATTCTAATCTCTCCCTCTCCTCTTTTTAAAATCCATATTAGATTCTCTTTCAGTTGGCCACAATCAGAGGCACTGATGCAGAGCATCACCCTGCTAATGCTCTTTGTCTCCCCAGATTTGTCACTTAGCATGGAGAGTACACCTTTGTCATGGAGCAGGGTGGGAGAGAGGGAAGACTCTCACTTGGGGCAATTGTTTCTTGTCTCTGGCTGTCTTAACCCCCACCCTCCCCATTACGCAAATCAGCTTTGCTCTGGATTAGGGCCCTATCATGGTTCTTTCAGATTGCAGCAGTCTGGCTAAAACAGCCAAACAAACAGAGCCTGAAAATGAGACCAAGAGGTTAGAAGACATTGTTATTTCTCAATACAGTATACTTTCATTTCTGTCTTTACTTGTCACGTCTCGCACATTGAAAATTTTGTTGGAGTTTTGTCAATCAAAAAGCTCTTCTCAGCACTCCCAGGGAGTAAATAAGGGTTCAGTGGTTTGCTCAAGGGTGGTGGCATTTAGACCAAAAAAGCTGGAGATTGAACCACCAACTTTCCCAAAAGCCGAAAACCTCTTACCAACTGAGACGTGGACAGGCCATTCGTATCGTCACTGGTTTTATTTTCTTGCTTTCACAACAATATTTACTCACTGGTTTTGTCAGTTTTGCATCACTTGTATTTAGGTGTTCCTTAATATTGTGTATTGGTATCTTTTGTACTCCAACGCTCTTTCCATGCTGTCCACCACCGTTGTCAATCTGCCACGCTGGTATCTAAACTGCTGCTTCAAAGCAGTAGAGGAATCAATCCCAGATGTAGTAGCTGGGCTGTTGGTGCTGTAGTCGTCTGAGCACTAATGTCGTTGCTCGTTTTACGTCTTTATGATGGTCAGAGATGGTGGAATGGTTGGAAAAGTGATGAGCAGGCACTTCACAGTCTAGGGATGGACTTCTGCTATAATCCTATCGACCTGTCCATCTCCCTCGACCTTCCTCCTCATCTCAACTTACTTTCCCCATCAGCCTCTTTCCTTCATTTTCTCAATATTTGACTGTTCTTTTTTTCTTTATTTCGGTTTCTTTGCCTTCCACCTCTCTGTATTGAATTTTCAAATTCTGTACCCTTCTTTCCATCAATTTCTTGACCACCCTCTCTTCTTTTACAGCCCCCCCATGTCCCTTTCTGTCTCTACGGCAGAAGTGCAGAGCCAGGGCTTTTGCCTGCTGGTAATTTATTTTCCCATTAGCCCCCTGTCTGAAGTGCATGCTCTGGGTCTGAGTGTGTATGGGGGGGGCACTGAGGTCCACCCAAAAGAAAGACCCTGAGAGTCGAAGAGAGGAGGGCACCCTGGACAAACTGATAAGATGAGAGAGGGGAGGAAGGCAGGCTGGGAGGGACAGAAATGAAGGGAGAGAGGGGACATGAGATGCTGACTTGGTGTCTAACTTGGCATTTTGCCTTAAGGTGAATTGTGTTGCCAACTAATTGGAAAAGCTAAATGAAAATTGAAGATATATGTGGAATGATTATTGCTTCCGATGTTATTCCCTGATTAGTCAGTACAGAGAAAATTAATTTACAGTAACCATTGCCAATTTGTCTTTTAGCAAACTGACATGCACAATTTTAGTTTTCTGTAACTTGAGATTGTCGGACATTGCAGGTTCTCTTACGGTTTTAGCAGGATATTTAATAGTCAAAGTGCATCTCTACAACATGTTCAAATATAGGTTCAACCAGAGCACACAGCCATGATGCAAAAATACAGAAGTGCAGGAAAACATGACCTTATTGGGAAAGTCAAAAAGTATAAAGCAAGCCAAATGATTATTTTGCAGGTGGAGCGACTTGCGCTCAGGCCGGGGTTGAGATGATAGCTTTTATATCTGGAGGTTTCTTTAATATCGTTGAACCTCTAGAATATTACTTTTCTTTTGTGTATTTCTATGTGTGCTTGGCCTGGTGCGGGAAGCTAGCAGGAGATTAGCTTGCAATAAAACAGCCCCTCTCCCAGTCAGGATTAGACCTTTTAAGGCCTGGTTGGTTTGTGACTCTCCTCCTTTCATCTGCTGCCATCAGAGGAAACCCTCGCATTAAAGGCATTCCTCTCTTTACACACTTGGCTTTGTTTTCTCCGTTGACTGATTATCAGTGATAAGTGTGATAACTGGATTTTGCAATCTGGCAACAAAGAATTTTTGACCTCAGATGAAAGTCCCATCAATTGATAAATCAGTTGAAATGAATTAAATTAACAGGTTTGCACTTTGATGTCATTAAGCCTAATAACAGGGATAGTTTGATACGTTTTCTTGTGATCGTGAGTGCATGTCAGCAAATAAGCATCTTCTCTGTTGCAAGCTGGTCATTTTCCAGTGATATAGT
Source organism: Antennarius maculatus (assembly GCA_013358685.1). Lineage (NCBI taxonomy): Eukaryota > Metazoa > Chordata > Actinopteri > Lophiiformes > Antennariidae > Antennarius > Antennarius maculatus. The sequence goes on from CM023616.1 coordinate 17,603,450, forward strand.
TTCAAAATTAAGATGTTTTATCATCATACACAGCCAAACAACTACAACCACAGAATAGCTATCCTTTAGCTAGTATGCAGCTCAAGCACAGCAGAACCCGTCTTTAGAGTTTCTTCAACAAGACTTCATAAAAGGTTAAGTCTTCACTGTGTTGTTTCCTGGTGATAGTCCACAGAGTCCAGACACAGACTCTTTCTTTTAGGCAAGTTTAGGCAGAACTGTCTCTCCACCTATGATTGGCTAAAACTCCCATACCAGTAGACCACCTTCTTATTTTGGCATTAAACAGATTTCCTTATAGATTTTTGAATTTCGATATTGACTTGCACGTTCGGTCTGCGTGTGTGCGTGTGTGTATGTGTGTGTGTGTACGTACGTTGGCGTAATAATACACCCAAAATCCATTTGCACAGTTCATTCCATTTATTAACACCATTGTTATTGTAATTCTCCACTGCGGTGATAGTGCTTGCATGCCTTTTATGTCCATTGTTGCATTTAAAAATGCATACATACACACTGCTTGGGGGGGAGAAAAATAAATCCTCACATATAATAGTAGCAGATGAATAAATTGGTCTTAATCTGAGCGTCTGTGCACGTCTATAACGCCAATAGTGCAGTATTCGTAGGTAGTATGTAAAAAGGCTTGTCTTATCAGTTGTGAGGGGAGGCCAAATTGACACAGAGGAATCACTCTATTGTGTGCGGATTCAAAGAGAGATGTGAGCACATTGGATGTCTCCATTTCCAATAACTGTGACCTTGAGGCAAGAGGAATAGCACTCTGCCCCAACACACACATACACACACACACATACGCACACACCTCCAATCTGCTGACTGCTGTGTTCAACCAGAGCCAGTTGATTCTGTTGGTTGCGAGGCTAGCATTACTACCTCGGCCTCATTCTAGACGGTAAATTAAGTTTGACTTTTACTTTCCGTGAACCACATGAATACAGGTCATAAATGAAGAATGTGTCCCAAAGTATCCAAGAAAATCTATTTTTTCTCATCCGTCATCCATAGTCTCTCATACCATATGATTTTTCGAAAGGAATATATTTTGTTCATATTTGCATATCAGGTTTTGAATTGTTGAACATAGTCCTGGAAAATAAAATTGTCATGTACAGTTTGACCATCAAAGTGGTAATGTATTAATAAATAAGGAACCATGTTTTGGGTTATTTTTCTAATCTAAAATCTGTCAACTCGTGACCATGTGTTAAAAAGCCATTAGCTAATTGTTAAGCTTGCCTTTTTTCTTTTTTTGTGAACTTGTGCTACACAGCTGTGTGTGTGCATGTACTCATGCATGTGTGTGTGTGTGTGTATGTGTATTGGTGTGTGAGCAATTCTGTACAAAGACGGCAGGTTCTTTTAGCACTCAGCCTAATTAATCCATCTCTGAGTGACAAAGGTTCCCTATGCCTCCTTCCTCCGGCCTGTCCCATTGGCATTTTGGGGCAGAGAAGATTCAGCAGGACCCCCGGGCACCCCTCCTGCCCTGACTCCTGCCCCCCAACCAGGGGAGCATCTGTGGATCGATCTGGGGCCAGCTGGCACCTGGGGAGTAGGGCAGGACTGGGTACTCCTGACACAAACACAGCCTTAATGAATGTCACTCGTAATCAGTTCTGATGTTAATTAGCCAGTATTGAGTCACTGTGAGGTTCTTTGATTCTATTTTTTAATACTTGCTATGTATCCTTCCACATGTGACCTGTTCTGTGCAGCGTAGACCAACAGTTTGTTCTGACTTAATGCTCTGCAGTTTTGCAGACCTGCAGCTAGGGGGCAGTATACAGCCATCTCCCTTCACTCCTACTCTCCCCACTTTCATTGCCTTCCTTTTACTGCTGTGGCCTCTCTCAAAACACACACACACACACACACACACACACACACACACACAGAGGTATTGATAGTTGTGATAAATTAAATATCTATGTTGTTCTTTCCTTTTCATTTTCAGCATTGTCACAACCTCCTATTCACTCTAATCCCAATTTACCCCTCCTTCATGTTCAGCCAAACACACACACACACACACACACACACACACACACACACACACACACACACACACACACGCACACACACACACACACACACACACACACACACATTGATTCATATGTAGCATCTGGGGAAATGGAGCAGGTTCCCATTGTTTGCTGTTTCACCTCAAATGTATAGAAACTATTATAGATACTTTTATTCAATTCTTGCATGGAGATATTTACATATTCTTTAGTATTCCCTATTTTTCCATAACCGCCCCCCTTATCCTTCCTTTTGTTAAATCCCCTGCTCTTAAGGGTTTGGTGCAAATTCATTCATAACACATCTACAAGTGCTATTAGCTTAGTATAATAACCAGAGTGTAATCTGCAGAGATATGAGAGGTTGAGAAGGGAGCATTGTTTTCTCCATCTTCCTCTTTTCCTGATTGTTTTTGGAACAATCTGGTGTTGGTATTAGGCCGATAATGTGTCGTTACTTTCCACAGCATAAGACACAAGGCTCAAATGTCACGAAATGTCAAGTGTCCTATCGAGTCTGTTATATATATATACAGTGATCCCTCGTTACTCGCGGTTAATGCATTCCAGTACCACCCGTGAAAAATGAAATTCTGCGATACAGCTATAATACAACTATGAGATATTGTTAGAAGATGATAAGCTAGAAAGGCAAAATAGAAACCAACAGATGTTAGAGAAGAACATTCTGATCATCTTTGCCAGAGAATTGAAGGATTTTACATCTTTATCTAATGCACCTAGAAAGTAATTTTCAAACTGGGGAAGGGAACTTTCCCAGCCAGCCTGTGAGCCTACCATCGACCTTTGACTCCCACACTCACCAGTGGCTTCACGTCTGGTCTCCTGTCTTGAATTCAGTCATTTTAACAACAGCATCAACTGCTATTGCTTTTCATGATGTCATTTTCTTGACTATTATCTTGTTTTGACTCTACCTTGCATTTACTCTTACTTTAACTTTATTAGATCTGAATGAACATGCATTTATCAACCATTTCACACATTTACGTGCTGGTGCAGCCCGGCGGACCCACGGAGATGTAGACTTTGTCACAATTTTTCCACAGTTTCCATCAGAGCTCTGCAAGCAGTGCGGTTGCCATTATGTTGTGATTTAATGGCTTAATTATTATCGTGCCTTTTATGCATGAATGAGAAGCGGTTAGTCGACTTTGTGTGTCATCACCTGGAGGCTATCGGAAGTCAAGCCAGTAACACAAGACTGTCCCAGACATTGAAACAATAAAAAGATTCAGTGTTCTTCTCAAGAGCTCTGCTTGTGGTTGTCGCCTTAACAGTGATAGATTTCCTAGGAACTAAAAGTCCAGGCGGGCTGAATTGGCTTTAACCCCTGCTATCTGACCTGAGACATCATGTTAATTGATTATCTTGGAACAGTAATGTAAATATCCTTTAAAGAACTATCACATTTATTAATTAATAAGATTGAAAATAGTGCCCCTAATCTGTTTGATCAATCAAAGCATCCAAAGGCTCATAATGGTTGGAAATCTCAGCAGTGAGAACCACAGTTCAGCCTGCAACTGGCCTCCATTTATAAAGAAAGCCTCACACTGGACTGCTGGCTTTGGTCAGAAGGTGTTTGCCACTGGGCTTTACAACTTTTTTCGAAGGGAAACTCTGATTCTGTTTCTCACCAGCTTTACCTGTCTGTGCTGATAGCAGCTTTTGTGTGCATGTATGTGTGTGTGAGTTTGAATGAATTCCTTGAGGTCCTCAATGATAAGTCTGAGATAGAGCTTTCCCCAGAGCCAAAGCCTCTGAGATGTGTGTGTCTTTTTTTTTTTTTTTTGTGAAGACATCAGGAAACAGCCAATGCAAAGAGCTCGTATCGCTTTATCTCCCATTCTCACCGGGGCATATGTGTATATGTATATGTGCTCTCTTACTGTGTTGTGTAACAGCGTGCCGGCTGCTCCGCTTTGTTCAGCATTGTACACATGAGAGGCTGAATCCTCGGGGCTCGATTCACAGTTTAGACAAGAGTTTTTATACATATCTGGGGTATAATCACACAAGTGTGTGTATGTGTGTTTGGTGTCTCTACTTCTATATGCGCTTTAGGTAGAAAATTTTAAAATGTCATTGTCTTATGGCTCTTAGCCTGTAAAAGAATCCTTGTAACTTGTAACTAGTTTTTGAACTAACTAGGTTTTAAACTAACTAGGTTTTGAATTATTATTTAACATAAACAGTGTATTTATGTTATTATTTAATTATTATTTATGTTTATTGTTTATGTTTATGTTTACACTTTTATATTTACACTTTTACACCCTTCATACCAACACACATAATGCTGCCACAATATAAAGGGTGTTGATATCTATATTTATTACACCATCGCACATAACTTTTTATATTGTACATATCTGTTTATTGTGTATTTTAGTGTTAGTGTTGGCTTTCTGTGTATTAAGTCTGTTTTTGTTTTTGTTTTTTTGCTCTTTGCACTCTGCATTTTTTTTTTGTGCACCAATCCTGCTTTATGTGCCTTCAATTGCCCCTTGGGGACAAAAACAGTTTTTTGAATTGAATTGAATTGTGCACCAGTGTCTTATCCCTACATTGAATTAAGACTTTGCTCTTTATCAGCACAGCAAGGAAGTGACCCGTTCTGACAGTGTGGTCCTTCCGCTGCCCGACTGGGTGCCAGCACCACCATTCAGTGTGTGTGGGAGGAATATGTTGGAGGGACAGGGCTAGAACGACCCCTCCTATTTGGTGTCCATATCTAACAGTCAGTGACGAGGCCTTCAGGCACTTATTTCACACACTGTCCTCTGGTGAGAGGCTTGCATAAACACACACACATTAGTCCCCCGTCAGTAATGGTGTAACTCTTATCGCCCGGTCTGTGGCATATTCCCAAATTCCAATTTGACTGCTAGCCCCTGGCCCAGAGCACATCTCTGAAAGGAAGTACAACAGAAATGGCTTCAGTGTGGACCTTTGAAGGAAACTATCAGGAAGGATTTCACATCCACATTGACTGTAAAGAAGTCAGAATGGCATCTTCTTGTTCTGATTTTACCAGCCAGAAATGACCCAGTGTGCAGTCATTTGTCTGGATGGTGCCATCGGTAGTGGTTCATATGAATGTTTCGCACCTTTCTGTCCCTCCCCAGGAGTCTCCCTCAGGACGGAGGAAGGCCTTGGCCACCAGCAGTATAAACATGAAGCAGTATGCCAGTCCCATGCCCACGCAGACCGACGTCAAACTCAAGTTCAAGCCTCTGTCAAAGAAGGTGGTGTCGGCCACGCTGCAGTTCTCCCTCTCCTGCATCTTCCTCCGTGAGGGAAAGGCCACGTAAGTCGTTTCCACAGGGGTGACTGTGGGTATTGTTTCGATCAAAACTATACTCATACTCAGTTTGTTTCGCTGGCTCCGTGATACACCAGAGTCCTGGAGGATTGACTTCCTGTTCAGTGGCCTTTAGTTAACCTTTAACCAATGGCGTTTTAACTGAAGATTTGATTTAAAGGCTTGTTGACATGTTCTCCTCAGCCCTGCAAAGAATTACACTTAACTAATTTGTCTGTTTCTGTCTTTATGAATGTGTAGTCTAAATAAAAATGCACAGGAATAAACTTGCATTTAATGTATGTATACAAAAAATACACGCACATTTTCTACTACATCCTACAAAGACACTCACTGCAGCTTCTCATTCAGTCACACATTTTCCTCTTTGATACTGCCAACTTTCAACTACAGTGTTTTCCATTTAGTATTCATTTAAATTTGATAGCAGCAGCCTCCATTTAACGACAGACGTGCACACACACACACAAACACACACATACACACATAGCAAGCGAGAGCACAGCAGCGAAGCCTTTGTTGTGGCACGGGTGGTGGGTCGATGGTGCGTAACCCTTGTTAACCCTTTGGGGAATGATGTCAACCACACAAACAAACTCAATCACAGCGGTTCAAATGAGCCTCTGGGCCCGGGATACACAAAACACAAAGAACAGAGAAGAATGCATCAATTACGATGGAGATCTGGAAATTGAGTGGCGGAGAGGAGAGAACATAACATAAAATACAAGAAGTACTGAAGAAGTTTACTTTTGTAAATCGAGTGGTGGTTTGGTAAAAAAAGGACAAACAGTGGAAGAGAGCAAAAGACGAGACGATGGAGTCGAGAACATTTTGATGATTATAACAGTACGGTGGAGGTTTGAGTGAACTGGATCAGTCAGGGAAGAGGAGGAGTGTGTATGTTACGTCCTCTGGCAGGGTTTTTGTTCGTAACATTTGTGTTTTTAACGGTTCAGTGATGAGGACATGCAGAGCCTGGCCAGCCTGATGAGCATGAAGCAGGCCGATATCGGGAACCTGGATGACTTCGAGGAGGAGAATGAGGAGGACGAGGAGAACAAGGTTAACCAGGAGGAGAAGGCCGCCAAAATCACAGGTAAAAACCGACAGGTGATAAATGTCAGGACGTATACGATGACAGATCGACCTGCATTCATTTAAATCAATCATGATTGATTGTTTTTGTTGCAATGAGCTATTAGATTTTATCAGTTATATCTAACTGCTGTTAATCATCTTGTACTAAATGTCAGCTACAACCCTCCTAACAATCACCTAGACAAGAAATGCTGAGTGCTGTGCTGAGACTACATTGTACATCAAATGTGCTTCTTTTCCAGATTTATTTTCGTTGGTCATGCCTCTGAAGGTGGAGGCACAGGTGCATTTCTGCATATGTGAAAATCAAGTCGAAATTTTTCCATTCCATTTACTAGTTTTGGCTTATTTTTTCTTCAGCTCTCCTTTACCCATATTCAAACCAACCACCTTCTTTGCCTTCTTCCCTGCGTTGGCAGGCCGGTCAACCAGCCTCTCATACGTACAATATTGAGGATTCTTTCTGGGGTCTAATATGTGGGCTCCCCTTCTTCCTGCTTTGCTTAATCCAACATTCAAAGTGCGATCTCTCCATGTTAAGCTTCATGCTTTCTCTCCTTTCTTTTTCCCTTCCCTGCCCTTTGTCTCATTTATATGTATATGCATTAAGTGCCTACAGCAACGCTTCACAAGCGTGTGTCTGGCCGAGATGTCAGCTCTCCCGGCGATCATATTCCTACCCTGGATGCTTCCTATCCAGCTTCAGCAATAATGCAAACACTAAGCTAACAGATGCATTCCCCGCAATACATATCTTCTCTTTACCTTATTATGTAAATAATGGAAAGAGAATATATTCTGCCCAGGATGTATTGTACATCTCAATGAGTATGTAGTTTGTGTTTGTATACATGAGCGTGGATGTATTTGTTCGTTGTGTGTCAGATGTTCCTCACCAGGATAACCGCAGCTGTTAAAGATAATCAGGACATGTAATGGCCTTTACATGCTAGTGTGTATGCGGTATCGAAGCAGGTTAGCTGCAGCAGACATTGTTGTTGTGTCTGTACCATCCATTAACCACTGTCCCTTATACAAGTTCGTCAGTTAAACAATAGCGATACACAAAACGATGTCTACACTCTAAAATGTGTACACTCTTTCCAGCACTCTTTACATCTGTGTTTTAAATGGTGTGTGTGCGTGGTTGCGTGTGTTCGTTCGCGATGCTTTATTTTGTGTTATTCACTGCTGTTCTTCCTTCCTCCATTCCCACATGGCTCTGTTTACAGAGATAGTAAACCAGTTGAATGCCCTCAGCTGCTTACATGGGGATGATGATGATGATGGTCTCCTTAAGCGAGCACGCAAAGCAACCGCTAAGCCTGCCGCTTCCTCCCAAGGTCTTTTTTCACCTTTTTTCCACCTCTCTCCCCCTTTTGTTCCTAAGTCTCTCATCATCTCGTGAATACTCTGTCTCCTCTCCACCACCAGTGATTTCTCCACATGTATTTACGTTTCATCATCTTATTTTCCTTTTCTATTTTTTTCTTCTTAATTTCACTCACCCCCACAATCCTCCTTTTTTACATCGGTATTGTGATCGTGATGTGGTGTTAAAAATTGATCTTGGTAGTGTGGTGATGTGCTGTAGGAGGTGTTGTGAACACATCAGTCAGCATTCATATTTTTGGTTCCTTTCCTTTGGTGTTTGATGGCGTGGCCTTCCCCATTCTTTTTTTTCTGCTGTTGGTAGTGAACCAAGACATTTAAATCTACCTTTTTGGGAAAAACATTTTTTGTTTCTTTATTTTTAAATTGGAATAAAGCAAGTTTGTTTTTGTTTTTTGTTTTTTCAAACTGAGTTGTACATTAATTCTGTGCTATTCTCTTGGAGCCTCAGTGTAGTGAAATGATTCAGGGCAAGTCAGATGCCGCCAGGGTTGTCAGTGTAACGGTGTCTCAAATGATATCATGTGAAGGCAACATAATTGATTAACTAATCATTGCTTATCTTTTAATATGCATACTCTTTCTGTACATGACAAACCAGTAAATGTAAGTTTAAGATTTTTTGTGTTTCATGGATTCTCTTGCTGTTGTCACAGAAGTGCTGCAGCTCCTATCAGCTGCCGGCGCTCCACATAGTGACCCCACATGCAGACCAAGGGACTGGTATAAACATGGCGCCGCTTCTCTTTGCTTAGATTCTCACGCAGTGCTCAGCAGCACGTCTTGGCATCTATCTCACACACATTTATGCTCTTTTCAAGCTAAGCCGTACCCTGGCAGCATGTGGTTCGGCTACAGTAAGGATGACGAAGATAAAGTGGACAATTCTCAGCCTTTCCAGCTCGGATCTCCATAGCAACTCTATACTGCCCTCACCGTCTCCCACTGTTTCCCAGAATTCCACTGCTGTACTTGCATTGAAGTAGAGCTGAGGTGGCAGAAGAGCACAGATGAGTTGAAGTACTGTTTCCCAGAAAGACTAAATCTTTTTTTTTTAATTCACGGTTCACTACAAAAATGCAGATATCGGTGTATTTGCTTTTGGGAATGTTTGTTTTCATTTCATTTTGTTATACGTGTGGCTTTATAATTTTTTTGTAGTTGTCTCTTCCTCATTGCCCATTGTATGTGACACTGTCGGACTCTTTGGCAACAGAGCTGATCAACAAGCTGAACTTCCTGGAAGACGAGGATCAGGAGACAACTCCCGCCATGAGCACCAATCCCTTCGATGATCCCGATGACGACCTTCATCCCAACCACCTCAACCCATTCGGTGATCCTGACGAAGACGGTATGTTCAACTCGGTCACCGTGTGACAAAGAGATATTGGAACTGTTATTGTGGCTGTTTTTTTTAGGTTTCGGTGTGCGATCGTGTAAAGCCTGACTTCAGTGCTTCCAATCAGAGCGCTAATCCATTATTTTTATTTGACCAGATTATAAATTGTCCCTTACAAAACTAAAATAAAAAAATTCTTATGGATTATCGTGTGTTTGTCATATCTCTTGTGATTAATTCCAACCTATACTGGAACTAAATTTTTTGCTGCAAATATCATAGTTGCCAATTATTTTATTCATCAGCTGCTGTGTTGGCACTTGTATGTCTGAGATTTTCAATTCATTTGAACTTCAGAATCATGGAATGAAATGGAACAGCAAATAACCTTACTGTATATTTTTGAGAAAATGAGTCCTAGGTTGCCAAAAGGAAATCTGAAACAATTAGCATTAAAAATGTTTCAAGAATGAATCCACTGTTTAAGTTTTGACTAATTTCTTTCATGTCCGTCATGCTGAGGTAATTGAGCTGACTACAGTATTTTCCGCACTATAAGGCAAACCTAAAAGCTTTTATTTTTCTCAAAAACGACGGTGCGTCTTATAATCCAGTGCGCCTTATAGTGCGGAAAATACTGTGATCTTGACATCCCTTTGCTGCTCAGTTCTCTACCCCAATTATGTAGCTAGATAGACAGACTGTATGTTTACTCTGTATTTTGTCTGATGCTATTCAATCCTGTTAGTGCACCACCTCCCACTATTTTCACTGAAACTGTGGAACAGAGTATTTCACACTGCGGGGTTTCTTGATTAATAACGCACATGCTGTGGACAACTTGACAATAGAATTAAATTAAATGGAAACAATCTGGATGCAAATGGTCTTTCAGGACATTATTCTCACCTCTCCCGCAGGGACCCTATAAACGCTCCTGTGAACTTAATGATATGATAACGATGGTTATCATATTAGCCATCATTTGCTCACACATCCCCTCACTACTTCAGGCTGCAACCAACCATAGACTGTCGCAATCTTGATATTGATTTGGTGACAATGATGTGCCTGGATGGCGTGATGGTCTCGTTGTTAAGTATACTGTTAAATTAAATTAACAGTGTGTCATCCATATGTGATGTTATCATCTCTTGCTGACTTTACGCTACTTTCCAGCTCGTGGCTGAGTCAAGGCAAACTGAGCCAACAGAAAATGGATCCTTTTGCCAAGTTTTATCTGTTTCTCACAGTTTAGTAAAAAAAACAAAACTGTTTTACTCTCCTTTCTGTCCACCAGAGCCCCCTAACCAGCCAGTTTTAAGGCAGCCCCTTGATGATTCTTCCTTTGACCCCGACTCCTCCAATCCATTCAACGAGCCCGATGAACCCGAGATGCAAACTACTCCAGGGAACCCCTTCGAGGAGCCTGACCAGGACATTGACCTCCATCCAGACCCAGAACCCCCAAAGCCCAGGCAGAGGAAAGGAGTGCGACCTGTCGACATGAGCAAGTACCTGTATGCTGACACTGCTCCCAACGAAGACGAGGAGCTCGATAAGTAAGACTTGATGTCTTCTGTCCCATTTCTTAATTCTCTAGTATTTTCAGTATTTTTCCAGACGACCTTAGATTTTCAGATCACAAAAGCATTATGGATGCCGTCTACAGAGATCCAGAGTACACAGGTTATTTACCGTGTGCATGTCAAGTTGTATAAGGCCCGCCTCCTTATATAGGGGTACTTTTAGCCCCCTCCTGTCAGAACAGAGTGACGAGGCAACTCTTTCAGTGGGAACAAGGGCCCTGTTGTTTTACTGCATTCTTTACCCTTGTCTTCCTGCTTTCCCTCCTCTGTCGTTGTGTCCCTCCTGCCCTCCTCACCTCACACTTTCCTTCCCCTCCATCCTCCTTCACTTCCTCTCCAGACTGCTCATTCAAAGTTTGCTTTCATATTACTTTCCTTTTCCATCCTGCCCCCCCTTCTTCCTTCGTTCCCTTCTTATTCCTTTGGTTGTTTTTGCATCACTTAAATATGTCAGAACTGTTAGGTCTGGTGATAAAGTCCCAGTTCCACCAAACATTAGATGACATAGTCCACCTACGCTTACCTAAAAAGGAGATTGAGTTTAGGGTTAGGGTTGAGTGGAGCTGTCACAGCCGTGTGTTTTAGTCTCCCTGGCTGTCTAAAGACAGATGGGTTATTGACTGGCATGTTTCTTTTGCTGCCTTTTACTCCAGGAGTGGTTCTCTGCAGAATAGAGAGTTCAAGAGGGCAGTGCAATGTTTTGACTTGAGTCCTTTCACGTGTCTGTTAGCTTGTGCTGGTTTGTTGGAGCTGCTCTATGGGCCTGCCTGTTCCTCCTTTCTTCACATCCCTTCTTCTTTGTCCCTCTCTGTGCCTCTCGGTGGTTAGTCAGACACCGAGCAGCTCTAACCTTCTCCTTCAGAAAGATACCTGGTTGCTTTTCTTTCTCGCTCTCGCCCCCGCCGTCTCCATCGTCTCTCGTGTTTGTTTAGGATTGCTTGTAGCGTGTTGAGTGAATGTCTCAAGGTCATGCCACTGCTTTCAGTGCCACAAGCATGCCTGTATATTGTGTGTGTGTGTGTGTGTGTGTGTGTGTGTGTGTGTGTGTGTGTGTGTGTGTGTGTGTGTGTGTGTGTGTGTGTGTGTGTGTGTGTGTGTGTGTGTGTGTGTGTGCGCATATGCGCTTGAGTACTTTTGCCTGTCTGTCAGTGCTCCAACTTAGGCAGTAAGATATGAGGTCAGGCGGACCTGACCTGACCTCTGTGCACCTGCATCTTCTATTACCTTACCACTTGTGTGTGTTGTTCATTGTGTTGCACCAAACTCTCTCCATCCAGTAATTTCCTCATGTTTAAGTCAACAATGGGCAGTTGAAGCCGCAGGCGGCTTTATACAGCACTGAGGTCTAAATGTTCTGTTTCTCTAATTGTGGCATGTCTACTGATTCATCTTCTCACATGTTGCTTTGCATAAATTAGGAAATATATTATTAAAAATGGTCATTAGAAATCTTTGAACCTATGAACAACCTGTTAATCAGCGCTAACCATATCTGCTAACACCATAGCTTCTGTTTAATCTGTGTAAGATTTATGTGCTTTCTAATGTGAGACGCTTTATTCCTTGTCTTCCCTCTGTTTTCAGATCCAACCCGTTCTATGAGCCAAGGTCAGCGAGCCCTACGCAGCCCCCAGATGGTGGCCCCTCCCTGGATTTGGGCAGTGGCCAGAAGAGGAGGGCTCCTCTGCCTCCAAGTTTCAACCCCAGCCTTGGCCCCAGTCTGTCGGCTTCAAAACCCAGTTCTCTTCCAGACAGGGAGAGACTGGAGCCTGTTGCTCCCAGCCCGGTCGCAGCAGTGATGGGGAGAGAGCTGGCCTCCTCTTCCCCAAAGGTAACCGAGCCCCACTCCAATGGGTCCAACTTGATCCCTGAAACACACGTTTGAAAATAATAACATATCTAACTAGTTGCAGATTCATAGGATAAAATCCTATGAATCTGCAAATATAAATATGTGTTGTGTGTCTGGAAAAGCCTCTTCCTGTATGTGTGCACCTCAGTGTGTGTGTCCTCAACCTCTGCTGGAGATGGTGCAGGTCGGGAATCCCTGGCACTGATATTTTGAGGTGAAAGCGTCGGAAATCCGTGCTCTAGGTGTTGTCATCCGCTCCAACTCATTCCTCAAAAATATTTTGCATGTGTGTGCAAATGTTTGAACTGGTGTGTCCACATTCAGTGGTTTTTACATTAAGTTTTTTTCCGCCTGCACAATCCCATCTCCTGCCCCATTCTTTATGCTCATGACACTCCGGAGCTCCTCATTTGAATATAGGTATTTGTTTATTGGGGTGTTTTCGTATGTTTATTTATTTATTTAAATTAGGTACATCACGGCTGGGTCTAATTAAATGGCTGATGGTCACACACACTCAAGGCAGGAGCCAGACCATTGGTGGGGAATGATTGGCTGGGGGTTATGGGGATGGGGTGTGTGTGAAAGAAAAAAAAAATGTGTGTATGTGCATGAGGGGGCTCGATGAACCTATGTGGAGCTTAAACAGGGGGCTTAACTACAGCAGAGCGATCACAAGGGGGTGTTGACCCCCTGCATGCACATGCACACACACACACACACACACACACACATACTCACACACACAAATACACACCGTACAGTACTTATTCACAGACACACACAGGTCCCTCCTTCCCATCCTAGCCGACTGTTTTAGTGTAGCTGGGCGGTGATGCTGGCCGGCCATGTAATTATGGCACAGTGCCTTTATCACCCAGCTGCAGTTGCCTGTGACCGTGGTTGAGGGGCCCTAAACGACTTTAATTACCCAAAGCCAGTGGCCTGTGATGGGCCACACTTCACCAAGAGATGCCCCTGTCTCTGCAGCTCAGGACGGCGGGGAGGGAGGGAAGCATAAGGGCGGGGGGGGGGGGTTGCATTGGATAGGTGGAAGATAGCGAAGGATGGAGGGTGAAGAGAAGGAAGATGGCAAGGGAATCGCAGAAAGAAAGATAGGATGTTCACGGTAAACAAGTATAGGCCTACAGGGTTTGTTGACACGTACGGCTTGTGTGACGAGGTTTCTCTTTTCTTATTCACGGCACATGTGCGCCTCAGCCATGTGTAGGCTGTGAGATGACCTTTGAATGTATGAAGTCAGAGAGGATTAAGAAGACACATTCCCACTATGAGGAGCCAACACATCATTTCACTACGAACGTGTGTAGAGTATAGATATGTGCGTCCATACATTCGTGTGTGTGTGTGTGTCTGTTGTTAGAGTTTCTAGCGTGCCGTGGGCTCTGTTCAGTGGGTACAGAGTGGGGCAGCAAGCATCTTCACCCAAAAGGCAGCTCACCTCTGCCTCTCTCATATAAGATGTTTCCATTTAGATTTATTCACAGCGACTGTTCATGTGGACGGTTGGTGTGTAGTACCAAGATAAACACACTAGCAGACATCTAGGTCTAATCTCAGAGTGTGAATCAAAATTGATATATCGAAGGCGCCATATTCAGTTATTCATTTACAACTGGCCCTGAAGGGTATGAAATGTCTCATACGTGTTTTGTAAGACAAAATCTTGTTTTCGCTAACCTGAAGAGATTAGCATGCTTTCCCTCCTGTTTTCCAATAACACCTCTATTCAGTGCAAAGGTAACATCAGTGCAAGTAGCAGCTGTTTGAGCACTAGCAAACTGTCAAGTGTGTCTGTGCTTGAAATACATTAATATGATCATAGATTGATTTTAAAAGGCAGGAATATCATAAAAATAACACCAACAGTAAAGATGCCAAGATTTCCTTTTAATAATAACAGCACTGTAAAAGCAGGATGTGGGGGAGGGAACGCGGATATAGATAAGTTAAAATATGATCTCGTAAAATAATTTTTAAAAATGAATGATGTCATATTTTGACTTAGCATAACATTTTGTTTTAAATTTGGTATTATCCTCTATATTATTGTAAGCCATCCGCTTAAATGTCAGCCAGGTCGTCAGGACGTATGCAGGATGTGGTGTTCACACACTTGCTATATAAACAGGTTTTACACGTAGACATTTACATGAAGCTCTTACAAGAGCCCCCAGCTCTGTATTTTTGCCGGTATAACCAGGAATTTAAAGAAACAGAATAAATAACTGTCTTTGTTAAAGCAAGCAGCACATCTGTTGACTCACAGGTGACAACTTCTTTGACTCTTGCCACTACCTTGCATTGATTACATCCTGCTTCAAAGCGGTGATGTATTGTAATTGTCAGTGTTTGTGTGTCCGTCCATCCGTCCGTTAATCCACCAAATATCTTCCCAACAGTTGCAGATAGAAAGATGAAACAAAAAGCACATTACTTGGGCGGCAAAGTGGATGAAAATGAGATGATGACCTTGATCTTGAGAAAACTAGGTCATGGTCAAGATCAGGTTTCAATGTTTGTACACTCAGGAACCAGATAAGATGGAAAGACGAGGGAGAAGGCCAGCGTGAGTAAGGCCACAGATCAAAGCTAGTGATTTGATCTATGAAAGTAGGTCAGAGCACTAGCTTTAAACTTTGATCTATGCAAGGAGGTCAGAGTAAAATTTTGAAATCGGGGTGTCGCAGGATGTTGCAGTCTCTGACTGTATTGGTTCTTGCTGTTTTCTGCAGGTGGTCCTGGAACAAAAGAGCAAAAGCACTCAATTCTTCCATTGTCTCAACTCTATATAGATCCTCAAAGATGTCACATTGAAGTGTAGCATCTGTGAAGGAAAAGTAGGATGGAAATATCTGTAGGATTAATGTAAATGAACAGAGCCAGTTGCTGTTGAGCTTTGTCTGGTCTGTTCCAGTCAATCTCTTTCCGATGGGGCTGATTTCACCCCTCCATGTGACTCAGTGAATCCCCTGCTCCTCCTTTTGTTTCATCTCCATCTCTGTTCCACAGTCAGGCCGCTCTACAGATCAAGTTTCCGCTCCATAAATTATTTGCCTATTTTCATGTTTAAAAAAAAAAAAAAGTTAGAATCCCAAACGTCTCAGAGCAAACCTTCCAACAGAAAGTTCAACAATGTCTTAAAAAAAGATAGTTGCTAGGACTGGTAAATAGATTTTTATTCTCGGACTGGTGATTGCTTCATAAAAGCGAGGCTACAACAGAAAAGGCTACACACATATTCCAAAGAACAGTTGATATGTAATCTAACATGGTGTCTTTCCCTGTATTTACTTCTCCTCACACACTCCCTATTTTTAGAGATGAGAAAAAGAACCAACACTAGAGGTATGTGGGGTTTTTTTTTACTCCCCTTCACTTGAAGGGCTTGTGTGATTACTTATGTTAATCAAAGGGTTCAAATTAAATAGAGTTCTGTAGGTTGTGAGAGCTCCTGCGCTGGGGGGAGGCAGAGGCCACAGCTCTCCTCCCTCTCCCAGACTTTGTTTTCACAGCTTCCCTCCCGCAGTCCTTTAGTTCAGACTACCTCCAAATTGAAATTAGAATAAATTAACATTATTTAATTGAGTTCGCAGAAGGCTGCGATATTTCTTAATTAGCTTTCGCCGAAGTTCGCGGCGTGATAGAACCACATCCACAGAGTGGCGTGTTCCTGAGGTTGACGTGACGACTGAAGGATATTATTGGTGGAGGGTGGGGGGAAGCCCAAGAGACGAGGACAGCCATCTCTGCTCCTCTGATCTTTGCCTTCTCCAAAGTCTTTTGTCATTTTATCATTTAATCTGGTCCAAACTTATTCCATCGTTTCTCATAACTTTGTATAACATAGGTATAACCAAGACTGAGATTGAGGGCAGAGGAGATCTTGTGGTTTGCTATTTTATTTTTAATTTAAATAATAATATAATAATAACTGTCATTTTTGCAATTTAAAATGACATTCTATAAATGAGTACAACTTCAAACAAGAACGAATCCCATACTCTCCTGTATTTGTAAGCATTTTTGTCAAGACAAAAATGGCCTCCACCAAAGTGAGCAGTTCTTTCTGGTGATGTTTTCTTAGAGAACAGATTGTTTTCTTACTCATTACTCCTTGTTTCACACAGAAGGAGAAGAAGAAGAAGAAATGTACTTTATTATTTCGCTTGGAAGTAATATATAAGTGAATTAAAGTAAAGAATCAGAAGACAAAGCAGAAGCAATGTTATCAGGGAAACAGTCATAGCAGTCTATTTCTAAGACATTGAGGGTTCAGTGGCTCCCCTTGGCCACACTGGCCTTTCTATAAGCCTTGTAATATTAGGAGAATAATCCTGGAGAGGAGTAAAGCTAATTCGGTAGCTCTCAATGTCTGCCTTTTCCCAGGTGTGGACCCTTCCTCGATTCTTATTTTCAGTCTCTGAGTGGTCTGTCATTAGATCTTGTGGGAGAGGGGAGACCCAATTTCTTCTATCATGCAGTTTAGGGCTACTCATGGCTTCCTGTTGATGGTTCATGCTGGAGGGGATCGCATCAAGTTAGGTATGAAGGTACACCTGACCGCAACCCAGCTACTTCAGTCCCATCTGAAAAGTTTAAACAGTGTGTATTTATTCACCATTCTGCATTCAGTTTTATACACTGTTAGCGAGCAGGTGTGTCACGTGTTTGTGTAAGATGCGTTATGATCCAGTTACAGTAAAATGCGGATATCGTTTTTCTTCCTCTGGTGGGTGCATGTCGAGTTCATGAGTTAAACGCTGAAAAGAACTCGCTCCCCTCCGTCTGGTGTAAAAAGGGTCTTCCGCAAAGCTCCACTTGTAATCTGCCTTTGGTAAGTCCTCTTTAGTTTTATCTGCCAAGGATTACCTCACAAACTACAGTGAGAGGGAACAAGGAAGATGCAGAGCAGCAGAGTGAGAGAGAAATGAAAAACAAGTCAAACAGAAAATGATGAAGATGGAACAAAATGAAAACAAATCGCTGTGTAATCTCTGGAAGAGACGTGCTTCAGAGTTGAAGGGAAGTTTCCCCTCGCCATGTAGAGAGGGAATTGACTAATCCCTCCATGATTGATGTCTGCTATGAGAGGCTCTATAGCAGACAAATAGGGCTTATGAGGATGACCAGAAAGTCCTTTGTGTGTGCATGCCTGTTTGAGTGTGTATGAGAATGAACCGAACCATTTGTCTCATGTGTGTGTGTGTCCTTCTATCCAGTGATCATAGAGGCCAAGGGTTTGAATGACATAGGGGGTAACTTTATCTTAATCTGGTCCGAGTCTGCCCCAGTGCTCCAGGTGTGTGTGGGCCTAAACCCAGAAGGATCCAAGGTTCTTGGGGTGAGGTTTAAGGAGGCTTTGGATGAGGAGATAGAAGTCCGTGCACTTGAAAACTCCTTCAACCCCCTAGAAGGTCTAAGACCCCCCACGTAATCATGAAAACGGTGCTCACTTAGTCATGCCATACCTTACCCCTGTCGTCGTGAAGTGGCCCCACTGCAGTTTAATTGAATTAAACCAAAACGCTCTCCATGATTTAATAAAAGACCCAAGAAGTACTTCATGAATTAGTCAGAGTGATTTGGAAAAGAGAACTAGTGTAGAAATGATGAGGGGTTTATGTTTGTGTGAAGCCCTGCAGCAGCCCTTCTTTGGGCGGTTGCAGCAGACAGGTGTGTACTCTTATTTTCTGTTTGAAATCCTGAGTGGCATCTCCACGACTTAAGACACTGATCACTGACTGGGATAATTCCCATAGCTTTTACTTCAACAAGGTTTTATCATGACAGTTGGAATGATTGATATCCTTTCAAAAGAAACAATCCCAATATTTTGGTGATGCTCTAATGTTCTTTTGCATGTATTTTTTAAAATCAAAATGTCTTTTTCTTGCTGGATGAAAAATCTCAAAATCTCAAAATGACTCTTTTCCTGTAATACTTAGCTGAGTGCAAGTTGGCATTTTAACATGCTAAACACCACAGGTCAAACACAGGAGAGTCCTCAGTTGATGTACAATCTGAGGTAGTAAATCCAAATCATGATTTTTTTTTTCATGACAAAACCAAGTCTGAATCCAAGGCAGTTTCACACTTAATGAGGTGAAGCCTCTTCATTTATTTTAGCTATATCTCAGTTTACTTTGAGCAGAAACTGTCCACATGAATAATACAACTAAGGACAGGTGTCCATCGGAAACCGATGCTGATAGGAGCACACTACCTCAGACACCAGAAGTTTTTGCAGAGAGGTCGTAGCTACCGAAGACGTTTGGATTTAAGGCTGGAATGACTTTGAAATTGCAGAAGTCGCTAAAATTAGGATTTTGTTGTGGGGAAAAAATCTCTTGTAGGTAGCTTCATCGACTCTTGTTTATTAAGGCAAACTACTGCTTAAATAGAAATTTTGCCAATAAATGTAATAAATATACAATGGGGCAGAATAAAATTTCTTCCAGCTGTAGTTTCAAACTTCAGTAAAAGTCTTCTTCAGTTATTCACACCTCTATTTCCTTTTTTAATTTCTTTGTGGTTAGATCCTCCTACTCCTGCTACTTCCTGCTCTCCTCATCCTCCACCCTCCTCTCCGCCACCGTTCCCTTCCTCCTCCAGTATATGTGTATTGATGCATGTGTATTCTGAACAGGAGTCAAGGGGGTGACTTTGTAATTATGTTCATTTTAATTGGCTGTGCTATCACCCCTCTCATCACTTTATAGCCCACAGTGTGCCGGACAATGGCAGCCTGTTGTGAGGGGATTGCGCAACTGCTGTGTCAAGACCCCACCTTCAAATACACAAACACACACACACACACACACACACACACACACACACACACACACACACACACACATGCAGCCTCTTTACCTGTGCAACGTAATTCCTAAAGAGGCCTCCTTAATGAGTTTCCCTGCCCAAGCTAGATTAATTGATAAATGGCATCTCTATCTGCAAGACTGATCTCAGAATCCATTGCACCACTAATTTGTTTGTTGAACATGGCTGTTAAAGGAGATTAATATGTTAGAGATTTATAAGAGCCCCCCCGTTCCAAATTCGCCTCATCCTCCAAATCGAATGTATTTACCAGAGGAAGATGAGGTGGATAAATATTTCAGATCTTTGGATCCTTTTTCTGGATTCTGTAGTCTTTGTTTTAAAGTAGAAAACAATGGAAACATACAGCTCATTCATGGTTACATATTTATGTGTTGTATTTGTCTTAGAACACATTATGTCCCTGTGTTACACATTAAGCAGGCTAGGAGGCGGGTAGGGACAGTGCAACCTGGCACAGCCACTCGTTCGTCTGCCGCTTCTGTTATTTCTTGTGGTTTGTTTTGTGTTTTCTCAGTCAATAGTTTTCATGTCGGTTTCAAAGCGTTGCTGATCCTCTCCTTGTTTTTCTTGTTGTTTTGCGTGGTTATGCCTTTGGAACTGAACAGGCCTTGGAAGCAAAACAGTCCTGGAAAACGAAACCGCTTTTTCCTGATTTTGCATTTTACATCTCAGCCGCCAAGCGCCTAAAGGCCCTCTGTCTTGGCCTGCAGGTTCACTGCTAGATGTGAAACATATCTGCATCTGAGCAAATCACCACAAACTCCTCCTCCCCATCATGATGAATGTATTTACATATTTTCCTACTGTTTTTATTTCACAGAAAGCAGTGGCCTAAAGATGGAAGAAACAGTCTAATAATGTCTTTCTGTGTAGGACTGAAGCTTCTGTCTGTGAGATGTGTCGTGGGGGGGGGGGTTATCATTCCCCTTTTACCTGTTCACACACATAAATGAACGTCTGAATTAACAGGTGCCCGTATGCATCGTCACACGTAAGCGTTTGCACACCTTTTCTCTGTAGCTCTGTGGGAGAAACCCCTCCTTCATGTAATTACAACAGTAATACGATATTTCCTTTGTATGTTAATGTGTATTATTTTTCACGCTACGTTTGCTCTCCTCTCCCGCCGCCGCCCTTTGTCTCCCACCCATTCTTTATTGTTCCATCCACTCCACATCTCCATTTACATAATTGAACTTTTGATTGGACTTTGCGCCCTCCCTCACGCTCTCATGCAGTCGGCGTATGAAATCTGAAGCATAATTTCACGGGAGGAAGACGATCACTCCTTTTTTTTTTCTCCGCTTCTGTCTTTTTTAGAACAAAATGCTTGTTTAGATAGAACATGCCATTAAATAATTGAGCGTGTTGATAGGTGGAGCTCAGCTGATCACAAAAGCAATTCAATAACAAGATGAACTGGCCTCTTGAGCGTGCTAACCTTTATCCTTTTAAGTGTGAACAGGTATTAATGTTTTTCAAGTGTGTGTGAATGGAGCTGATTGTCACTGTTTATTTTCCTATTCCAAACTGTCTATCATCCTTGCGCGTGTGTGTGTGTGTGTGTGTGTGTGTGTGTGTGTGTGTGTGTGTGTGTGTGTGTGTGTGTGTGTGTGTGTGTGTGTGTGTGTGTGTGTGTGTGTGTGTGTGTGAATTTCTATATGTGTGCTTGTCCTGCATGCTTTGCATGCGTTTGCATATGTTTCTGCAGACTGTGTGCGTGCAATACGGTATGCGCCGTTCACGCTGACAACGATGAAGTATGTATTTATGCGCATGTACATTGTGTGTACATTGTGTGTCTGAAAAAGTGTATGTAGACTTTTTTTTGTGTGTGCCGTAGGTCCCTTGAGCGGATTACAAGTTTTAAAGAGTATGAGATTCAACACCTCCTCAAATCTGACACTCCCTGACACTGCTTTGAAGCCATGAAAGTGAGATTGGAAAGACATGGAAGCTCTTTTTTTTTTCCAGAGTCTTGGGTTTAAGTCATTGGGTTGAGGCCAGTTAAGTTTCCATTGAAGCGTCATTCCCAAAGGGAAGAGGCAAAGCCCCCACTTAAAGCGTTTCCCCGCTGTCTTTTTTTAGGACTTTGAAAGAACTATTTTGACGGCCTTCTTACTCGGGAGTCATTCGATTATGGATTGCATGTTCAATCTATTTGTCCCGCTTAATTTAGGCCAACGCAGGGTCAAAAATGATAAGAAGCGTTCTACCTCTGCCTTGCCATTTACAATGTTGGTAAAGTCAGGTTTACTCTCAGTACACATGGTGAAGTTTCTCCAAAAAGAGAAATTTTAAATTGCCTCTGCGCTAGTGCTGCACAACACATTTTTGTACATTACCAGAATGTCAAAGAACTAATTTTCTGCTACACAATTGTTCTCTTGCTTAAGACCTAAAAATCGACTTGTGACAATTTTTCTATTTTTCCATATCATGGTTCATCCGCTTTGCCCATCATCTTGAATCACTTCCTGCCCTCCTGTGATACAATTCCTTACACCAGAAATCCTCCTGACACCAGCACAAATAGAAACCTGGATGCTCCCTTTCCCAGGTTTCCTCCTATCTTGTCATTCGGGCATTGTTGCGAGCTTAACCTGCTTCTTTTTCTCTCACTGCCTTTTGCCATCTTTCTTTTTTTTTCCTGCGCTCCATCAGATGTGTGTTGTTGACACTAAGGCATGAGGAATAATGAAATGAGTCGTGAGTACCTTGTATTTTTTTGCTCGGGCTGTTAGGGCGATGTGTAATAGCAGCAAAGGAATAGGAAGAGCGGAGGTTATGTGCCACTGATAGAAACGAAGGTTCCCTTTTCATTTTTTAATATGGAAGGTTTGGGGGCCAAGGCAATGCTCGCCGCTAATCCTACCCTCGAGCCGAGCTAGCTACACGGCTGCGTCAGTGTTACACACACACACACACACACACACACACACACACACACACACACGTTCAGTGACATTCACACAGACAGATAAAAGACAAACACACACATATACACAATATGTATATATGCACACCTTCCTTTAGGCATGACAGCAAACTGTTTGATAAGTCAGGGTCCATTTCTGCTCCTCATGAAAATTTCACTCCTCCTGTGTTTGTGTCTTTAGGAAATTTAGCCAATTCCATGAAAGCAGATGTGGTATTTGTTCAATATTTGATGTCTGGAATGTGTGTGTGGATGCAAACCTTTATCTGAAAAAGGCCACAATAATGGTTGGGGTAGCTGATTGAGTAAATCAGCTTCCCCAATCAATTTGGAACATTTTTTTGTTTGTTGTGTCAGTCATCTTTCTCACTATAAGTGGTTGGGTGTGTGTGTCTGTGTGTGTGGTATTTAGTGCACAAAATACAGAGTGTGGTCTGTGTCTAATTCCTTTAATAGCACCTGGTCTCTAATCCAAGGTAATTAGAGCGCTCAAATTAGACAGATACTTTCAACCGTCACTTGAAAAAGCAGAGAGACAAGGCCTGGAGGAGAACCACTGCACACTGAAACCCGCACACACACCTTTACCGACACACACAGCCAGTCTCGGAGGAAAGCTGAAAGAACAGGTTTAGTTTAGGTTAAGGAGAAGTCTAACTCTAAGGAGAAGGAGTTGTGCAGAGACGTTTTAGGGAATGTTAAAAGTACATCTAAAAGAGTGACATGTTAAGTGTATTAAAATAATTTTCCAGGTTCATGAATGCGACTCCTTATCCATGTATAGTAAGACAGACAGTGTTGTCATCTTTATTGACTTTTTGACCTGTTTTTCTCTTGCACTGCTGTTATTTTTTTCCTTCTTTTTTCTGTCTGAGTGGCATGGAGGCATTGTCGAGGCCACCTAAAACGTGTCTGGAGAAGCTGTGAGGAAAGGTTAAGGCCCTCTTTTAAAGCCGGAAATGTCAAGAGTCCGCCCCTCAGGCCCCGCTACAGTCTCCTTATAATGAGACTGCCATAGGGGCCCGCAAGACTCACACACAGACACACACTTGTACAAAGGTTAGGAGTTAGGACTCACTATTAGAGAGGTGGCCTCCAGTCTCTTTCATCTAATTTGGCTGTTGCTGTATCTTAGCAGGCTCCAGGTGATTGGTCATAGGTTAGACAAGAACATAAAATTGTTTTAGTGTCTCATCTGTATTAATTAAATCATTAATTATTTAAAATCTCTATTTGGTGTTAAATTTATTTTTTGTTGGGTTTTCAGCAGTGTGGACATTCCCTTCTGCATCATCTGACATGGCTCCATTCCCACATCCTTCACTCCCAAACGAAATAATTTTCGTTTATACCCTACACCGCTGGACAAAAATCTTTAAGTCATCACGGTGTCTGCAAGAACCTTCAATGTGGTCATGCCAGCAAACCATCACCTCATGCTTTCCTTCTCCGTGAAGCCCCCCCATAGGTTCCCTCCTCTTTCTGCAGTAGCAGAATGCCACCAACAGAGGGGGTTTGTTGGCCACCATACAGCTCAGGCAGTCACATTGTAAAGAGAGTTTGTGTTTTCCTCAGGCCTCCACTGTGTGTGTGTGTGTGTGTGTGTGTGTGTGTGTGTGTGTGTGTGTGTGTGTGTGTGTGTGTGTGTGTGTGTGTGTGTGTGTGTGTGTGTGTGTGTGTGTGTGTGTGTGTGTGTGTGTGTGTGTGTTTAAAAACTGGGTTAACTTGTTATAGTCGATCACAGGCAAGATGTCCTCATTTACTTTTCACTGGCATGGTTACGTAAAGTTTTGATTTGCATTACCACGTCATGTATCGGGATTAAATATCATCTGCTAAGATGTCCATGCTGCTGTTATACAATACTCTACAACAAGCTACACATACAGGCAGAACATGACAGTCTTGCTGTGAGGCCTGATACCTGAAGTCCCATAGCGTCTTCAGTCGTATTAGATACACAGAAAGTCGTCAGTGTGGCTCAACAAAGCCGGTTGAATGACATTTTATACTCTATATGTTTTTGCTAAAAAAGCATTTTAAAAGTGAAATTAATTTGATGCACTCCTTTAACAGATTTATTTTAATTCAGGGAATTTTTCTTCTTACTTTCTGCTAATGTTTGGTTACAATAGTGATGCAGACTTGGATTTTGAACACATTTCACAGTCTTTTTGATTTCCATCCTCTAATGAATTTCATCAAAAGCTCAGTGACATTTTTGCCGTTTCTCTCCCAAATGATCTGAAAGCATTAGCCCCTATCTGTCGCTCCATTGCCAGATTAGTGGACGGCCAGCTGAATAATCAGAATGGCCTCGCTTCTGCTGGCCGTCAGAAGAAGACTAGCGTCTCTGTGCCACCAAGGATTTGTGGGATTTTGAGTCTGGGAGAGGAAAGGCTCCTAATGTGAAAGCTTCCCACCCAGATAAGACTTCAAAGGCGGAGCTAATTAATAAGATGTTTACATTATCCACGGTCATACGCTGTTTGAGCATGACCTGGCATTATGATGGCTGTCTAAATGGGTGCAGATGCTTGTGTGGGCTCATTATATGGCGGTAATGCAAATATTATTATAAGATATAAGAATAAAAACAAAAGGTCAGTGATGGATAAATGAGAAGTAGAAATGTGGACAATCATGAAAATAGAAATATCACAACAAAGGCGCATATAAATTACGACCTAATATCAACATATGTTAAATCAGTACACTTCATGTTGTGACGATTGGATAGTTCCCAATATTACAGTATTTTCCACACTATAAGGAGCAAAAACCAACAGTGTGCCTTGTATGTGAAAAATATTTAAAATAGGCCATTCATTGAAGGTGCACCTTATAGTCCAGTGCGCCTCATAGTGCGGAAATTACTGTACTTTTAAAATCTGTTTCTCTTCCTCTGCCCCCCCTCTCTGCCTGCAGCCCAGCCCCATCCCGAGTCCGGTCCTGGGAGGAAAACCTAACGCCAGCCAGTCGCTGCTGGCTTGGTGCCGCGAGGTCACCAAGAACTACCGCGGGGTAAAGATCACCAACTTCACCACCTCCTGGAGGAACGGGCTGGCTTTCTGTGCCCTGCTGCACCACTTCAGGCCCGACGTAATGTACGAATCGCACAGAATCAGACAGGAACAATCTGTTTGGCATTGCTTAGGAGATCATTAAAAACAACTTCATCCAGTAGCAAAAACTTTCCTCCCATTGCCAAGCGACAAACTTGTGGGCTCAGATAAGACAAAGACTCTCTTCATTTGTCTCTTTAACTTGATATTGTGTTTGCGCGTTTAACCTGTCATCATTCATTACCCCATCAATCATCTCTGTCATTGTGTTTGATTAAGACGCCAGCCGTCTCGTCACACAACCTGTCACCTCAGTATTTGAATTGAAAGTTTGCCACCAACAGTTGACTCACTACCTTAAATGTTTCGTACATAACACTTAAAATTACAACCATGCTCTGTGTAGACATCATTGTGTGCGAGTATGTGTGTGTGTTTGTGCTTATGGTGTGTTATTTTTACACATTTTCCACTCTATTAGTTCTGTTGATTGCGCTGCTATGAAATTGCATGTTACAGTTCTAATGCCATTACATGTGATGCATATTTAAACGCCACTCTCTTTCTTCTATCGCTCTCTATGTTCCATTCTCTCCCCCCCTCCCATTTTACTCCCTCCCACACCTCCCCACTGTTCTTTCCAGAGACTACAAGACACTCAATCCTCAGGATATTAAAGAAAACAACAAAAAGGTACGAGGCAGCCAGCGTCAAGTCCTTCACACCACTTAGCTTCCTCCTGTCCACATCTCCATTTGGCCTTACTTAGAGATCTGTCATTAATCCCTGGATATACTTTGTGTGTTTGATTGGTGGGGGGGGTGCATTCTCACAATCAGGTATAAGTAATATGACGTTAAAATGTCGTTCTCTATAAACGAACCCCCACCCGCTGCGATGCATTTAAGCACCAGCTCATGCACCTGGCTGAGGTGAGGCAGAGTCTTTACTGCCTGTTGGATCTGACTGAACTGCATGTAGACGCAAGTCTTTGTTCAACAAGATCACGTTTGTCTGGTGTTGCTTACAAGTTTTATTAGTGTAAGAGCATGAACGAGTGTGTGAGGCCTGATACGTATGTGTTTAAAGGTGTTATCTGCAAAGGTAGTCCACATTTACTGAACTCCCTGGTTTCATTCACATCTTCTCTTTACAAATTAGGATGCGCACATTAACTCTCTTAAAGCTCAACTGAATAATCCGTTCATTTGCTGTTTTATTTTCCATGCTGCGCTATGTCACCATTATCTGCGTATTCACAGTAGGAGGTGTACATCTCGCACACACACCCCACTTTCCCCTCTGGCTCTTACTTTTTTTATTTTTTATGTACACACTTCCAATGAACACTGATATTTTTTCTTTCACTCTTCTACTACACAATCACACACACACACACACACACACACACACACACATATATATATACACACACAGATGCCATGTCCCCTCTTTGGCCCCCGAGGGCTACACAGAATGATATGCTTCGGGTTCCTGCAGCTTGATTTCCTCTTCTCACACACACTCTGGCTCGGCGATAACCTCTGGTGGCCCTGTTAGGCATGAATGCTACCCTGTTGACAATAGCCACAGTGGAGGGTGAGGGAGAGACCCAATTCCATATCTGTTAACTGCCCCTCACCCCCCTCCAGGTGCTCAAGTAGCCCTGAAGAAATTGGTTAGATATAAGTAACATGGGAATATGCTGTACGAGGTGATACCTGGTGAATGGCTGTAGCACTGCACGCGGCGCTGCGACCGGCAACTCGAAGGATCTACGCCATCTGCTGGTATATGTTGGGCCATTGGGGCCCTTCTTGTGCACAGAGGAGACACGACTACATAGCAGCTAACTGCTAAAATCTTCATTTGGTCATCAAGAATCTGTGAACACGTGTAGAGAAGTGACTGTGGACGTGCCAAACAAGGTACAAGCTCATAAATGTGCAAATAAATGTGTCAGCAGGAAGCTGTTGGTATGTTTCCAGCAGTTACACACACACACACACACACACACACACACACACACACACACATTAGCCGGATATGAATTACACTGGGTGTCGTTGACGACTGTGACCGCGACATCCAACGTTTCCAGACGAAGGGAAAGATGAGTAAAGCATTGTGTGGTCTCATGTAGCGCCCTGAAGGTGTCGAATAAGAGAAGGGGGGGAACGTGAGACGGAGAAAGCCAGGAAAAGGAGACTGCAGACGGAAGAATGAAAGAAAGGACAGTAAAGACAGCAGAAATCAAAATATATCAACAGTAGTTCCCAGTCACATTACCATGTAAAGTTATCTTGCTTAGAGTTATTAGAATGTATAGGATTTATATGGAAGAGACTGCAGAAATGGAAATATATAGAAACAACACTTATCTCTGCTTTTCATGGCCGGTTGATGGACAAGCCCTCTTTTCCTTTCACTGTCTATCTCTGAAGAATGATTGCAGTGCGCTCAGTCTGTGCTGAATTATGACAGATAAGGGCAATCAATAATGGGGGGGTGAGCAGGAAAAAAAAGAGAGGTGAATATTCTGAACAGCCTTTGAAATGAGCCATTATCAATGAATGTGTTCACGTGTGCACGTTTGTGGAGGGATGTCCACATGTTCATCTGTCCGTTATAAGAGTTAGCATGTTTAGATTGTGTGTGTGTGTGTGTGTGTGTGCGTGCGTGCGTGCGTGCGTGCGTGCGTGCGTGCGTGCGTGTGTGTAATGAGGCCAAGGAGAAGTCATTTGTCTTGCCATCTGATAGTGTAACACCAAGCACCAGGTTAAAGCTCCCTGAGCACAACCATGAGGGGTTGGGCTGAGGGGAGGGGGAGGTTTGATGATTGACAGCGATAGATAGCTGTCAGTCACTCACAGGGAGTAGAGGTTGGGGGGGGGGGCAGGAGCAGAAGGTGCACCCTGGGGCAGGCAGCAGTGACATTTAGTCCAGACCAAAACCTTTGTCAGCTGAATGATGAAAAGTGTGTATTCTCCAAAATAAGTGATATCCGTTTGAGAAAAGTTGTTGCTGTAATATTTGTGGTGTAAAAAAAGAAAGTCACCTCCATTTAAAAAGATGAACCAATTAAAAAGATTTTTACTGTACATATTAGAGATGTTTGTAAGTGAATTGCAATAACTTGGAGTCATTTATTTATCAGAAAAACAATGATTATGACATGACTACATTAAGACCGTGAACAATAATTAATTCTTGAAATTCATGCTGCTTAAAGGAGGCTCCTCTTTCAAGAAATCTTCAGATGGTTTTTAAATTAAAAAGCATTCATTCTGTTCTACATCAACCCGAATGTGAATGATTTTCATTTTAGTGAGCAAACAGGTGAGCGCCACAGAGGGGTTTAAAAAGAAGGGATAGTAGAAGTATTAAGACAGACAAAACCATTGCTTATTTTGAAGTACACTCACAAGAAAGGATGGCAGCGGCCATCCTTTACCTGCTGCAGACAGAGAGGAACCGTGGGCTGTCAAAAACAGAAAACAATTCACCTCCAAACAACGACTCCTGCTTCAGTAGTCATCAGAGTCTCAGTGTGAGTGTGAGACGATCCCCGCTTGTCAAGCTAGGACAGAAGATATTGAAAGAATAAAATCATGACACCAAGGTTAAAAAGACTGTAGCGCATGTCAAGACCAACATCGACACTGAAACAAAACCCAGACGGAGAGCCTCCCTCCTGTCTTCCTTCACATGCAGCTCTCACGTTTTTCCACTCTCGCTCTTTTCTCTTTCATTCTGCCCCCATTGAGCGGCAAAGTTGTCGCTCTCTTTCACAACCTACCCTGGGCAAGAGGAGAACAATGCAAGCACACTTTGCTCCCCTGAATACTTGTTAGAAACCCAATCAGGCCCTCTTATTCCCCGTATTCTTTTTTCTCTTTTCTCTTTTATATACCCTTTCTGCCAGGGTAAGGGGGAGACCTTTAGTAGTCTTACTGTAAAGGCAAACACCACTCTGTTCTCCCCTTTTTTTTCCCGCTCTGGTGATTCTTCATGCTTCATCTCTGTCAGCACAAACACAAGCTTTCTAGCAATAGAATTAGGCAAAAGAGGTGAGACTGACTGTTCAGTAAAGGCACCATAATAGATGGGAAATTGAGAAAAATTGGGAAATTGTTTCCTCGTCTGCTCACTTTGCTCAGGGTAAACATTTAAAAGGTAGTTTTGTATCCGGCACAGGCCCGAAAATGAATAATCGGGCACTTCAGAACAAACTCTGGGGTAAATAAAGGTTTATAAAAAAAAAAAAACAGCTGGTACTGGGTTTGGAAATCAGAGAGGGAGACAGAAAAAGACGAAGAGATTGATAGACTGGGGAGATCTACGCAGGCAGTGAAACAAACGAGCGCCGCAACAGGTTGGAATTAGATCAACACTATCAAGCAGGCCAGATACAAGCCGTGATACCTCAGAGAGATGGATGGGGAGGGTGTGTGTGTGTGTGTGGGAACGGAGGTAGTGTGTGTGCTGTTAATCTATTTATTTACCTGTCATTGGCTGTGATAATGGTTTTCATCCCTTCCCTCTCTCTCTCTTTCTCTCTGTCTCAGTATATCTGGTGATGGGGGATTGGGTTTCATGTGTCGCTTGATAATCAAACTTGTATTTTCTCATCAGACTCTAATCAGACCAATTACACGCGTGACGGAGAGCGTGGGCAGGTTGATGTAGGGGGGAGATAAGGACATACACTCGCACACCCACACTTTGGGATTAAGCGTTCTGTCTTGGGGTATCTGCGCCTCTTATCGGGGACAACCATCCCTGACATGACCTGTCAGCGGTCACGCCGAGGATGTCTCTCACGCACAAACACACGTGAACACTCACACACACATGGATCATGCACCAATATGTCTGAAAAATAAACCAGACTTAATCAAGCATCGTCTTTCTACCTTCCCTTTCAGCGCTTTTCCTTTATTAAACATTTCTTGGATTGCTTTTTCATACAGCGATATTAAAGTGATCTCAACTAATTCAGCATCACAACTAAGATCAGAAGAGGAATTTCTAGAATAGGAGCCGTGTTTAGATGTTACTGTTAGCGCATAAGATTTAACCCCTTAACCACATGTCTCTTATGTCGGGATCAGCAGAAATGGTGCCATATCTTAACCCCTGTCTTTTTCGTTTTTAACTAAATGCGTGTCTTTTTGTTGTTGGCAGGCGTACGACGGCTTTGCCAGCCTGGGTATCTCTCGTCTTCTGGAACCTTCGGACATGGTGCTGCTGGCCATCCCTGACAAACTGACAGTCATGACCTACCTATACCAGATTCGGGCCCACTTCTCCGGAGAGGAGCTCAACGTGGTACAGATAGAGGCAAATAGCAGTCGTAGCACCTACAAGGTAGGCGACTTTGAGACTGACACCAACGCCTCCATCGATCAGGATAAGTTTTATGCCGAGCTCAATGACGTACAGCACCGCCCAGCAAACTCCGCTGGAGGGGAATCTAATGGCACTAAAGCCACAGAGGAAGAGGTGGCGGAGCGAGGTTGGAAGACTGAAGTGGATGCAAGCAGCCTGCCAGCAGCAGGACCTTCACAGTCCCATCCTGTCCCGTCACCACGCACAACATTTACTTCCTCAGGAACAGACTCCACCCACTCGACCCCGTCAGGCTCTGGGGACAGAGGGAACCTGCTCAAATCCAACACTTTAGACCTCAGCGAACTGCCCCAGAGAGTAGAAAGAGAAACGGAGAAGGAGAAACAGCAGAGAGATGAGGCGGTGGAGGAAAGAAAGGAGGAAAGTACAGAACCAGTGTCCCCCACCAGGAGAGCACCGTCCTCCTCCTCCTCTTCGTCGCCACCTCACCAGAAACTAGGCTGCTCCTACAACAGGGACGCTGACCTCATCAAGAAGAAGAGGGCCAGCTTGCGTCACTCAGAGTCTGAGCCTGCTTCAGATGTGAACCCCCCGCCCGTCAACCACACGGACCCGCCCCCAAAACAGGTAGAAAAACAGGTGACAAACAACAGAAGCAAAAGCTATTGGTATTCACCTCTTTCCCTTCTGGTACTTGCTAAACATGAAACGCTGACCTCACTGATACCGCAGCAGAGACGATCCTACCAAAATTTCTCCTTTCTACATTTGACGCTGTCACCTGTCTGGAGGCTGAGCCCCGGACGCATCGGGCCGGGCCCTTAACTTGTGGCGAGTATAGAAGGCAGCCAGGACAACCCCCTGCTTTGACATTTCATTATATTTTTCATTATATTTCTCATCCCTTCAGTTGATGGCAGTCGGCGCCGTGACTGCTCAGGCGTGGCAACGCTTTGCGCAGAGGACACCTCATCTCGTCTCACACACACACACACTCACACGCACCTATATAAGCATGCACACAAACACACACCGAATATATCGCTGCATTGGTTAACCTGAGATTACCGCTTCCTGTTTACAAGTCAGAAGGTCACAGGGCAGGTGGGGCTGCATCAAGGGGGGTTATGACAGCTATGACGCCCCCGTTTTGATCTGTTGTTAGCAGTATGCATCCTAGCATGCACCCCGGCCAGATTTCACTTGGTGGGAGGATAAATATGTTTGAGAGCCATAAACCCCTCGGTTGTAATGCGCCTCTATCTGTCTAAGCCAAAGGTAAAAGCTCTGTTTGCTCTGTTTTCACACCCTTATAATACAGCCGGGATTACCTCACAGATAAAATTCTAAGCTAGGTGTGTTTAGCTTTCTTGTCAAAGCCGTCATGCTCTCCTCACCACTGGACCCAAAGAGGGTCGTGAGCTCAGATTTAGACTGGCCCCATAAATACAAAAATGCGGGCCCTGTGTATCATGGGAAGCATGTCCTGTGTTAACATTTGCGATTGCTTGTCTTTGGCGTTCTAGCTGTTGTTAATGTATTTTCTTTTTAAAGGAATCGCCACCTGCCCCTCTATCAAGTCCTCCTGCTGAGAAGGTGAGTCTCTTTCTGTCTATTTGTGCTTTTGTTCCCACGTGACATGTATAAAAATGAGGCTGTGTAAAGCTCCAAGCATTCAGTTTCATATATCCAAAATGTGTGCATGGATTATCGACTACTGAAAAAGAACACTTAATGTTTCTGAGGTAGTTTTATTAAAATAGCAGCTAACATTTTGTGTGTCCTTGCACACAGAGGGTGTTGTCTCGTCAGGAGGAACTGAAAGAGAGGGCCAGACTCCTCTTGGAGCAGGCCCGCAGAGATGCTGCAATGAAGGCCGGCAACAAGAATATTCCCAACTCGGCCGTCAGCGGAACAAACAAAGCCACAAGTGTCTGCGATGTAAGTACATTTTTGTTTGTGTGTGTGGAGTTTTCTGAATATAGAGGCAGGTCCATGTGTGTCCCTTCATCTTTTTTCTTTATGCTGAAACAGCTTATGGAGTTCCAGCCGTTTATGAATTTTTGTGTCACTTCCACGTTCTGTTCAACGTTCACTACACCTGCAGCCAGCTGGAGAAGCCTGTCCAAACTGTCTCATCCTCTGGTAGTCCAGTTTATAGAGCTGTTCATGAAAAGGCTTTGAAGAGAGTGAAGTTCTTTCCTTATTAACTTCTCTTCAGGCTCTCTCATTGGGTGCAAAATGTCAAAACTTGAACTCTCAGGTTGGAAAACCTACCTGTCTATATGCTTTCCTCTCCTCAGCAGCCATCCGCGGCCATCTTGACAATTTCTATGAAGTTCCAATCCAATGTGTTGCTGCCTCAGTTTTCCCTCTAATACCGGGTAAAGTGATGTAGGCTACACTAACGCCTGTCAGCAAAATTGCATTCGTGGTGCGATTGCCGTTTTTTTTTTTTTTTTTTTTTTTTTTAAAACAAACTGGACTAGTGAAGACATGAATAAAATTGTCGGGTCTGAACTGAGCATGCTCCACTGAGCATAATATACTTGGAGGGGAGGGTGGGCTCGCTGATAGACCGTGAGCTACCCTGGAAAAGCACTGTGGTCAAATCCTCAGTAATATTTCAGAGAAAGAAAAATGGGGTGGTGAGAAAAAGAAATATGGTCTTGTGAGAATTGTGGCGACAACGGATTTTAGGGTAAAATGAAATAAATACCTTTTGGTAATGAAATATCTAAAAGGCAGCAGCTGCATGCCCCTGAATTTGCTGCCTGAATCCTTAAAGAGATATTTGCCCTTGAATTAGATGGTTTTTAGTGTGTGTGTGTGTGTCTGCGCGCGCATGTGTGTGAGAGAGCGCTCATGTATATAAGTGTGTTGTCAGAGTTTATCTAGGTGAAGGCATGCAAATGTGTGTGTTAATGTCTGCATGCAGGCTTCAGGAATAACAATTTCAGCATAATCTGAGGAAATAAATGAGGAACTTTCAAGGACTGGTGGTGTTGAAAGTCTTTGGGGGGGGGGGGGCAAATTAAAAGAGTTTTTCAGTTTTTCAAAGCTGTTGCAGCGCCGATATATTTCCTCAACGACAAAAAAGGTCCTCTTCCTATCCCTTGTTGTGCAGCAAGATGGCTGACTTCACTTAGATTAGCTCCTTAAAGTCGCCGTGCCCCCCGCTACCCCCCCCCCACCTTCCTTGCCTCCTGATTTCTTCACTCATTTCCAAGGACAATTGGTTAATAACCCCTCACATATTCACACAAGCACACACATCGCTCCCATGCATAAGGGGAGGGGGTGTGGGGGGTTCGGGGGGGGGGGTGGGGCAGGAGGAAGATATTGAATTGTTTACACTTTTTTTAATAGAAAACATTGATCAAAGGAATACGACTGGCCTTGAGGCCAATGTGCTGATAATTGTTAGTGATTAGATTACTTGATGTCTTGTTTTGATTAGCGTGTGTGTGTGTGTGTGTGTGTGTGTGTGTGTGTGTGTGTGTGTGTGTGTGTGTGTGTGTGTGTGTGAGTCCACGTTATCAGCTGGAGAGGCCCCAAAGCTTTTCTCATTTAACTCTCCATCCATCTAAGTAGGTGCTTTGTGGTTTAGCATGCATAAGGTATAATTTAATTCAATTAAAGCAGGCGGCGTTCTTCCGCGGAAGTGGCTTCTGTCGGAGCAACAGAATGATTTAGAAGGGGGGGATCTTAGCTGAGGGTGAAGCTTTCAAAGCACAGACACCAGGCCACAGGAAGAAAATGGTGTTTTCTCTGAATTTTTAGAATTTGTCGATTTAAGCAGTAGTAAAATATTCTGGTGCAGAAAAGATCAGTCTATCGATCAAAAAGATATTGCAACGATAATCGATAATCACAGATTTCGCCTTAATCCTGCAGACCTGAGCTTTTCTTCCTCAATAACTCCGTCTTTACACCTGTAACGTGGATTTGTCATCCACAGTACATTGTTTCCTACGAAGAAAATAACGCTCGTCGCAGTTGTCTTGCAACTTTTTAGAAAACAAATGTCAAATGAAGTCATATCAGATGTATTGAAAAGTGTTAGCATATATATAGATATATATATATTTTAAAAATATTATTTTTTTTGGAAGCGTTAAACTAAGGCTTTTTCTTTTTTTCTCTTTGCAGCTCCCTTTAAAAATAAATCAATGTAAATCTAAGTCCACGTAGAACAATATGTCGGATTGTGTGTGTGTGTGTGTGTGTGTGTGTATGTATGTGTGTGTGTGTGTGTGTGTGTGTGTGTGTGTGTGTGTGTGTGTGTGTGTGTGTGTGTGTGTGTGTGTGTGTGTGTGTGTGTGTGTGTGTGTGTGTGTGTGTGTGTGTGTAGCCCTGTTCTCTTGACCTCTGCTCTCCCTCCTGCCATTCCTAATTGTAGCCCACAGTGACTGCTTCTTTCATCTGAGGTTACAGGTTCAGCTCTCTCTCTCCCTCCCCGTCTCCTCAGTCACTTTCTCTCTCACACTCTGTCCCCCTTTTGTGTTCATCCCTTTTTTCTTTTCCACTCACCATCACCCCCCCCCCCCGCTCCCCATCCCCTGTATTTACATCTCATCCTCCTGTTCTCTCCAGTTTGTCTTGTCCTTCTGTAGTCTTTGATAAACAAGCAGTACTGTTAATGGATTTGAGCTCTCCTACTCCTCCTCATCCTCATAGGTGGCCTTCACAACCTATCAGTAGTCTCAGTGCACATGTCTTGTAATGTAATGTCACCACCTCCTTCTCACACAGCAGCCACATTAATTAATAAACTTTCCTAAACTTTCTTTCCTCTTTTTCTTTCTTACTGCCAACATTCTGTTTCTTTTTTGTCGTCCTTTTACTCTTCTTGCCTTTTTCCAGCGCTCTTGTTTCGTGGGAGTTTAAAGTGTAGTGACAGTGTGATTGTGTGTGTCTGTGTGTGCTTGTATGTTTATTCGCTTCAGGTCTCCTCACCCATTAGCAGATGGGAACAGTAATTTCACACCGGCCTGGCCAGGCTAATTATCAGGATTCACGCTGGGTTTGGAAGGAGCGTATGTATGTCTGTTGGTATGCATGCCGTTGTACTGCCATATGCTGCTGTATGTGTGTTTATAGCAAAAATATGTAGAAGTGTATAGCACCTGCTGCAGTGTGTGTGTGTGTGTGTGTGTGTGTGTGTGTGTGTGTGTGTGTGTGTGTGTGTGTGTGTGTGTGTGTGTGTGTGTGTGTGTGTGTGTGTGTGTGTGTGTGTGTGAGCGGGTACGCATGCACATGCCTCGGTGTTTTCCAGGTAAGAGAGTTTCCCTGCTCAGTGACTCGTTGTGATTCCTCTAATTGGGTCCCGTTTGATTTTTGCCGACCAGCACCCCACCGTCTCCTCCTCCTCCTCCTCCTCCTCCCCTTCTCCTCCTTTTGCTCCCTCTCCTCCTCTCAGGGGGTGGAGGGAACTCCTGGGTCTCTGCTGTTGTGACCTGTGGGTGTTGTCATCTAATCCCATCTGCTGTCTGCCCTCTGATCCTGACTTGACTGCGTCGGTGTCCTCATTTTCTCCTCCGTGCTCCTTCTTTCTTTTTCCTTCTCTTTCACTTCTGTCACTGGTGGCCAAAACAAAGCCCTCTGGCTGAACCTTGACATTCCTAAAGGTTCTGCAAAATGAAAAACACGTTGCATCCGATTTGGTCTTATCGCACTGAAAGTGTATCCGAGTAAATACAAAATAAATAAATTCGATCGGCTCTGATGCCAAACTCAAGACAAGTTGAGATGTGAGCGTTGTGATTTTTGCCCAGAACTTTTTCAACTCCAGAAAACAATTCCTGTGTTTGCAGAATATTTATATAGAGGAGGCCAGTGTATTTCCAGCAAGTATATAAAAAGTGACTCTTTGTGAAAATGCAAATATTGCCTTGAGCACTCTGCTCTCCTTTTTTGTCCATAGTTCGTCCTCTTGCTCCCCCGCCTCCTCTTCTCCCTCCTGTCCTTTTCAGCAGCCTTCCAGCGGTAATAGTTTTTCTCCAGGTCTCATTTTAATGTGGCTGCCGTCCCTTTCTTCTCACAGGTCTCCCTCTTCCTCCCCTCCTCGCCCACTTTGCCTTTTCTTTTTGAAGAATCTGCTCCTAATGAAACAAAGAAGTTTGGTGGGCACTTTCTTATGACTGAGTGTGTGTATGTGTGTGTGTGTGTGTGTGTGTGTGTGTGTGTGTGTGTTCGGGTTGGAGTGTGAAAGTATGTGTCCTGACGAAATTGACTGGACTGGAGATCAAACACGGTCTCTAAATTGTGCGTGCGTGTGTGTGTGTGCGTGCGTGCATGCATGTGTGTGTTAATGAGCCAGAGAAAGACAGCTCTCAATTCTCTCAATTGCATCACAAGAGCCGATCAACCCATCAAGAGAAGAAGGCACACTTATTTCTTTCTTTTCTTTCTTTTTTTGTTTCTTTCTGGATTTTGTATGTGTGATTATTTTGTTTTTTGTTTTTTTGAATAAACATGCTTTTGATTTTTTTAAAAGCATGTTTATTCTTTCATCTTTTTTTCTTTCTTCCTTTGCCAGATTCTTTCATGCCACGTGTTCACAGTTACATATTTGTTTGTACCTGTTACATAACATTGATTTGTCAGGAAGTGCATGCCTTTGTGTGAACACACTGTACATTTAATAGCCTTGATTGTGTGTGCATTGATGTTTTATAACCGTGATATTTCACTTTGTTAAGGTGTGGCTTTACCGTTTGCAAGCTTGTTGCCAGTCCGGTTGTTCGTCGTCAGACGGAATTAAGCTTTAAACATCAGTCATTACTTCATGACACTGATTGCTCAAAAACAAAAATTTTCTTTGCATTGAAACACTGTATGACTAATCCAGACAGAAATAAATGCCCTTAGGTTTGAAAAATCTTATATATACATTTTGTTGCTTCGGGTTTTCTGAGCCACTGTGTTAACGTAGACAGATCTGGTTTGTTTCATAATTTAATGTCCCACCTGTTAACAATGCAGACAGGAGCTTTTTTCTGAACCTGATGCCCCCCCCCCCCTCCTTTCCTGCTTGTAAATGATCTGTTACAGTTGACTTTTGTTTCTCTGTTGCCCACTTTTACAAAGTTCAGCTCATGTTCATCTGTCTGCCTCTCTCTGTTTTCTCTCCCTCTCAGTCTTGCTGTGTGTCTCTCTCTCTTACCAGTAATTATCCTGTCTATTTAAAGGGCAAAGCCTTCCCATCTTACTCGCCTGTCAGAGTAACTGGCTCCTCTTACATCTGTATTTTTTGTCGTCTCCATGTACCACACTCTACCTGTTCTACCTGTCCTACAGTGCGAATGCCCTCAAACGGAAGCAGACGCTCACGGGGCGAAGCACAAACACTTACCATAGTTTGATTGTGAAACCACAGTTAAACAGAACCTCAGAGGTCAAACATACATGCATCTATTGACTCATAAACTAAATATGGTACACAACCTGCTTTTGTTCTGTGAGTCTTTGACTATGTTTTGTTATGGTAATTGAAAACTCATTCAAACACACATTATTAGTGCAATTTCCTCCGGGATTATTAAAGTATCTCTCTTTCTATCTATCTATTATATATTTTATAACATGTAACCTACCTTAAAATGATCTTGTGAACAACACATATTTACATCACAAACGATATATGAACTACAAATCTGTCAAAAATCATAATAGACAATCAAAACAGTTTAGGACAGCGTTTATGTCATGTAATTCCATCATCTTGCTGTTGCTACTTGATCCTTTATAGGTGACACTTGTTCTCACAATATTATTAAGGCTTACAAAAAGATTCAACTTACAAAAAGATTCCTCATTCTTCTGAATGCCAAATGCTGTGAGGGACACACAAAAATGTTTTTCTGCTGTCACAAAGCTGATAACGATGGTACTAATGGGGGGAGATCTCAACCATCAGAGTGTGGAACATAAAGAACCAATAACGTTCTACTCAGGTTGCCTTAAGATGCTCAATTTTCATTTTAAATTTTAAACATTAATTTGTGAGAGACCCACTTTTGTAAAATCTGTTTACATCTAAATTTCTTATAGTTCAGTCTTTAATACACACACGCACCAAACACGTATACAGATACACTCCTTCTCAGACTTCTGAAAATTCAGACATCCTGCCCAGCTTTTTCATATGACCACATGAGAGACACACCAGCACATCAACTCTCAGTGTATAATACATGTCCACGCCATTTCCTGGGTGACATCTCACAGATTTATATTTATGTACATATAAACCACACACGCATGCACACAGAGACCCATATCATGGGCACGCACCCGTCGAATCATAATTAGGCCGTGTCCTGCTTCTTTGATAGCCGTGTACAGTGGCTCTTCTTTAATTCTTTATCAAATGCATTGATCGCTATGGGCCTTGCATGCTCATTGATCCACGTACTCTGTCTGGAACCAGCCGATAAGCTCCCCTCTCTCTCTCTCTCTTTCTCTCTCTCTCTCTCTCTTTCCCCAGCTCTTGCTCTATCTTCGCCAAAAATTTGAGAAAAAAGGGGTTTTGGCAGCATAAAAAAATGTGGTTTGAACATATGATTTAGTTGCTGTTTCATTGTCATGACATGCAGACCTCATAACTTGAAAGCCTTTGTTTCCTTTTTCAAACTAACAACTACATTTCCCATGAACCCCCTTGGCATCCTGCAGAATTAGTTTGTTCATCTCCTCCTAACCTGATCAGCTCATTCATTTGCATTAGCTTCTAATTAGCTTCTATCCTCTGTACTAACTGTTATTTTAACCATGAAGCTCATTTGAGATATTTAACTTTAGTCTTTCAAGCGTCTCTTTTATGTGACAGCATGTTTATAACTAGCGTAGATTTTCAGAAGGTACACATGATGACATGGTTCCAGAAAAACTACATAATTGGTCCTGTCTGTAACTCTTCAGGATATGTGTGTGTCTGGACAAGATAGAGACCTAAAGCACCTCTTGACTGAATTAGACCATCATGACAAATGTCTAGACCTGCATGAATGACTGCCAGACTGGCTGGCTATCTGGGAGGTTGGCAAACCCTTTCAGATAGTGTTTGTGTGTGTGTGGCATCACACTATGCCCACGCCAGGTCTCTGTACATGACCAGCAGTGCGTGTCCTCCTCTCTCTTTCTCCTTGGCCAGAAAAGAGCAACCAAAGCGACAACCTGCACCCCCTGCTCGACAAGAGCTTCCAGAGGCGAGAAGGGGTCCTCGCCCCGACGCCGAGCCCACAGAGGAGCCGTCTGTCTGGACTTTGCACTCAAGCGTTCAGCCTCTGTTCTCCAGGAGGTTCCCAGCAGTCAATGAGAGACACAGCACCCGATTGTTCACGCTGTTGCTATTTATATGAAGTCTCTTCTCTTCCTGGGTCTCCATTCTTGAAGTTCGACTACTGACTGACTACCGGTCGACATGCCCCCGACATGGCTTTGATCATGTGATGACGTGGCCGTTTGGGGATTGTAGGTTTTAACAAAGCTTTGTTCCCATGACCCTTTCATCTCCCACATGTGTTGCCAAGCAAAACGCCTGTCATTTTTTATTGTCTCCATTGGTCTTTCATTTCCTGTAGCTGAGTCTATGATACATAGAAGATACAGGAAAGACTTTAATCCATTTTTATAACTCCTCCTGCACAGTAGTACATACAGACATGATTATCGATCATGTCGCACTTTGTCCTTCGTTCTTCAGAAAGCCTCTCCTTTCTTCTGCTCGCCTTCTGAACACTCATGTTTTATAATCAGTGGCTCTGTAGCTGACCAGGTGAGGCACGACTCAGATGCATTTTCTGTAGCATTAATCCTTGCCCCTGGATAGGCAAAGGCAATTTCCCATTCCTTGTCCCCAAAACGGCCAACAATAATAATACAGTGGGATGTTTTGGGAGTCTGTCGGGGCCCAAATGTACACACACACACCACATGCACACACACATACACACACACATACATTCATTCATTTTCTGTAACCACTTGTCCTGTTTAGAGTCTTAAGGAGTCGGATCTGATCCCAGCTGACTTAAGAAAAAAAACGGGACTTCATGTATTTATTTCATTTTTTAAATTTACTTATTTGTCTTTCTGTCTCTTCATTTTTAAATTTTTTAATTTATTTATTTAAATGTATGTACACACAACTCACCACCACTTAAAGTGGTAATTGTATTCCTATCTGTAAAAACCAGATTGGCTATCCCAAACCAGTCTGTAGCTGCAAGGCTATCTTTAGCTTTACTGGTTATCATATTACAGGAGGTCCCTGCATATAATAACATTTTGAAAACCACAAAGCGAGTATCATCAAGATAAGACCGAATTCATTCATCTTTGTCGTCACAACGCAAGCGATACTTTAGAATAGAGCATATAGAACAACTGCCATCAACTTATTAGTGCCATAGAAGACAAATATTCACTTGAAAATGCTTGTTTTGGCCTTCCCCCATAATTATAAGTACATCTTCTTCTTTTCCTTTCGGCCTTTCCCTTCAGGGGTCGCCACAGCGAATCAACCGCCTCCATCTAACCCTGTCCTTTGCATCCTCTTCTCTCACACCATAATTATAAGTACATCACGTCTATTATTAGAGAATGCTGGTTTGATTCCATACATCCATTATGAAATGAATAACCACTGAGCAAATAGTGTCTGCTTTGTGGTGTTCCATTAAAGCTGATCTAAGGTTTGGGAAGTGGAAGACAAGTTGGACAAGTAGAAGAAAAGTTATCATCAACCACTTCTTCTCTCACTCACTCTGTCAGTCTCTCTTTCCTTTCCATCTCTCTCTCCCCCTTTCTCTCTCTCTGAGACTCTTAGGTGCGTTCCCTTCTCCCTGTGGTCATCCCTTAGGACTTGCTCTCTCTCTCTCTCACACACATACACACACACACACACACACAAACACACACAGAGTGCATTAGGGTTGCTGTCATTTACAATACAGTGCCATTGTCCCAACTTAACAATGGCTACAGACAAACAATTGACATGGAAATGGGGAGATGTAGCTCATTAGCGGGCGCTGCTTGTTTTGTTAATGGATAAATGGGCGGCTTCAATAGGCCAGCCCTAAAATCCTTGCCTCAATATGGAGAAGACCGATTAACAGGAAACCACAGGGAGGGAGAGTAGTGACGGAGAAGAGTCATTTTCATTTTACCCTTGGGCCATATGTGGTTACTGTATTTGTACGTTCGGAGAGGACAAATTGTACAATATGTGGTTGTGTGCTTCTTTTCATCTTTCTAAGATATGTTTGGTGGTTTTCTTGTGTTGTCACACCTCTCCGCTGCTACTGTTAACCATTGTCATTAATCATCCAGACATTTTTTATGTTTGGTTGTTTTTCTTTTAATTGTAGACTTGTGAAGAATTGAATTTCACTTCTGCTTCCTCAATTTGAATCTTAGAACCAAAGTATGTTTTCAAACAGCAGGGTCTCTCATGCGCTTCTTTTTATTTGTTGTTGTGCGTTTACTTAAGTTGATTTATCTTTCACACACGTTATCCACGGTTTTCCATCTTTTTGTTTTTCCCTCCATACTCGCAGTCTGTGTGCAGCTGTTTGGATCATCATCAGTTCAGTGTTTATTTGACGTCTTGATGATTTCCTGTGAATGTCTGTGTGTGCGTGTGTGTGTCTGTGCATGCATGCGTGTGTATTGTGTCTGTGGGTGTGTGGGTGTGTGTGTGTGGTGTGGCCTCTGCTATCGGCTGGATCAGATTGGATCAGCCTGAAAATGGCATTTCTGCCATTACTCTGATGGCGATGGCTCAATATTGTATGTCTAGATGACTAGTGCCACAATGGTGTGTGTGTGTGTGTGCGTGCGTGTGTGTGTCCATCCTTCTTGATAACAAATCTTATATTTGTTTTGTAGTAGTTGTTGAGTCTATGAACGTTTGTATTATGTTCTTTAAGAAGTCTTAATGTACTACTATGAAATGAAATAACTTCTATGACCCAGTTCTAACATGTAATCAGGGAGTATTTTATTGGACTGGAAACAGCCACGATACACTTCAGCCTTTTCACTCATAAATGAAAATGAATTCCTGCAATGAGAAACAGGATTTGGAAGGATCGACTGTCTTGATGACCGTGTTTGTGTCCATTTGTTCACAAGTGATCAGAGTCTGATGATACGTGCTATAGTGAGCAAGGAAAAATCCCCCAAAGACTCTTCACACATCCTTGCCTCTTGCGTCTGTAAAGCTTGAGTTTTCCATGATCCTTAGCTCACATTATGCCCTGTTTTCCCCTTGAATTTATCGGACTTGGGCCTGGAAAGTCCTTGGGAAATCCTTAAAATGTTAAAGAAGTATGAGAACTCTGGATTTAATTCTTCAGATTGTTTTTAGCTCTTGTTATTGCAATATTTACACGCACCAGATTGGTTGAGATGGTTTTGTTGGTGTGTTTTCTGTTGCAGGAGCGAGATGCGGAGCGGCGGAGACAGCTGAGAGAGCGAGCCAGGCAGCTGATAGCGGAAGCCCGGTCTGGGGTCAGGATGTCTGACATGAGCCTGCTGGACGCGTCTGCCACTAAGGGCAGCAAAGCCG
This sequence comes from Antennarius maculatus, assembly GCA_013358685.1. Taxonomy (NCBI): domain Eukaryota; kingdom Metazoa; phylum Chordata; class Actinopteri; order Lophiiformes; family Antennariidae; genus Antennarius; species Antennarius maculatus. The sequence continues at coordinate 17,646,928 of CM023616.1, forward strand.
GCCTTGCTGGAGGTCAGTCCACATTTAAACATTGACAGACACACACCGGACACACACACCGTATGGACACAGTGTGTTCTGGAACATACTATACTATAACTATAATGAAAAATAATTGCAAATTTTGGCGTCTGCTCCCTTCTTCATCCGCCAAAGCCCTGACTGACACATTTCCATTATGCTCTCTAAAGGGGTTCTGCCTAATCCTCAGAGAAAAACAAAACACCATTTGACAACATCCGCCGGTCTAAAATGCACCACCCTCATATTTAGAACAGCAATTCACCCCGTGACTCCGCCGTCTCTTTCACCCAGTAATTGTTAATCAACATAACACATTGTGTGGCCCAATTACTAGGGCTAGCAAATATTTACATTCCCACTGCTTTCCATTTCCTTAAAATTGGGGTTATTGCGATAATGACCATTATTAGATGTCTTTAGTCATTTGTTTCAGTTTCATCCACATTGCATCCTTCTTTTTTATACTGCGTCGGTAGATCAGATGCACTGAATGCAAGTGAAGGGCGTGAGCAAAGGACAAGTCTGACAGGAGTTGAGAAAAGAGATAGAGAGGATACGACTCGTTCTGATATCAAGGGTACAGGTTTTGTTACAATTTTCATAAACATTCACAATATGGCCATTTTTCTGCAAAAAAAATTCCTCCCGATCAATTGATTATCAAAGTAGTTGCCAATAACTGGCATTTCCGTCGACGACTGAGTCAATTGACTAATTTAGAATCACTTAAAATGGCAGGAATAAGGATGAGCAGGCAGGTGTCAGATTCACCGCGGGTGAAGAGGGAAACAAATCAAAAACTAATAAAACAGATTGGACTTGTCAGGTAAAAAACGATGATGACACAGAGGGACGGTAGCCCTTGATTTTATTTGGTCTTTCAGCATTTCTGAATCGGACTAATTGTTGATCTCATTAAAAGTGGAGTTGAAGGAAAGAATGGAGTGAGAGAGGAGGAGGAGGTGAGAAAAAGAGAGAAATGCTGTTGGCTGTGATACACAAGGCCTGCCGAGCAGAACGGCTAATCCTAGCCCCCACACTCTTTCGCTCTCTCTTTGTCTTCCTCCCTCTCTCCCCTCCACACTGTTCTGTCCTTTAATGCAGCGGGCTGCCCCCTCCAAGTGTCTGCCCGCAAAGAAACTTTCCAAACTCCATCACCGTGGCCTCTCGTTAATTAGGCCCCAGACAGTCACGAAGGATCGGCGTATGCGAGCACGCTCCGCATCGTAGCTATAGCAAATTAGTGAAGAAAAACCAGGAAATGCTGTTATTTTCATTCTCTCTCCTTCGTTCTTTGTTCTCAATCTCTCTACCCACCAAGTAGTAAATAGCAAAGAATGGAACCTGAGATATTGCACGCTGTTTACTGATTGTTTGTCTAAATCCACAACGCAGGCGCGGTTCAGGTGCTCCTTTCTTCTTTTGTTACAAATATACTGTCAGTGTCGTTTCCGTTGAGCCCCTCCAGAGACCAAATGGAATATTTGATTTCATATTTTTATATTGTTGTTTTTTTTCTTTTATCGGGATAAAAAAAAAAACAAGACTACTCTTAATTACTACTACGATTACTGTTCACACAAACTAATCACTATTTTTCTTTTTTGCACTCCATCTGTCATCATTTTATCCCTTCAACACCTTTCACTGGTTTTAACTTCATCCCTGTCCTCCTTTTCTCTTTTCTTACTTCCTTTCCTCGTCTCTGTGACTCACCCTATTTCGGATTTCCATTGCTTGTATCCCCCCCCCCTGTCCACTCACCCCACGTCCACAGATGTTTTGGATGCGTCAAGGGGTCATCACGAGGATGACAAGGAGGAAGAGGGGCGGGGTGAAGAGGAGCGACCTCGTTTTCATGGGGTCGAGGACGCCTTTGCCCCTGCTGCGTCTTCACTGCCTACTAACCCATTTCCAGAGGAGGCTCCTGTTAAAGCCACCTCCAGCACCGCAGGGCCCCTGGAGCTGCCTTTCCCTGGCTCTGAACTAACCTTTCTGGGTAAAGCCTCTGTGGCTGTAGTGCTGCATGTCTGTTTGTCTTTTTCTAACTGAAATAGCTGATTGGTGCTACTTTTACGTAATAAACCATCTATCTATCACCTATCATCTATCTGCTCTCACATCTGGTTCAATATGTAGTTGTTTTTCTTTTTGTTGTACTCTTATTTTTTCTCTATTCTAAATCACTGCATGCACAACCTATTTGTGATTCTGATATTACATCCATACAGCACCTAAGTATTCATGTCCCCTAACCCTAACCCTAACGTTCTCTGGCTCCTGCGTCCTCCACCGGCATCGCTGCTCCATACAGAAGGAGCTAACTTGTTTTTCCCACTTTGTTTTACCAGAAACTCCTCTAAGTATTAATTAATTAACTCTAAAAAGTAAAGTGCTCCCCAGACATAAACAAACTCATATCCTCAGAGTGTTTGCTCAAATCTTCAGAGGTAAACTAATTAATTTGTTGTATATTTTAATTATTAAATGTTTCCTCAGTTTTTTCCTGCCGATGTGAGATAGATGAGAGTAGAAGAACAAACAAACATGAAAACAGAGGAATGGTTCATCCAGCTTTAAAGTGCACTATCTCTGTTTGCTTGTTTCTCTTGTTTGTTCTTTGTTGGCGGTAACTTCTGTGTTGTTCTGACAGAAATGGACTGTGATGATTGTTATGCCGACGTATCGCTTCAGTCTCTAAATAATGTTCGCTTTTGTCATCACTTTGCTGCAGCGCAGGTCTTTTACCCTCACTGTTTTTCATACAATTGTGTTTCACGTTTTCTGTATGTGAATCTGTTTTCGTGTTTCTTCGGATGCATGCACTGTCAGATGTGTTTGTGTGTGTGTGTGTGTGTGTGTGTGTGTGTGTGTGTGTGTGTGTGTGTGTGTGTGTGTGTGTGCGTGTGCGTGTGTGTCAAGGGGAGGTGACACATGAAAAGGTTGCCCTTCTGTTCTTTCATCTTCTTCAGTGCAGTGGTCTGTCCTGGCGGGGGGAACCGTGGATAGCAGTCCCTGTAAAATAAAGCTGTAAATTATAAAATGTGCTAGATAGAGCATTGTTCTAGAAATAAGATAGATAGGAATGAATTTAAAAATATTTGATCCTCTAAAATTGTTCTGTTAGTAAACAGTACAAAATAGAGAATTTGTTAGAACTTTATAAAATATAATAAATACAAAAAGTAACAATATGAGAGGGGAATTCAGTGAAAAATAGATTTTTGTCATGATGTAACAGAAAAAAAAAGATAAACTGATTGAGTATAAACACTTGACTGTTGTAGTGAAATATATCACATGGGGGCTGTAGTTTGTGGTACTGTTGAATTGTATTGTTCTGTTGATCAAATGAATGTTGCTATGATTTTTATATTTGGAGATCGGCTAAATGTTATAAGACATTTAGAAGGACAGTGAGATTTCCTCTCTCTTTATTGCAGCAACATCATCAGCAGCAGCTCAAACAGGACTTAACGCCATCTAATCTGTCCAGATCTTTATCTCTGTCAGGCACACGGCATGCTGTGCGTCTATAAGTTCTCCTGTATCAGCATTTACATGTTATCAATGACTTTACCCGTGTGGTCCTGAACGTAAATGAAGTTTTCATGTGTGTTTGTTGTATTGTTGTGCTTGTATTTTGATGTACTTTAGCAGTGCTCCGTTTCATACTCATCGTCATCCTGCTCTTCCTCCCTCCAGGCACCAACAGCAAGCACGTGGACCTCAAGTTGAAAAAGCTGGTGGAAGTCAATCCGAGAAGAGTCACCTCCCCTTCATCCCCATCTTCCAACTCTTCCTCGTCCACTGCCTCCTCCGGGTCCCCGCTCAGTCCCGCAGAAGGACTGGAGGTACACACACCTCAAAACATCCACTGGCTCTCTGTTTACTTACTTTTTTTACTCCACCTCTTTCCTCTTATCTCTACCTCCCTTCTTATGCCCCCCCACTACCACCATCAAAGGGTCATCCAATCAATCAGGTCCGATTGACCCCGTTTGTCAGTCTTTTGACCCTGTGCACACATGAGCCAGTCGGACCACTTCATGCAGGACCTTAGTTTATCCTTCCCGTGTTCATATGATCCCGTCTAAAGCCAGGAGAAGCACAGAGGCATCGTAATGCAACGCGTAACCCCTCCGATCCCCAACGCGACCTTTCCAGACGGCTGCTGCGTGTAGAAAAGGGTTTGTAGGTGCTGCATCTTCTGATGTGAATATTGAGTCAACAAGTAGTCAGTCAGTCTTATATGTTTAATTGATTTTGAATGTCAGGTGGAGTAAACCGTGTGTGCAGGTGTGTGTATCTGAGGAGCGGTGAAACCCTCTGTGCTTATTGCAGCACGGTGTGTCTTTGATCATCGATTCACATAAGCACCCTCTCGTGTTCAAAGCTTAAAAGGCTTAGTCCTTTATGGCCAGTGTGTGTGTGTGTGTGTGTGTGTGTGTGTGTGTGTGTGTGTGTGTGTGTGTGTGTGTGTGTGTGTGTGTGTGTGTGTGTGTGTGTGTGTGTGTGTGTGTGTGTGTGTGTGTGTGTGTGTGTGTGTGTGTGTGTGTGTCGGTCCGTCCACTTGACCCTCATAGGACCAATCCTTGTCACACATCTCATCCCAAAGAGGAATATGACTGAATATGAACGTCAACTCTAAACAGGATGTTCAGAGTTGGTCTCCTGACCAGGTGTTATGTCAGTATTAATAAGCTCTGCCCTCTGTATCCATAAAAACGAAGCTGCGCAAAATAAGCAAACTCATCACCAAACATTCAATGCATTAATATGTGTGTGTATTTACATGTTGTGTAGTTAGTTGTGTGTTCAGTTTACAAAGGCTTGTTTGTCCCAAGAGGATTGAGAATCTCAAAAGTCCTCCAGGCGGGTGGAACGACCTGCAGGAACATCTCACAGACACACATGCGCACACACATTCGTACTCACGCTCACACAGACACACACACACACACACACACACACACACACACACACACACACACACACACACACTCCCTCATTAGCGATTGTGTATATGCGCAGCCTTGGGAGCGCATGATAAGGGCATGTGACGCTCGGCATACTGCAGCGTTAGTCACAGCACCCCCAACCCTGACTCACCAACACCACAATGATGATAGCAGAGATAAGAGATAAAGACCTTGGGGAGGGGGGCGGGGGCACCCTAAAATCTGTGTGCCCAAGAGTGTTAAAGGAAGACAAAGAGGCAGCCGAGTGGCAGGTGTGGCAGAGAAAGACAGTGTACACTTAGTTTTTACAGAACATGTTGACTCCTTCATTCTATTGGTGTGTTCATTCAGGACGAGTTGTAATGTGTCAGCACTTTGTGATCGAGTCTGATTCACTACAATTAAACACAAAGTCACAATAGGGTCGCCTTAATCTTCTAATGATTCTCCCTGGGGGTGTTATTCTTCTAATACAAAACACTAGTAAATACACATGACATGAAAGTTCAGTTATCCATAATGTGTCCTGCATGAAAGTCACGATTGACTCTATCAACTTTTTGTATGGTGCAGTGAAAACTTGGACTGAGTAGCTAAAATAGCACCAGAACTAACCCCAAGAAAAGGAAAATGGCTTTATCCTTAAACACAAGGGCCGGTAAATAAAACACTAATCTCATGTCAATAAAGTGACATTAAAAGAGCTCCTTGAATCATTATGTGAAAAAATTCTGGTTAAGTTGGAATACAGAAGATTTCATTTCAAAACACATTTAGGTGAAAATAAACCTATTAATCATTCCTTTTAATGTAAGCCCAACATATTTTGTGAAGGTTTTTTTGGACGGTGTGGAGATTCTCTCATTTCACTGAGGAAGTAGGTGGAAAACCGTCAGATGCTAACTAACAGTAGAGATAAGGCCTTTATTTTTCCCTGAAATGAGTCATTTAAATTTACTCTCTCCTTTTCCAAATTGCCTTGCTGCTGGCCTTAAAGTTTACACACACACACACTCTGGCCTCACAATTTTAAAAGTTTAATAGGCAGTTTGTATTTAATACTTGATAAATAAATGCTGTGTTTGACTTGACACGAGGTTGCAGACGCCAGGAGACGCTGGCAGACTAATTGACAGAGCCGTGTTAGAAGGAACTAATTGCTGACATTGTTTTTCAGAGTCAATAATCTGCAGCTAAACTAACAATCCCCATCTACAGCTCGTTCTCCACTGACACCGTCTCTATTAGCTCTTCTCGCTCCACACGCCCTGCCTGACTATCTCCGTCTGTCTCAAGCAGTGGAACATGTTTGCCCTAATTGTCGACTTTATTACACGTTTCGCCGTCTTATTAACGTCGCCGTGGCGTCAGTCTTACAACTCGAGTCGGTTCCTTTTCCACTCGGCTTGGCATATTTGGGGGGCCCGGTAATAAAGCATTTCAGCTCGCCGTTTTTGACAGTGGGAGAAGCGAGCGTGTAGCTTTTTAACACATGTTCGCTTTGAAAACAATAGCTGTTTTTTTTCTGTTTGCATTTTGCATAATTTGAATATATTTTATGGCTGGGGGTTTTGTTGAAAGTCAAATTAATTGCTTTCTTTTTTTTTTGTCTCATGAGTGAGAAAAAGAATGTGTGCTTGTGTGTGTGTGTGTGTGTGTGTGCGTGCGTGTGTGTGTGTGTGTGTGTGTGTGTGTGTGTGTGTGTGTGTGTGTGTGTGTGTGTGTGTGTGTGTGTGTGAGATCAAGCGTACCACATTATAGCTGTCATATCAACTTCTACCAGATGTATCTCATGGCCTGTTTGTGTGTGTGTGTGTGTGTGTGTGTGTGTGTGTGTGTGTGTGTTTTAATTCACTAATCACAGAGTATCTATTAAATGTTTAAACTGCTGCTCAATAAACACCTGACAGCAGATTCCAAGCAACCTTGGAATTGCTACCGATTGGTGATCGAGATGGTTCAGTCTGAACGCACATTTTTTTATGCTTTGGACAGAATAACGCTGAGGAGTTGCGAGCAGAGCGGCTTCGCAGAGCGACGGAGAGGTTGCGTAGCCCGGTAGTTTTCAACAAGGATTCTGCAGTCCGGAAAACACAACTCAAGTCCTTCAGCCAGTATGTGGAGACCAGACCAGGTGGGAGACAAAACAGCACACACCTGAGAGGAGTTCACACCGTAGAAGGGTTACAGAATATTTCCAGAAATTTTCCGAAATAAGCATACGACCATAAGGATTCACCTCCTGTTTGTCTTGTTTGAAACCACTGGATAAGCTCTCGGTGTGCTTTTAAGAAAATATAAGTATCCTCTAGCCATTTCAAGGTTTCATCCCAAACATGCAAGCCATGCAAAACAGCAGCAGGAATCACTGATGAATAAAAGATGCTTTACATTTATATAGAATGTAGGGAAAAAATTATGACCAAAAAAAAAAAATGCAGTCTCACCCCAGCACAGTCTGAACGTCGACTCTTAACAGGATGGCTTCATCACTTCATGGATAAAAGCTTTCTCAATATCAAAACAACTAGATCTAAGGTCCATCTTAGAATACAGTTGGGTTTGAAAGTCTTGCAGAATTCACCGTCCAGGTGGATCAAACACACAACCCGTTCCTCACTCCTTCCTGTCGTTTCTCTCACCAGAGGTGAAGCGGCAGAAATCTGTTTCTGAGGATCAGAAGAAGCCTGAAGAAGATGGCAGTTCGCCGACGGAGTTCGATATGCGCTGGCCATTCGAAGAGGAGGTCTGTCTTTTTCTTTTATATGAATTTAGTTTGCAGGGAAACGAGAACATTAGGTTGTACAGACGCTCCTCTACTTACGTTCATTCGTTTTACGTTTTTTCGATTTTACGTTTGAACTGACTATAAAATAATTTTGTAAAAAAAAAAAATTTGTGAGTGAATTTTTGAGTTTAGCGCGCTCTCCGTAGTACGAGACGTTAAAACGATCTTACGTTTGACACTGCGTCCATTGTCTACACGGCGCAAACGACAGACTGAATGTGCCTTGTCTCTTCCCACTTTATTGCGTGTTACCCTTGTCTTAAGACGTCGTATCTGTGATCTCCGTGCTTACATATAGTACGTTGTTTTGCGTATTTGTAACCCTAATCATATATGGTTGGTCAAAAGCGTAAGTCTACAAGTAATAGTGATAGTCAAAAGAAGCGGTGTTTTATAAGATACGGTAATAGAATTTATGGATGTACATACAGTATGAATGATCACACATTACTGGAACGTACAGTAACAACTTACGTTCATTTTCACATTACGTTCGGCCGTTCAGAACGTAACTAAAATGGTAGTTGAGGAGCGTCTGTACTGTGATAAGCCTTGGTAACTTTGGTCAACCGTGATCACTAAGTTTTGGTTTGAGGAAACCAAACTCCTACTTTTTATACTTCCTGTTTGTTGGCTTTCTGTCTGGTAATAGATGAATCCATCGCTGTCTCTGCTTCACTCCTCCTTTCACTCTCTCTACCTCTTTCTGTTGTCCCCTCTTCTCCACAGAGATGTATTGATCTTGCAGACTGCCACTCTAATTATAACAATGGTAGATATCAACTGCTCTGCCATTTAAAGGTGTGCCTGTGTGTGCCTACGTGCCCTTCAAGTGCACACACACACACACACACACACACGACACTTCTCAGCCTGTGTTTGAACTTGTGCGTACAACGAGTGTGTCTATAAGTCTGCTATTATTTCAGTTAGTGTTTATGCAAGTGTGTGTGTTCCACTGGAGGCCAGTGAGTGAATCTGTCTTCCCAAGCAGCCCTCTCCTACCCTCGACCCCGCACCCCTGATCAGACACACACACACACACACACACACACACACACACACACACACACACACACACACACACACACACACACACACACACACACACACTCCTCCTCCCAGTTCCCGGGCCCCAGGGTTAATGGGTGTTCAACCTTTCCATTATCCCGATCAGCCAAGAATTACCTGCTGAATGATGTTTGCATTAATATAATATATATGGTAATTTCCCTCCTCTTAATTACGGCTGGGCCGAGCGCGGCAAGGGGAGTGGGCTGATCATGTGTAAAATTGATTTGCCAAGGAAAAATATGGTGATAGAGCGAGAGCGCGCAAGAGGGAGGGGGAGGAAGAGAGGCTGCTGGGAAATCAACACGCACATATTTGCACAAATCACATGTGCACAGAGGCGCACACACACTCCCAATGCTGGAAACAGTACAGGGGGGGAAAAAGTGCTGGCCTGGGTGAAACGGGGGGGAAAAAAAAAAACTTTCTCTTTCCTGCTCACTAGTTCTCCTTTCCATTAAGAAAAACGAAGCGTCAGCAATAAAATTGAGATATTTTTTCGGATTCATCCTCAGTGGTGAATTTGAATAAACATTTCTCCTCACTCAGAAGAGTTTCCCCCGGAGAATAGCAAGCAGCCAGGAGGCCGGGGTGAAGATGGGTCAAGAGTGGAGTGTGTGAATGGTTAGGATGCTATGAAGACATTTTAACCTGCCGGTTAGTTGAGCCTGTGCTGTTAGAATAAGTTTTAAAGAGTGAGCGTGCATTGAAACTTACATTTTGACTGCAGTTTCTCATCTAAACACAGAACCGGTAAAAGAAACCACAGTTTTGCTCATTTCCTGATCTTATCTTTGATTATCATCCCCTTGTGTGCTACATTTTATCTCCGTCTTTTATTCAGACATTAGAGGGCTCCACTACAGCCTATTCTCTTAATTTACACAGTAATTGATATAATGATCAATTACTTGACAAAATAATTAAGATAATTCTTTGAAATATGTGAGTTTGATTTGAGTTTTTTGAGTTTTTCTTCAGTGTCTACATTTAAAACACTGATTAGGTTTTTAAAGCCGTGCAGCTCATTGCGCTTTTGGGCCCATCGGAACCTGTGAGAGAAAGACTGAGAAACATTCAGCAGGCAGCAACAGTTAGTCATCAGCTAGTCCTGTTATCACTTTTGTCAAAGAAAAACTATTTTCTTTTGAAATTCTCCTTTTGTTTTATGTGTAAAATTTATTTTTGTGCATTTTCACTCTGGTCTTGTCTTATTCCACACTTTGTCTCTCTCCTGTTCGATTCCTGTGTTCCTCCCTCATTCTGTCTCATCTTATTTTCCTCTCTCTGTCTTTTTAATGCCGTATCAACCTACTCGTCTTTTTCTCTCATAACCTCCCTCTCTCTCTCCCTCTCACTCTCTCTCACTCCCTCTCTCTCCCCATCTCCCTGTGGTTGACAGAAGGCGTTCAAAGACACAAGTCAGTATGTGGTTGGGGAGCTGTCCGCGCTGGAGAGCGAGCAGAGGCACATAGACGCCCGAGCAGCTCGCGTGGAGAAGAGGCTGCGCTATCTCATGGACACAGGTACCCCAAGCCCAATTACACTGGAAAAACTGTTTTGGCAAATTGAGCATACGCGCACACACACACACAAACACACACACACACACACACACACACACACACACACACACACTCAAGGAGACTGTGTGTGTGTGTGTGCGTATTTATGTGGGCGTTTATGTGTGAGAGAGAATCTTTGAAACCCCCCTCTCTCTCCTTTTGGTTGAATGTTGCACGACGGAGCGCTGGGTGGATATGAAAGAAGGGGATGGAGGGTGGGTGAGCAAGGAGGTGGAGAAGGGAGGGAAATGGTGGGTGGGGTGGGGAGGGGAGGGAGACGGGGAGTGTGTGTCTCGGGGATGGGAGAAGAAGGGAGACCTCTCTGGGCTGGGGTGATAAGGGAGCCCTTCATGGGGGAAATGATAACTGGGTGCGATAGCGGAGCCCCAGCCGAAGTCTCCGCTGCAGCCGTTTGCCAGCCACGGCCATAGCCAGCCAACCTCCACACTATTGAACAGTGCACTCAGCCATGCACGGCGACACACACACACGCACCCTCCTTCCCCTAGTACATATCTGGCCTTCATTGATATGCTGTATAAGGAAATACAGGGTGAGTTAAAGGGAGGAGAGGGGAAGAAGAAATACTCAAAAAAAAAAAAAAAAACAAGAAAAAACATGACCAACACAACAGGAGCTCTGACACAGTTCACAAATCCGCAACACACACACACACACACACACACACACACACACACACACACACACACACACATACTTACACACCCGTGCATACAAAGTGCAATCTGGTTTGGTGTTTGCAGCCAGTTTGAGAATTTGGGAAGTTGTTGTTGTTTTTTTTGTTTGTTTGTTTTTTAAGATTAGGCCAGGGGTAAAGTCTTGTTAAGACATGAGACAGTGTGCTGAGCCAAAAGAGGAGCACAAATGAAATTGGAGGATAGCATCCTATTTGTGATCCCAAATCAATGCATTCCTCACCCAAGAATGATGCTGACAGGAAAAAGAAAAAAAAAAAAACGGTACAGTTCCAGTAAGTGTAAAATATTTGTTTGCAAATGTCTGAATGTGTGGTTACAGTATTTGCTGTAGTAATTTAGTCTCGGCTCTCATGCCTTTTTTCTGATGTATCTGTACCCACCTTGGAGGATTTATCCCCTAAATCCCAAAAAAAGCGACACAGGGAGGATAAAAAAGGAGACTGTGGCAGTGGGATTTGCTCTCTCTGTCCCCATCCCATTTGGGTCCTGATATCGAAACCATCTCTTCTCCGTTTGTTATATTTGCTATCCTGCTTCTTCTTTATTTTTTTTCATATATATATTTTTTTGCCTTCCTGCCTCTGTGCCCACTCCACTGTCAGGGCGCGTGCCATTGTGTCAATCTGAACGGATGTTTTTCCTTCTTTCCCTCTCTCACCGAAAAGGAACTGCTACCCTGCAAAACTCCACCTTATTTGTTCTGAAACACATTTGACTACAAATATTTTTCCTTATGTAGCAGTGAATTAATATTAACTTGATGACATGATATCTGTCATATATCACAAAGCTTTCTTTCAAGTGCAACGTCTAGGAAGATCTCATACGTCTCATCAACAATCACGCTAACTACCTGTGAGACAGATTAATAGTATGCTTCCTAAGCTTGGCAATGATGTGAAGCACCTTTCTTACTACCTGAGAGTGTATTTCTGTTCCCATATCTCATTTTGCAGCACTTATCCCAGAGACTCATCCAATAGGTTATGGATTGTGCCTTTAGGCCAAGGTCTGGAGGCATCAGAGCGAGATGCGCCAGTGACAGGTGGTAACTAAAGTAACCTTTATCACCTCAGCAACTGAGGTCACCTTTCTATACGCTGTCATAGATGATAGATATTTTTTTTTCCTGCACTCAGAATGTCTGAAGTTGCGGCTGATTGGCTGTAAAAGCAAACATCCAGTATTGATCCATCACATCTGACTGGTGCCTGAACGCAACGAAGGGACAAAGTCAGAAAATTACCACCAGCAAATACTTTTTGATCTTTGTCAGTAGAAGCTGTGAGACTGTTCAGTTAATTCATTTCATTTACTGCCATCACCAAACTACCTAACATTCCTTCAGTTTTTAACCTTTGTGATCTGATCGCTGGTTATATCGTTACCTTCTCTTGTCTTGAGTCTCTGCCTTGAAGTTCAACTGGACTCTTGTTATTCTGCAGTCTTTAATAATTAAGAGTAGAAACTCATTTCCTCTCCTGCTTTTGTAGACCATCTATTGTCAGTGTTCGTTTTAGTCTCTCTGATCAAACATAAAAGTGTGTGTTGATGAAGCACCAACCTCTACAAATACACGGGCTTCTCAGAAAAGGCCTACTCATACACACGGACTGCATGCGAGATGATTCAAACCTCTTGAGGTGAGTTTAGGGCAGCTTGGTGTGCCGTGTTGCTGCGGACTGATGGACAGATTCGAACAGACAGAACGATTGACCCGTGACTAATTGGTCATCGCTCCGCTCCAGCAGCGGAGTGCCTGGGAAGATCCAGCGCTCCTCTGGTTCTGGAGTATAACGCCTCTGTGATATCACATGCTTTGTAATTCCCTCGTCCTTCTTCCCCTCTCTTATCTGTAGAGTTTATTATTCTGTTTATACATATATATGTATATAATGCTCACCACAAGTAATTAAGTCTTTAATGATCTTAATTATTACATTTTCCCTGTTTTAAATTATCTTTGTGCTTTTCATAATCATATTCTTTTTTTCTTTTTATCTCTCTTTGTCTTGCTCTTTCATTTTATATTTGCTCTGTTCTTTTTTTTTTTTTTTTTTATCCTTGTGAATCTATATTTCTCTCTGCTTTCTCTCACCCCCGCTGATAGTACCCTCCATACCCCCACCCCCCTCAAGTTTGGGCACAATGCATCTTTCTGCGGCATTTTCTATTACGCCGCAGCCCTCCCCAGATGAATCCCAAGTAATTGGGGTGGTTAATTTATTTACTCAGAGGCAGTTCACAGCACATTAAATAATAGAGATAATTGAACAAGAATTGTCAAGTGTCTTCTGATATCAGACACATTACAGGAGGGAGTGTGCATAAAACTCCATTTCTATGCCTCCATTGTTTATGGTAATTAAGTACACAGATTTATTCCTTGGTTGCCTTCCAAGCTTATGGCAAGCGCCATTGTTGTCTTCTATTAATATGTAATCAGTAAATAGTTTAATTTTCTAATCTGCGGTTGGAGAATTCACTTTCTAACAACTCTTAATTACTGCTGGGCTCTAATGAGTCTCGCCATGCCGACAGAGACAGCCAATAAGAGTCCAGGCTCCAGGCCGGGGGGGAATTTGAATTCCTGTGGCACCCCCCCTCGACTAATGAACTTGTTATTCTTGCACCGCTGGGACCTCCGTCCTTCATACATGCAACATTAGGAGAACATTCACCTCCTGCAAGACTCCCGATGTTTAAAGGACTTCATTGATTATAAGAGAGGAATTTTAGTGCGTTCCTCTAACTGTGTATTCATTGATTCTACACGACTGCCTTAAAGCGATGCAATAAAACACTTGTTAAGGCATCATCCAACCAGGCAGAGAAAGAAACGGATTGAAAAGCTTCAACTTTTGATGCTTTAGCACGTGTCGTATTACCATGCTAATTTTCATCATTGTGTTTGTCTCTTTATGTAACGCTGCTGACCTTCGTTTTGTTAGTCTTCTAAAGGCATTGTTGCGCAGGAAGATATATCAGACACTCCTTATTGAAAATTCGGCTTGAGGTATGAAAAAAGCATTCAAACGCGTTGTGCAGCCTTCGCCGAAAATCCCCCGGCCCCGTCTCAATCACCCCCTACCTGGCCCCTGGACCTATTTACACACTCCCATTTCAAATAGCTGTATAACCTGCAACAATGGACGCAATTATCCAAATAATGGCACTTAGCCGCACCGCAAAGCTGCTTCTCACCTACTGCGCATTTGATAAGAGATAAACAAGCAGAGAGAGGAGAGACCGAGTTTTAGCTCTCCCAGATTAACATATGTTTAAAAATTGCACTCAAAGCCGATAAGATTGACACGAGGTTTTTATGGCGCGCGCTCTTTTAATCTGCCTTTGTGTCTGGGAGTCAACGAGAGGAGAATGGCACAAGGAGGAATCCAGCAAGAGCTTAATGTACTTTACACATGCAGCCTATCCCCCCCTCAATATCTGACAAAGGGACAGAGCGGACTGTCAATGCCTTCATCTCTGACGGCGCTGCCGGCCTCCACTCGGTGTGCGATTGTGTGGAGGATTGCAGAATGTGAATAGCTTAAATGTCAACCTGTGGCTCGAAATCGCCGTCACCCGAGCCGAGACCCGTTGGCACATTTTTATTCATTGTTTTATAATTCATTTGTCATTACCAGGTGTGAAATCTTTAATATCTTTACTGTGTAAACTTGAATTGAGCAAAAATTGAATGTATTTTTCTTAAAGCTGCATCCCAAGCTTCCTTTTGCTATTGGTGATGGAATGCAGGCGTCATTGCCAGAGTGTGTGTGTTGTGTTTTATATCCTAAGCATCAAATGACGCTAACTCTTTTTTTTTTTTCCCGTGTCTGTTTTGCTAATCCATTATTGTGGCATCAGCTTATAGTTTGACTAAAGGGTTAAGTTGTGCTACGTGAGCGTCATAAAGACTCCCTCATACACATCCACACATGCACACGGTGCCCCGCTTGTCTTGTTGCAGCAACACAAATAGCATGCGCGGCTTTAAGTATATTATCAAGGCCGGTTCTTTCACAAACGTATTGCTGAAGAAGCTTAACATTAATTATTGTAACTTTGGGCAGATTACATCCGTGGCCGCCTTGTAAGCGCAGGCAGACTCATCTTGACCTCCTATACGAGAGCTTAAAGACACAAGAATGGCATTTTACCAACTTTAATGGGATAACCAGTCTAATCTGTCAGCACTGACAGAAGAAGTGTGTAGACTATAATACCCTGCAGTTCACAGACTGAAAGATGGAAGGAGAGAGGTTTCAGCGTTGGCTTTAATCGGCGTTTTTCACGCACTACTTTGTTGTATTCTCTTGGTGTAAAAAATGTTCCTCGGTGCACTTTTGAAAATGAATTGAGTAACATTAAGCTTCAAACAGCTCTCCTCCTCAATCTCCCCATAAAGGTAGGCTTGGAAATGAACCCAGGCTAACACTGGAAAGCTTGTCCACTCGGTGAATCCTGATTGAAATAGTCGAGCTGACCGTTATTCCGACTGTCCTTAATCACAGATCCCATTTGCAAACGAAGCTGGCGGCAATCGAGAGAAGATGTGCTCCCCTTTTTCTGAAGCCTTTCAGTCATTTTCTTGTTGTCAGGGTTACGAAAAGAGCACTCACTTTCAATCAAAACGGTTTTGTATCGGAACCCACTGGAATGTGTTTGTGGACATCTTGAATTCACTTCAGGAGCAAATGTAGTGTTGGTCCACAAAGAGGGAGAAACGAAATCCAGGGATCACTCCTTTAAGACACATTGCCCTTTTCTTGCTTTGGAGGGGACAAAACAAAAGGATTTCAGCTTTTTGTTTAGTGTGTGTGTGAGAGAAGCGCCGAGGTTCAACTGGGTTAGAACACAGATTAACCCCCCACCACCACCACACACACACAACACACACACAGAGATACAAACTCTTTCTGCTCATCTTTTCAGCCATTTGAATTTTTTTGAGCAACAAAACAATTTCATTCCTCGACTTGCGCTCCCACCACCACCCCTCGTGCTTTTCCGTCTCGCTCCCATCCCTCCCTCTCCCACCGTACACCCCCCCCCCAGTCCAACACAGTGACACCACCCTCACTCCCAGATGTGCACCCCCCCCCACCTCCACCACTTCTTTTCTCCGGCTCGGTGTCAGCCTTTCATACATTCTTTAACAGTGGGGATGAAAGGGGGATTTTTAGGAAGATTAGGGAACGGGATCCTCTGGGCATTGTCTGAGAATCTTCAGATAAAACGAACTGGGTGGATGGAGTCAAAGGGAGAGAGGGAGAGGGAGTTTGTTGAGATGGAGGGGAAGGGGATAAGCTACGTGCCACATCCTGAAGATAAATTTGTTTATGAAGTAGAGCAGGAATTATTGTCTGTTTTTATCTTTCATAGTGTTCGTTTCCTTTCTTCCTCCTGACATGTTTTTGTCAAATTCTTTTCTGTTACTACCTCTAAACCAGTAAAAGTTGCACTGACTCAGCCACCCAACGCTACGGCCAATTAACATTTTTAGCAAAAGGGGGGGGCGGGGTGTGTGTGAGTACGTTGGGGGGGGGGGGGGGGGGGGGGTGGGAATGCAATTGGGAGGTGGACAATGGCCGCTTATGATAATCTGCTCTTTATTGGAACATCCCGCCAGTGCTTTCATCAGCCAGCTCTCTGCCGGAGACCCCATGCAGCATCCAGGCCAACGAACCACACGGCGAGCTGCCAAACACATCGTCACAGACATGCAAACACACAATACACACACACACACACACACACACATGCACAAGCTGTGAATCCACAAATCACACTGTAATAAACATGCTGTATATGTTTAGACCTGCACACGGAAGGCCCAATAAACTACAACCACCGGATTTTATTTTATCCTTTATTGTTCATAAATGTGTCTTTGGTGTTTATTTATTGATTTGGAATCAAGTTGTCGCATTCTAATCTGCTCCTCCTTATAGTTATAGAGTTTATTTTCCTTGTCTTGTTTGAGGAAGCTTAATCATTGCTTCAATTTTTGAGAAATTACATTTAAGTTCGACTAAACTATATTATTTAAAGAGCTTACATTCATCAAGGATATTTATTTATTTACTTTGTTGTGTGTTTTTTTGTGATCGGCTATAATTTAGTTAACAAACTGCAGCCCAACAACGTAATTGAATTTCAACCTTGCAGTCAATTAATGGAGGCTTTCTTATGGTAACATATGAGGTGGCTCTCAACAATGCAGGTTAATGACAGAGGTTTGACCAGTAATTACACCATTCATTTGCTAACACAGCTGCTCGCCATGCTACCGTTGTCACCCCCCCTCCCATACACACTCCTCCCCATTTCCCATTGTAATGAGCACTCCAGGCTACAAATACCAACAGCTGTCTTTCCCAATACATTAACATTTAAATATCTTTTTGAATACAACATTTTTGCATTTGTGTATTGAATCAAAGCTCCAGGCATGGCCAGTGGCGGTACCATCCCCGTGTTGGTGTCAGGTGTAATGAAATGCTGTGTGTGTGTGTGTGTGTGTGTGTGTGTGTGTGTGTGTGTGTGTGTGTGTGTGTGTGTGTGTGTGTGTGTGTGTGTGTGTGTGTGTGTGTGTGTGTGTGGGAGGGGGGGCATTGACAAACACAATAGAAAACATGTAGTTCAGGGAGTATGTTAAACAACCCATAGATTGTTTAAGTGCAGGAAATTAGCCAAACAACGCAATTTTAATGGATGTATTAAATGGAAGCTAAAGCTGATGGCCTGGAGCAAACTTCAGGGAGGAAGGAGAATTCGACAGTGGGTAGTGATGGGGAAGGAAGGATGCAATGAGAGACGGGGGGGGAGGACTAATGAGTCATAGCACACACGTGTGAAAAGGACGACTGACGCTGTTAGCAGAGTCATTATTGGTCGATTAATTCATCAAGCAGATTCTTCCCTCGCCTCCCCTCCGCCACTTGTCACCAGGCGTGTAATATGACACCTGTCAAATTTGTTCTTACATCTACCCAAAGGGTGTGTGTGTGTGTGTGGGGGGGGGGGGGGGGGTCAAGATCTCCCCTCTTCAAACGCACGTCCGCCACCTCCACCTTCTCTTTGTTAATTGAGCGGGCGGAGCCACTTATGCTAAAAAGGTTGCAGCTGTCTGTCAGCAGGTTGAGGAGGGGGTTCTCCAGTGTGTGTGTGTGTGTGTCTCACATTCTCCTGTTTATTCACACATTCCTTTACCTCCTCCTGTATCCCATTCCATCACTCATAAATCGAGATTTTGGCCATAAATGGTGATAAATAAGCAACCAGTGTGATTCTAGTTTGCAGGAAAGTGAAAGAATGATTTTATTTTACATTACACATAATATCTGTGTACTGGGACACTGCTTAGAAATTTAAGCCTAGTTTTAGCTTAAATCATGAAACAGTTTATTAAAGAATAAGGTCACATGACTCTAAATCTAGATTGACATTCACCACTCAGGCTAAAAGAGGTTGATTCTGGTGTTGATGTTAAACCGTCCCAATTAATGCTATCAACAGGTACCCTAGCGCTAAATCTACTCGTGTTTCTCCACCCCTCTGACCCCCCCCACCAAAAGATGGTTCACACCTCAGTGTGTGTGTAAACACACTGGAGGAGCTAAACCACCTGGCTTAACCTGAGCTGAGCCTCACAGAGCCGCGGCTTATCTGCAAATTTCAACAGTGATTCTCTGACGCATCTTTTAGCTCTGCAGCTGCTTGTGGCCGCAAGCAGGACTTTTTATTGATGAGTTGATAGGAAATGTTGGAACTAGTTGGCTTGTATGAGGTAATAAATAACCACATTTATTTGTGTTAAATTGAACAGTATATGACATTTGCTGGGATTTCTATATTTGTCCTGATTAATTATAGAGCCAGGTTTTTTTTAACATTTAGTTGTTGTTGTTTTTTTGCAGTGGTTGGCATGGGATTCAGATTTATTGCTAACTGATTAGATTAGATTTAATAAAAGAAAGAGTTTACTTCAATCCCATGTGAATTTATGCGTATTTTAGTGATAATAGTGCATTTATTTTGGCTTACATACAAAATGTCATGTTGTTCCAGGTTAGAGGCAGAGAAGCTTGATGAGTTTTACTAAATTAATCAAGTTTTTAATTTCTAAATTGTAAAATGCATTTTGCGTTTTACAATTGTTATGTACAATTGTTGCGTTTTACACTTATTATGTTTGGGCGGGGGGGACTCCCACCAGCCTGGCCACACTCAAGCAGAGGAGTCAGAGAAAACGAACCCAGTGCCTAACAAATACATGAAGGTTTGGTTTAACTAAATCCCGTAGATAATGGCCACTGTGTCAAAGACTAAAGATTGTGGGAGGGGTGGTGGTGGTGGTGGTGGTGGTGGTGGTGGCGGCGCTGGTGGTGGATGGAGGGGGGGATTAGTTTGGCGTTTTGCATCAGTTGCTTTCTGCTGGGTGGCCCTGCTTGTCAAAAAAAGAAGGGAGAGACAGAAGGAAAGAGAGGAGAGAAAAGCATTTAACGCGGCACATTGAGAAGAAGAGGGCTCTTAATGCCATCAAAGCAAGGGGAGAAATCAGCCATTAATTTATTCTGGTCCACACACACACACACACACACACACACACACACACACACACACACACACACACACACACACACACACACCAAACTGTGTACACGCCTTCCACCAATTGTGGGTAATTTCAGTAACATCTGGTCCAAGCCGGTCTGGAAACCCACCAGGAACGAAGTTGACAAAATGTACCTCTGATCCCCTTCCGTGTGTGTGTGTGTGTGTGTGTGTGTGTGTGTGTGTGTGTGTGTGTGTGTGTGTGTGTGTGTGTGTGTGTGTGTGTGTGTGTGTGTGTGTGTGTGTGTGTGTGTGTGTGTGTGTGTGTGTGTGTGTGTGTGTGAGTGAGTACACCTTAAATGATTTGTGTGTGGATTGAATGACGTGAGGAGAAATTTCTCACCCTTAGATTCAGGAGGAGAGGCAGATGACTGGGCTATTCAATGGCTGATAAGAACTGATGGGGAGGTTAATAAGCTACACACCCAGGTCATCGCAGGCTTTTTACTGGTATAGAGGAGAAAAGAGGACGGCGATGATGATGAGAGGTGTGTGTGTGTGTGTGTGTGTGTGTGTGTGTGTATATGTGTGTGTGTCTGTCAAGCAGGCTATACAGTGGTGAAGAATGAAGAATATACCTCTTCAGTGTCTATACTTTGACATGCCTTAAAAGGTCCCACAAAGTTCTCAAAAAGGGCCTGAATTAACTTAATTCTGACTTTGCAGTGTCGTCAAAACGTAAAAATAGGTTTTGCTAATGTATAAATATCCTGAAAGCATTTTAAAATCTTAAGTAAATGCTGAGCATTCAAATAAAGTGTGCACCTGTACGAGTAGTAGGATAGTAAACCTACCTTTATCGACTTCTCCAGTTTGACTCAAATTAATTATATTAATACGTTTATGTATGTAAATTACATCAAGAGATTAAGCTAAGATTTATTTTTATTAGATTTTTCTTTTTATCATAATCTGAATTTTTGTTTGTGAAGACTTCCATCAGACGTTTAACCATCAAAATGTTTAAGTGTTCATTCAATGGGTTACCAAACGATTAAAAAAAACCTTTAGCTATATTTTAATGAGATGGGAGTCCGAATGAGGAGGAAACACGTTTCATTACCTGTGCATATTTCTATTTCGAAGCGTCTGCTCTTATAAGCATACGTTAACAACAAGCCTGGGATTGCTGCCATTCACAAGCTCAGGCTACTTATTTCTCACAAATGCCCCGTGTAACCTGAGGCTGGAGGCAAGAACCCCGCTGAGCAGAAGACAAAACAGAAAAACAGACTAATCTCTCCCTCTCTCTAGGCTTATTCCCCCTCTCTCTCTCTCTCTCTCTCTCTCACACACCAACTCTAACAGCAACGCTGCTGCCATGATGCACCGTTGCATCTCTGTGCTCTATTGATTGTTAATTTAAATAAAGGCAAATCCCATCATGTGTGATCACTGCTGTTAAGGTTATTTTAATGTTCTGGGAGCTGAGAGGAGACAGACTTCAGCAGCAGCAAGAATATTCTTTCTTCTAAAGTTATGGTGTGTAGTCCTGAGATTAAGCAAACTGTAGTTGAGTGATAAACCACAAAAACTATCACTTTAATTTATTAATAAAACGTGAAATTGAGCTGCTTTTGAACCGAATTCCAAATTTAAAGTTGGGGTGAAACACTATTTCCTTTAATAGATTAATCCGTGGTTCTAGCGGTGCAGCGGAGCCCAAGAGGTTCTCCCAGCGAGCGTCATCACTTGTGTGGAGGTGAATCTCTCCCACTTTGTGTTGTAGCGCAGGAGTTTAATAGACGACCACCCCCAAAGGTCCAAGCAAAGGTTCTCATTCTGAAAACTAGAAAACAGCAACAACCCGGCATGGGTTCCCCCCCCCCCCCTTTCGTACCTACTGGTGTCCCAGGGCTAATAGGCAGGCTCCCTATCAACCACTCACCTTAATAATAAAAGAGAGACCCCTGTGGAAAGGAGCTAGCATGAGCTGCTAAAGATCACGCTGCTAATAGGATGATGCCTTTTTGCCTTTTGTCATGAGATTATGAACGGGAATAGCCTCTCCTCACCGCTCCTCCACTGTTCTTTACTCTTCCCACACACGGCTACAGGCATCCTGGAGGGCCCCGTTGAGCTGGAGTGGAGACAGGCGTAACCGAGGCTTTGTTCCTCTGCTTGTATGGTAAAAGACTGGCTAATGAAATACCTTTTAGGGGGTATCAGCAGGTGAACTCCGCAATCAGGCGCTGCAGCAAAAACACACATAGGGGCACATACACTCACATATTCTCCGTCTCCTCTCGTCTGCCTCCTCGTGCTATATTAATTACCTGAAGTGCTCCGGCCTTGCATAAAGCCCTTGATTCTGCCGCTCTCTTCTTTCTCTTCATCCAACGCGACAGCCACAATGGCCTAAGCTCGCCTAAAATGGAGGAGAAGGAGGAGGAGGTGGGGGGGGGTGCGCAACAGAAAAGGGGAGGATGATAATAGTAATGAACACTGGTGACAATAATGAGAAAGGTAATTGAGAAATTGTGTGTGGCAGGCCCCCTGATTTTCCTTTTCCAGCCCCTAAGCGAAGTGGGGACAGGTTTGAAATCATCTTACTCAGAGCTGAGTTAAATAGTTGGGGGAGAGCTAAAGCTAAAGGAAGCTGACAAGCATGGAGCCGAGGCCTCTCGGGGTGTTGAAATCCACGACACACACACATACACATTTCTTCCTCATTTAATTTTCCTATTGCCGTGGTCAGAATAACCTGTGGCTTATGTTTTATAGAATTATTATTACGCATCTCAACACTTCACTGCTTATATATATATATATATATATATATATATATATATATATATATATATATATATATATATATATAAATCAATGAGAAATTAATGCTGTTTGATCATCAAACATGTCCATGCACATTCTGCATGTATATACACTCTCGTGTGTGTGCGTTTGTTGGTGGGACTCCACCCGTCTGGTGTGTCTGATTCCTCCTGGCCTCCTCGCCCCGGCTGCGATGGAGTCAGGGTGGTCTGCGCTTTAACAGACAGAGGCTGCCTCCTCCATCCCATAGTCTGCCACTCTCTGATAATGTTTATTGATCTGTGGCAAAAACACAATTTGATGGAGTGGGCCAAGGGAGGGGGGGGACGGGGGGGGGGGGGGGGGACGGGTGAGTTGAGAAGGAGGGAGGATTGTATTTGTGTGATTGTCACAGTTTAGCTAGTTGGAAAACAGAAAATACCCCTGAAATGTGCTGCGCCCCCCCCCCCCCGATCTGATCCCATTTCGTTTAATAGACAATTAATAAAAGAGGCAAGAGTCTAAAAGTTTGAATCGCAAACACTTGTTTATTTTTAATTGCGAGAAGAGAAAGAGAGGAGACGAGTGATGGAAAGAGAAAGGCCTTCTGGACCGCCGAGGAGGAATGAGAGGAGTCTGGAGGCTGGTTAAATGTTAGCTTTCAGGTCAGATGTGTTTGCTTGAGGGTGTGTGTGTGTGTGTGTGTGTGTGTGTGTGTGTGTGTGTGTGTGTGTGTGTGTGTGTGAATGTACACATAAGAGAGTTTGCGGAGGACAGGCGAGGTACGTGTGTTTAAAGGAGCGGAGGATGAAAGGAGGAGGACCAGTCTATCGTCTGTGTTTAACGTGGTCTCTGACCGCCAGTGTTCAAACAGCGTCACGATGGGCGCGGCCTGCTAGCATCTCCTGCTCATTAAAAAAGGCTTTGGCGACCGGACTGAGCTCATGATCGGGGCTGTGAGACGTCAGCTAAGATGTTAACGACAAAGATATTACAAGAACAAAAGAACAACAACACCTGCTGTCTGAGTGTTTCCTATATATCACTTCTAGAACGTTCATTGATTCTTTCAAAAAGTTTTTCATATTTATGAAGTCGATTATGTGTGGTAGATTTTAGTATTTTAGCATTTGTAGAATTTTAATTTCAGGTCATTTATAGGGCGTTGTTCGCACTAGTATTAGGTTAACCATCAAGCTAAGCTATCTGCCTACAGTGGCTGTCTAAACCTGGGTAAACATTACTTATAATATTATTATTATTCTTTTTTTTTCTGTAAAACACCAGCAGGTATTTCATTTAACTCTTTTTTTTTTTGCTGGATTTTGCTAATTTTTTACTTATTCTCAAACATGGCCTTGCTGATTTCTGTAATTATTGATTATGGAGCCAAGAAGTATGACACAAAATCCTAACAATCAGCTGCTCTGCATGGTCCTTTCACCTCCACTGTCAGTCCTCGTTGTAATCAGAAAAATAATTATGCAGCTCCACTTATGATCATGGAAAACACCCAATTAATCCCTTTGCCCCCCAACAGTCCCAGGAATACACCGCTCCTGCTTTCCTGGTTGCCTCCACCTCTTTTTGGGAGCTACAAAGCAAGCAGTGGTTGACAAATGACACCAGTGGAAAAGGCAGTCATTGTGCCTCAGTGTGAGAGGAGGGCTTTTTCTATTCTCTCTCATTTTTTCCTTATTTTACATTTCTCCTTTTTCCGTCTGGAGGGAGGGAAGGGAAGGGAAGAGGTCAGTGTGAATCGGTTAATGTGCTCCATTCACCAGACATTATACACAGGTTCTATAAAGCAGGGATCGGCTCTATACGCCGGGACCATTGTGCCATTGAGGGTGGCTAAAAAGGCCTCATACCGGCCTCCTCAGGGGGGAAAAAATAGCTCTCAGGAGCACTTCAGTAGAGAGCTGGGTAGAAAAGGAGCGAGCAGGAGAAATTACATGTGCATTGTGGAGAGGAGTGGGGGTTTGGAGGTAAACTAGATTGATTCTTAAACGTATCACAGGAGTTGCGATGCTTCTGAGATGTTACAGCAGAATCGCAGCCGCCGGTGTGGTCGGCATTCGACGAACCATCGGCTGAACTTTAAAAAAAATATATGATTCTTCTCCTGCGAGCGAAGAAAGAGCAAGAGGAGAATCTGATGATTAGATTTATTCGACGGCGGCAATCCAGCGCGAAAGAAACATCACAACTGCAGGCTGTAGATTATGTTTTTATGGCCGCAGCTGAATTTTAGAGAGCATCCTCACCTCACTGCTAACGAGACTCTCCTCTGCTCACGTTAATTAAATCAAGTCTTCGGTATGCTACTTACACACAATTATCTTCCCTCCGGTCCTCGCCGCAGACCTCTCTGATTAGGCCGGCACCCGTCATGCATATTCACGCTGCTGCAGTGACAACCTTTTAACGAGGTCTTACCTAATCACAGGAAACAATGTTCATCCTGTTCTTTTTACTCCTTCTTTCCTCATTCCCTTTCATGCATCTTTTATCTTTCATCTCCCCCTGACTCCCGCTGATATCAGACGGGCTCCATTTTCGGGATGGAGGGATGGAGCGACAGGAGGAGGCACAAGTGCGGACGGTCTCAAAATAAACCACAATTCAGAAAGTGACTTGTATACAGAGGATCTCCTCCTCCTCCTCCTCTTCCCTCCGCCTCCTTTCCGTCTTTCTTCTCCTTCCCCTCCCTGGCTTTTTACATGTCCGATAGACAAATTGGATTAACATCTATTGGATTAAACGGCCAAACGGTGGGAGAAGAAATGAGATGAGAGCGCTGCGATCGCAGCTTTTAATGTTTTTCTCTTTTCGTCTCGTTCGTTTTTCCTCCATCCCTCCATTAAGTTTCTCTGTTAAAGCAAATGAGGGATTTCCTGCTTATGCAGTCACCATATGTGGTGTTATTTATGCAAACACAAGTCATTCTGATAGTAAAAAAGATAAGCCATACTGAGGTCAAAGGGCGACCCTCGTAACTGGTCAGAAAACGAATTCATGGTGTTTTGGAAGTTGTACTTTTCATCGCTTTGTGTCTTCTCAGAAATTGAAGGATCGCATTAGCTAATACTTTACCATAAATTGGCAATAACCATCATTTTAATTGGATTTAGTGAGGCCTAGCGTAGTGGAATTACAAAATAAAATCCACACAGGCAGCAGCAGTTTGACCACCTCAGGCTTGGTTCCTTTATTCCTATCTGTATCCGATGGAACGGGGCCGAGATACTATCTGGATTTCATTTGTTTAGCGGAGGCCGTCTCCGTCGTTTCACCGCATCGTTCCTCCTTAGTTTCATTCACCTGTGTTTCACTGATGGGCGGTTACAAACACACGTTGAACCTTTCCCACCAGCCGTTCTTCACATTCACCTCCACAGACGTCGCTTCGACAACCGCAATGAGAGAGAGAGAGACGGGGAGAGTGAAACAAGAGAAGAGGCAGACAGACGATCAGATAGAGGGGTGGTTGGGATGTCTGTATCGGTTGTATCTCTCGTGTGTGTGTGTGTGTGTGTGTGTGTGTGTGTGTGTGTGTGTGTGTGTGTGTGTGTCTGTGTCTGTGTGTGTGTGTGTGTGTGTGTGTGTGTGTGTGTGTGTGTGTGTTGATTGTATCTCGTGTTTCTCACCATCACGGCTACACTGATAGCTGAGGTTACACCAAACATGATATTAACGACAATAAAGTTTGCCGAAGGTCGGAAAATCCTCTTTATCTCCTTTCAGACATATTTCACTAATCCGTGGATATTCCTGATCAAACGTTGCGCCGTCGCCAAACTTTGCAGCTTCGTTCTCGGTACATCCCGGCTGGGCTCGGCTCGGCCTTCCTCCGTGGGAAAGAATGGCACGTAAAGCAAACAGCAAGACCCAGAATGCAACTTGCCAAAACTGCCAGTTGCTTTGATCCAAGACGGCCCCCCCGAGACACAGCGTGGAGCCACAGCTTTGAGACGACAGGGCTGGATTCGCCGACGCAGTGTTAGAGCCGCCTGCCAGTGATATTTACACCATTTGTGTCCACACAACACGGCGTCCACCAGATTGTCTGCCTGTTGTTGTCACGCCGAACATACGTCGTTTTGTGGGCTCGAACGGCGTGTTGTTTTGTTTTGTTTTTCTGTTTTTAGAAAGAGTTTCATCCCAGAGAGAATCAAACCCTGGACCCCGTCATTTATTCATCGAGTCACAGAGCGAGCCGTTAAATACTGAAGCAGCCGGCTGATGTCAGACTTTTGTTTGGTTTCTGGAATCACTGCAGACTCGTCTGAGCCAGGCTGGATCTAGAGGTCAGAGTTTGGCTCTGGAGAGGTTGATTGGAGGAGGAGGAAGAGGAGGTGGAGGAAGAGGAGGAGGAGGAGGTGGAGGAGGATGGGGAGGAGGAGGAGGTGGCCGGGCAGCTGTCGAACATCCCGTGCCACTCGTCTTCCCTCCATCCTCTCCTTTCTTCCTCTCCTTTGAAATCCCTCACCTGCTCGCCCTTATTGCCTCCTTCACTCCCTCCCTCCTCCAGTCGCTTCATTTTCCTTCCACATTCACCGCCCCCCCCCCCCCTTGTCTCCCTCCTCTTCCTCCTTCCTTCCTTCTGCCCTAGCTTCCCACCTTGTCTCCTCTTTCCACTCCTTTATTCTACCTTTTCCTCTGACCTCCCTCCCTTTCTTCCTCTCCCCACCCTTCCCCTCCGCTCCCTCACGTCGCCTCCCTTCCCCTGCTTTCATAAAATGCGTCTCGTGGTTGGCTGCTGGCTGCTGGCTGGCTATCGGTGGGGGATATAGCTTTATAATCCCTCCTCGTCTTCCAGCCCGCCTCGCCACAATGTCACAGGAGCTTAATATTTGCCATTATTATTTGCTTGTTTTATTTGACTTCAAGGCAGCACAATGACCTGTCAGCGGCAGCTTTATCCCCCCTCCGAGTGTCGTCCGTTTCAAAGTTGACTACAGTAATCCACGAGCCCCCGATTCGGCTAAATCCCGAAGCTTTCTTTCATTCGTTCGTTCATTTTTCTCCTCTCTCTCTCTCTCTCTTTCTCTTTCTCTCTCTCGCTCACCCCTCCCTGCTCCACCCTCCTAAATGAAATTACATACATCTGCCGGCTCACAGTATCACAAATGTCCACACGCTCACCAGTGTCCACACACACACACACACACACACACTCACACACGCCTGTCTTTTGTCGTCGGTGATGCAGCCAGCCCGGTCCTCCCTCTCACCCGGTGCGTTTGTTTGACTGACGACTGATTTCTTTCAGCTTCATTCTGTCCGGAGCGATTCCACCGGTCATTTATTCACAGATTATGATCACATGCATGTTTCCACAAAGCCTTAACCCCGCTGATGTTAAGTTTACATTGGATTTAAGGCGTTTAGCACTGATAAAATCTGATGATACACGGTCGTCAAACATTACATTTAAGAGTTTTTACACCACATGCCTTTTGTTATTATTCACTAATAAATAAGTGCCATGAAGTGTCATCTTAGTGTTCGTTCTGTTGAGGCCTGTAGCAGCGTCCCGGCTATTAAACCCCCCCTTAAGAAAAGTAAGAAATACTCGTGAGAGATAATAAGATAATCCCAACGCCGATCTTTCATCCTGCGTCCTGTTTCCTTCCATTCTCCTCTTCACGGACGCACAAAGTGTCAGATTAATGCTGCTGGTGAACCAGCATCCACGGCCATTTGTGAAAGAAAGAGAAACTCTGTGACAAAAGAGCTTTTATAGCGATCAATGCTTGAACACATTCATCCATAATTACCCTGATCACTGAAGTGGAGCCAGACTGTCTTTACCTTTCTCTCTACGGTTATTAAAATAACGCTTCCATTTTAATTATATAAATATTCTAGTAGAGCGCTGCTCTCGGGGCTCCAATAAAACAAGCTCACGCATTTAAAAACACACATTTTACAAGCTGATATTTTTGACTGCAAGCATTTGATGTAAATTATTTAACTGAATATTTTGCCTGTTGGGGATTCTGTGACTTTGCTGACATAAAAAAAAAAAAATACATTTTCCAGCGTCAGAAAACTTTTAATAGCCAGGATTTAATAATCATCAGTTGTGTCATCAGGTTTCAGTTCTAGACAATTCCAGGCTGCATTCCAGACCAAACGCCAGACAGATTTGTCTTCCATTCGACGTGTTTTTCGTGCGTGTCAGTCTCACGCCGCCCACACACAGCCTGTGAGTTACAGTACACACACTCGTGCTTCAGCCTCCGGCGTGGGCGACGCTTACGTTTGCCTGAGCCTGGCTCGCTCGTGGTGTGTGTGTGTGTGTGTGTGTGTGTGTGTGTGTGTGTGTGTGTGTGTGTGTGTGTGTGTGTGTGTGTATGCAGCAAGTCTTACAGTACAGTACGCCTCACACAGACGTGGCTTTTCGGAGGCCTGCTGAGGGATTGTGGGATATTTCTTGCCCTACAGTGAGACGCTCAACTCTGTAAAGATGCTTGACGGTAATCGCTGAGTTAATCCACCCTAATTGAAGCCGTATTGACGTGGAGACATGGTGTGAAATATGTGAATGTTTACAAACGGAGCACAAGTGTTCAGTGCATTAACACACACACACACACACACAGTAATATCATGAGAACACACTGACTCTGCAGCAACAAAGGGACTTAACTGAGGCTTTTATCTGCAACATTTTGTTCCTGTCTGGATGTCGGTGTACAGTGTAGTTCCTTGCAGACAGGTGGTGGTTAAAACAACACCTTTTATTGATAAGGGTAACTATGGTAACCGATGTTGTGTTCAACGGTCTTCATGTTTTTAAATGTGTGCAGGGAAACAACAGAGAAACAGGTATTAACTTGTACGATGTCTGTGTCTCCCCGTGTCTTTTTCCAGGCAACAACAAGGAGGAAGAGGAGGCCATGATGCAGGAATGGTTCATGTTGGTCAACAAGAAGAACGCCCTCATCAGGAGGCAGAACCAGCTCTCTCTTCTGTGTGTACCTCACATCGTTTTTACCTTCACGCAGGGTCGTCCACACGCGTTATTCTTTCATTCTGCACACAAAACGCCTGTTTGTATTTTTACAGTTGAGTTTTAAATTCGTAGCTACTCATGTCCGTTCTTATTGGTGGAACACACGTCCTTTTGCTTTCCTGTGTGCCTCCCAGTCCATTCGACCACCCTCTGTCTATCTGCGCATTGATTTACATGCGGACGGGGATATGAAATCGATAGGAATGTGGCGAGCGTCACTCCATTGCTAGTCTCTTCCTCTGTGGTCAGCGGCGACAGGTGGATCCACACGCGTGTGCGCTGCCTTTTTTCTCCTTCTTCTTCTTCTTCTTCATTTGCGGCTGTTGGGATTTCAAAGTGTGCAAGAGGAGGAGAGATTGAAGTATTCATAATCACATTATATCGTGGGAAAGGCTTTTAAAGTGGCCAATTGACAGAAGGGCTGATTATTAGCCCGTTCTGTTCTCTCTTTGTGGAGGCGAAGAGAAAAGACGCCTGTGAAGGACAAATTCTATTAGGGACTGAATAAGCTCATTTTTTAATATGACTGAAAGAGGAAAGAATTCAATTTGTGCTGCATGCACACACACACACACACACACAGACACTGACTGCGCGTCTATCTGTCGCTAGTTTCTTTGTTTTCTTTATTCTTCACATCATTCTGTTTATTATGCATTTTATTATATCTTTTTTACCTCACACATACATGCAAACACACACAAACACACACACCCAGGGCTGTGTGTGCGCCCTATGTGTATCAGTTATGTGCAGTAGATTAATGCAAAGCTGGAGAAGGCTCCGGCGAGTGGCTGAATCGATGTTTATTGCAGGTTTCTTTAAGTGTTTAATGATTTAGTCATTAACATATTGATGAACTTTGTTGTGTGTGTGTGTGTGTGTGTGTGTGTGTGTGTGTGTGTGTGTGTGTGTGTGTGTGTGTGTGTGTGTGTGTGTGTGTTCCACTCTTTCTTTCAAACTTGCCACAGGGAGAAAGAGCACGATCTGGAGAGACGCTTCGAACTGCTGAACAGAGAACTGAGAGCCATGCTGGCCATCGAGGGTAAGACGGCGCGCACACACACACACATACACACACACACTCACACAAACACATTCAGGCCAATGGGATCTTGTCTCAGTTAAAATACACTAAAATAATGACCCAGAGAAGAACATCTGATGATTATTTTTTACCAAAAGCAAAGAAAAATGGTTTAAGTTTTACTTCCTGTCGGTTCTTAGATTGTTTGTTATTTCTAGCGTGGGGATGCGTTTGTCCTCTTTTGTCTTCCTTGTGTTTCGGCCTTCACCACCAGCCTAAAGCTGGATGATTTGAATTCTCCATTGTTTTCTTGATGAGGATTAAGATGCAAGCTCATGGGGGAAGTGGGGGGGGGGGGTTTCACTCCTTGATGCTTAATCAATGCTATCTGTTTCCTGGCTGGACCCCGGCCACCGGACGCCTGATTTGAAATCTAGAGCCCCAGCCGCATTGAGAGACGGTTTACCGGGTTCAGAAAAAAACGAAATGCGGTTATATTATTGAAAGCTTGTTAACTATACTGCAGCCAGAAAAGCAGCCATTGTGTCGTATCAAAGTTGTCAGGGGAGGGGGGGGGCCGGAGAAGTTTAATCCTCTTCGACTGTGTCCTCTTTGGCAAAATGAACCTTTTGCCAATCAATGCTAATTGATTTCGCCGTTCGACATTGACTACCACACCCCCCCTCGTCCACAACCCCCTCTCCCTCTCCCTTCCTCCCCTCTTTCTCCTCACAGCCATTGTAATTTCACCGGGCACCTGATAAGATACCTGGTCCATAATAAATCAATTGTAATTAGCTAGAAAGGAGGCGGACCTCGCAGGAGAGGAGGGGGAGTTGATGGGGGGCGGGGGGGCAGACATGGGTAGCCGAGCCAGAGTTCCAGATGCGCCCCCCCCCCAGATCCAGGTTGATCTCTCCTGTCTTATTTATTTCTATTTATCGAGCTGCGGGAGAATTCCGTTCTGGTCCACGTGTTCACTGTGTGTGTGTGTGTGTGTGTGTGTGTGTGTGTGTGTGTGTGTGTGTGTGTGTGTGTGTGTGTGTGTGTGTGTGTGTGTGTGTGTGTGTGTTTTTCATTTGTCATGCCGAGGCGGAGTGTGTGTTCAAGTCTGCTGTTATTGTCTTAGGGTGCGTGTTTGCTTCTGCCAGTTCGTGTATCTTTACATACAAAAAGGTGTGTGACGTGTCAGCCCAGAGTGTGTGTGTGTGTGTGTGTGTGAGGGAGGGAGCAGAGATAGTGTGTGTGAGGGGAGGTGGTGTGTGTGTGTGTGTGTGTGTGTGTGTGTGTGTGTGTGTGTGTGTGTGTGTGTGTGTGTGTGTGTGTGTGTGTGTGTGTGTGTGTGTGTGTGTGTGTGTGTGTGTGTGTGTGCTCCTCTCCGCCTTCATGTGAACTTGTTGGATTTGCGGCTGAATAACTTATCAGCCGGCCTTATTCCCCCCCCTCAGGGAGGCACTTAACATTCACCGGCTCTGCCTTTCTGCAGCAGCCACAGATAGTTCTGAGCTGCTGGGAGAGGGATGTGTACGCCTGTGTGTGTTCACTTGGGTGTGTGTGTGTGTGTGTGTGTTAGCGTCACCTGTGTGCCTGTCGTGTGTAGGAGTGTTTTCTGCAGCATCTCCACAGCTCTTACTCGGTGCTTGGGCAGGTCCATTGAGCGACGATCAGCCGTGAAAGTAACTGCTGATTTGTCCAGCCAGCAAATGACGACACACACACTTACGGACACACACACACACACACGCACGCACACGTTCACGACACACACACCTGTCTTCCTGCAGTCGAACCCACGATGCCCACGACTCCTCCCTGTGCACGTCGGCAAAAAGAGCGAGATGAGAAGTTAACCGATGTTTTTTTTACCGGGAAAGAGGAAGAAACGGATTCATGCATGACGTTTCATTCTGCGTCGGCGGTCACGTGACACATGAGAGTGTGTGTGTGTG
The DNA here is from genome assembly GCA_013358685.1 of Antennarius maculatus. Classification (NCBI taxonomy): domain Eukaryota; kingdom Metazoa; phylum Chordata; class Actinopteri; order Lophiiformes; family Antennariidae; genus Antennarius; species Antennarius maculatus. The sequence continues at coordinate 17,679,432 of CM023616.1, forward strand.
TGTGTGTGGGGGGGGGGAATCAGCTCTGAAGTCAAACAAGTTCAGACAACATTTTCTCAGATGTGTTTGAGTGTAAATTAACACCAAACTGCTCGCTGTTCACACGCGTTTACAGTCTGATTTAACGCCGCTGCGTGACACGTTTTAGGGGGGGGGGTGGGAGTGGGGGGGTCAGAGGCCGCCAGACCGGCGTTAGGAGTCCTTTCTGAGCGTGCTCGGCGATAACCACCTTTCTGTCCCTCGCTGGTGTGATGCCAGGCGGGGAAAATGCCATCTGTATGCCACGCTCTCATCTCCCTGCCACCAGATTGATCCACTCTGCCCCCGTTATCTGCGTCCTGATTCACACCTAGTCTGCACTCACACAAAACTGTGTCTTGGCTCCCTTTGTGGGGCCATGATGTGTGTGTGTGTGTGTGTGTGCGTGTGTACGTGTGCGCCTGCGCGCGTGAAGTAGACGCCCTCTCGCCATCTAAAAGGGATTTATGCATAGCCGGGTCACAGAGTTTTTCCTGTTACGGTTTGATATGATAAGCTTTTTTATATGTTTAAAATCAATATGTAATCCTATGCAGGAGCTTATCCCTCCACACAACCCCCGACACACACACACACACACACTCTTCCCATTTGTAAATCTATTTGGGCTTTGTAACACATCGGGGTGGTGCGCCACAGACCCTGATTGATTAGGTTCACTATGGAATCCCATCACATGGGCAACTTTTGATGATGTCGCTGACGCTTTCAGAGCCGCTAGTTGACTGGAACCGCTGACGTTTGATTGGACGGGAGTTTTGTAGAGTTTAGTCAAAAATTATTTATCCGTATTAAGCTTGTTTGTTGGGCGTTTTATGGCGTGCGTCGAAAGCGAGGGGGTAGAGTGTGTTGTTAATTTGTTCGTTTAAATATTCAGGATGCAGGCAGAGCGTCGCGTGGGAATACAGTATTTTCTGCACTATGAAATGCACCTAAAAGCCTTTAATTTCCTCAAAAACCAATTGTGTGCCTTATATATGAAAAAAAAAATTGAAATAGGCCATTCATTGAAGGTAAGCCTGATAATCCAGTGCGCCTTATAGTGCGAAAAAATACTGTATTGTTGTACAGATCGATTCTATTCTATGTTTTTTTGCCGAATTTGTTTTTTGTTTGTCGAAACGATTTCACTTATGAGTCGCCAAACTTTTCCGTCGGTCTGGGGTGCCGTCGGGATGATCCGCGCTCATCCGCTGCGTTTCCCAGCCGATCCCGCTCCCGTCTTTTTGTCGACGTGTTTTTTTTGTTTGGATCCCGACCAAGAAGCGACTTTTTGAGGCCCTTTTGTTTTGTTTTTTAACGCCGGAGCTGGAGGTAAAGACGAGGAGGAGGACATGCAGATATGGAGAGGAATAAGTCAATAGTTGGTGTTTGTCTTGGTAAATGTCTGCAGGATGTCGTCGCCCCACATGGGAACCAGATCCTCACATTGTGTGACGTTTGGTGGTGGGGGGGTATACATGTCGGACGGGCTCCCCCTGCTTTCAGAGAGCAAGGCTTTGGGCCCAGTTTGCCTTCTTGAATAAATTTAGCTGGAGAGACAGGGGGTGTAGGAGGTGTTGGTGGTTGTGGGCGGGGGGTGAGGGGGGGGGCGTTCATGGGGATTTGAACCAGCGCATTCTTGTGTGCCGTATGCAGACTCACATGGTTACCGCTGGCGTCCTCTCTCTCTCTCTCTCTCATGTGGGGGGCGGGGCTTAAGTGTGTGTTGGGAGGGGAGGTTGGGGGTGGGGGGGGCAGCTCTGAGTGGCTGCAGGGTGTTTTGTTTGTCCCTCCGTGTCTGGTTACCCAACCTGCCCCATTCTGGTGTTGCCTGGTCACGTCTCTCATCGGCACCTTTTATTGTTTGCCTCCCTAATGAGGGGGGCGGGACTCTACGACGTCTGATTGACAGCAGAGGGCTACCCCTGCCCCCTACCCTACCCCACCCCCACCCCCCCCTTGACTTTTTGGCTCAGATGTGCTCTGAAGGAGAAGAGCGATGGATTAAGAGTTTTTGTTTTTTTTTTACACCTGTCTGTTTTGTGGGAAGTTTTTCCCCTCTTCCTGAACCCTGAGGATTGTGGGATACATTCCTGCATCTGAGGCGATGACTCACATGATGACTCATCTGTTTTTCTTCTTTTTTTTTTTTTTTTTTTTCTTTTTTGCACCGTATGCAATTTTTTTCAGCATCCCAAACCGCCTCCTCTTTAAAATCAGAAACAAAAACCCCTCCTCGGATGCAGGTTTGGACGCATTCGGCAGTCGTTAAACTATTTGTTGACTTCCCCCCACGACGCCGGGGGAGGGAGAGCAAATCCCACCTCCACCCCCCGCACCCCCCAGGGGAAAAATGAGGAAGAAAGATAGAAAGGGAAGGAGAAGGTAGAGAGCCAAATATTGGGACTGTGTTCATTTTTGCTCGGTGGTTGACTTCAAAGGAGCGAGCAGGACCAATGAGGAGAGAGCACAGCGTTCAGGACAAACACACTGCACCCAGCGTGACACACACACACACACACACACACACACACACACACTGCCTGACTGCTGCTATTTGACTCAATAAAGGGGGAGTATTTATTTTCCATAAAGCCTCTGTTTTTGTTTCCCAACATCCCTTTCGTTCTGAAAGCGTTAAATATCGATGGAGCGTCAAGTTTTTGTGTTTGAATGAAGGGACGTTTGATTTTCACACTCAGACGAGGAGGAGGTGGAGATTATTTTTCCTTCCGCCATAGAAGTAATATTATTAAATCAAATTTTAATTAAAATTAAAAAGGTTTTTTTTTTTTCTTTCCGCCATCGTTTCGTTGTTTACATCGTACAAGAATGTAATGACGTCGTACCGTAAGGATCATTCGAGATGCTGGTGTGTGTGTGTGTGGGGGGGGGCTACCCCGGGGTTTTTGGGTGAAAGTGGAGCCAAGGGCACCAGGAGGAAATTTGAACCCCCCGGGTGGGGGTGTGTTGGGGGGTGAGCGCTCTCCTGTGGGCATCCCCCCTCCCTTCCCGGGAGAGCCTGAGGGGGATCTGGATCGGGGGGTCCCACCTGGACCCTGTGGGGCCCCTTCCTGCAAAGACTGAGATGACAGTCAGGACCTCGTCTGTTTGTTTGTTCGTTTGTTCGTTTAGATGGAGTTTTTTTTTTCTCAGCGACGACTGAACCAGGATTTAAATCTCAAGTAGAATCAGAGATTAATTAGTTTATTTGACAAAACCAGATTAACATTATTCTAATAGATTATATTTTCTTCCAGATTGTTTACAAACATAAACGACGGCCTTAAACATTTTCCTGTGGGGACGTTATTCACGTGTGCGTCATGCAAATTATTTCAACGTCCTTCAAGTGTGTTTGCTTCGGTCACACACACACACACACACACACACACACAACTGAGTGTGTTTGTACATCCACACCAGGTGGAACTGGTCCGGTGTCTCTCAGGTTGATGTCGATGAGTCAAACTGAGACTTCCTGTCCGTCTCCTTGAGGTCCAGTCGTCTGTTAGCGACTTTAAAACCGTTGAATTAGAATCAGGAGGAGCGTTTTTACTCCAAGATCCGACAAAATCCGGCACTCGTGGTTAGAAGTAGCCCTTCATCCCATGGGGAGAAGAAAATCCAACGTCCTCCAGATGCTCAGAGTGAAAAGTCTTTTCTAAAGAAGTTCCTTTGCTGTTCCGTTTGCAGACTGGCAGAAGACGGAGGCCCAAAAGCGACGTGAGCAGCTTCTGCTGGACGAACTGGTTATACTGGTCAACAAAAGAGATGCGCTGGTCAGGGACCTGGACGCCCAGGAGAAAGAGTAAGTTACCCACAATTCATCTGAACACCAGAGTCTGAAAATGTGCATGAGAATGAATTGAGAAACGTCCTCCAAGCCGGTGGGTTCAGCTGGAGTTCCTCTCAGGGCGGGTAAATCCAACCTTCGGGTTGTGAGCGTCCACCGCCGGTCGTCACGTTTCCGCAGATCCCTCAGAAACTGTAGGCGCGGCGAAAACGTCCTTCCGGTCGTCCCACCCGGGCGGGATCCCCCTCCGGAGAGCGGAAGCGGTGCCAGAACGGGCGAAAGGCTGGAGCTGGGGGGGGGGGCGGCACCAACTGTTACCTGCGTGCATTAACCCTAACCCTAACCCTAACTCTAACCCCGACGTATCTGACCTTTTATGACCTTTGCCCCCCACCCCCCACCCTGCAGGGCCGAGGAGGAGGACGAACACCTGGAGAGGACGCTGGAGCAGAACAAAGGAAAGATGGCTAAGAAAGAGGAGAAGTGTGTCCTGCAGTGATCGACATTTTTGAGGGAAAACACGATCAAACACGCGTGTCGCCGCTATCACCATGAATATTATCGATCCAGACGTTTGTGTGTCAGCTGATGTTTGACCCGAGGAGATTTCTGCTGATTCACGAGGCCCTGTGACGCCTTCGCACCAACGTTACACGGACTGATTTCATTTGGGTTCTCCTTATTCGCTTTAGAACGGTACTCGTGATGTAAATAACATGAGACGGGAGACGCGTGACGTCATTTACATATAATGATTCAGAATGTGGACACCAGCGCGTTTGAGGTACAGCACAACCGGTTGATTATTGTTTCCATGACGACGGGATTTGTTTTTTTGCTTCGTTTTTTTTTTTTCAGGCGACTTCATTACTTGACTGTGCATCTTTTAATTATTGTACTTTAAAAGTTTTTAACTTGTAAAATATGTTAAAGGAGAGGGGGGGGGACGGACACATTACGGTTCGCAGATCTTGCATAAATTTTAACTTTCCTATTGCTTTTGTATCGTCTTGGCTTGAAAGCATTTTACCAAAAGAAAGTTTAAGAAAAAAGAAAAAAAAAAACACTCATGTTGTAAATTTTTTCATCACCGGTAGCTTCAGAAAGCCTCATTTTGTCAGGATGAATCAAAAACTAAACAACAAACAAAAAATAGATATATTATTTATTGTTGTTTGTCCTTTTAAGCTGCTTGTAACTGAATCTACCATCACATTTTCATTTCATGTGCATTTTTTTTTTTTTTTTTTTTGCTCCACAAACTTTGGTTTCTATTTATTCTGAAGAAGAAGAAAATGCTTCTGCTGCCTCGCTCACCGCTCCACATCTGGTGCAGATGTCCCTTATGTGTTGAAACATTTATGTTTATTTATTCCAGTGTCATAACCCAAGTCTTCAATAATAAAGTCCTTACGATTTCATACTCCAGGAAGGCTTGTCTGTGGCGTTTGTTCCGTCTGCTGCTTTGAAACTGTACAGTACTTGTAAAATTTTCATTTTAGCTGAGTTTAAATGGATTCAATGTATTTTCTCAGTTCTCTCACTTCTGATTCTAAATTAGTTTGTTTTTGTTTGTTGTTTTTTTTATTAACGCGTCCTTTTTGCATCCGATTCCACATGATCAGACCACGTTGCAATTTTTTTTTTTCTCTTTCTTATTTTTTACTTCACCAAAACTTATTGAAATGCATGCACGCCCTTGGCGGCAGCGCTGCATATAAGTGGCCCCCATCCCTGAGTCCACCGGCGAACGTTACGTTGAGCAATGCTTATTATTCGGCGCTGTGTTCAATTCCCCTGTGATTTGTGTGTGTTTAGAAATTAAAATTGGCGTTAGGCCCTTTTTTGTTTGAGGTCTGCGCAGAGCGGGTTCCTCCGAGGAAGATTAGAGAAATCACTTTGTGCCGAGCAGATGTTTTTTTTTTTTTCCTCCCTCTCTTTCTCTCTCTCTCTCTAACTGGACCGGTTCCGTGCGCTCTGGAGTTGGGTTTTGGACCGGGAGAAGCTCGGTCACCCACAACTAGGGACGAGTAAGGGGAATAAAACCTATAGACGTCGGAAATACATCAACATTATTATTCAGATGTAGGGGGAAAAAATATTTCCTCCACCTTAAATTATCCTCTTTCTATTAAACTGTTTTTACGCGTGAGAAATGTCCCTGTACTGTAACTACCCACGAACAGCCTCCGGTTTAACCCTCCACGCCATCCCCGCAGGCTGCCTCCCATCCGCGATTAAAGCAGGAAAATGGGTTGTGACAGCAGACGTCCTCCCCGGCCTTTCTAATACTTTCAAATTAATTTGCTGATTCGTTTCTTCTCTGCTTGCGACCGACCGTGTGCGCACATTACGCACCGTGCGTCCCCCGAGGCACTTTGTTTTAGTTTGTATTATACCGTTTATCTCGGCTGTGTATAATCTGGAGAATAAAGCAGAGCCAAAGCGGTGAAGGGGCTTCATGTGACCGCGCTCTTGTGTGTGCGGGTGTGTGTGTGTGTGTGTGTGTGTGTGTGTGTGTGGACCCCCTTATTATGCGCAACACCTGTCACCTCTACGCGGATATAAACTTGTTATATAAATTAAAAAATATGACCTGTATTTTTTTAAAATCTGATTTTATTCCTATATAAATGTTCAATCATAAGCCTTTTACTCCTGAATTAAAAAGTTTTTTTTAATATAATTTGACAATTCAAGTTATCTTCATTTATCTTATATCGGTCACTGGGAAACACGTCGAGGTCCAATGAAATAATATTTTCTGGTGATTAAAAATAATTTAAAAAGTGAGAGTCGCTCCTTTCTTACCTCTACGGCGTCGCTTGGGTTTCTCGGAATCTCCTCTTGAAGCAGGACGAGTGGAGCAAACATGCCGTCGGTTTCCTATTTTTCAGGGAATAAGAGCGACGCGCTGCGTAATAAGCGGCGGTGCCTCCGCGCTGTTGTGCAGCTGAGGATCCTTCAGCCGAATGGATTATCTCCTGAGCTTTGATGTCTCCTGGCCTCACCTCACAGGTGCTGAGCGCCGCTCGGCCTTCTGTATTACTTCCTTTCCCACCGCCGTCCAAAAACCTGCACCTGAGGGAGCCCTGGTCTCTGCGTGCAGCGCCGGGGCTCCTACAGCACTGTGTTTTATGCATCATCGTTTTAATAAGCACCGACAACATCCCTGCAGATCCCCGCTTCCAATCCTGCCGGCTGAAGGGACAAAACTTTTCCCCCTCCTCTCCTCGCCGCCTAATCCTAGGCTTTACCAGCTCAGCATTAAGAAAATTCAACTGCAATTTGGGATTAGACAAAATACTCTTATTACAAAAGGTTGGTGCAACTTGATAACTTGATACTTGTTCAGGGGTTCATCTCGGGGTCTTACTCGCATTTGGAGAGGGAGAGAAAAAACAAAAAATGTAGGGTTATGTCAGAATAACCCGACTCTTTTGTGTTGGTGATGGCCATATTTGTTGAATGCCCTTTTTGCATAATTTAACGGGGTGTTTGTGTGCGTGTGCGTGTGCGCTCGCCAGGCAGAGGAGGAGGGCTGAAGGTATTTTAGTTCAGACCCTAAACGGGCCTTCGGTCTGCTCGGACTTCAACATAAGAAATGTAAATGCGTAAAAGCGCAGCAGCTATTTTACAGAAAACCAAATCCTTTATTCCCACACATATAATAAAGCGTTACTGTGGGCTGATCGTCCTCTACACCCCTCCCTTCATTCTTCATCCACTAATCTCACTCTGTCACCATCAGTCTGATTTTTAGGACTGTGCGTAAAACATGGATTCATTCCTGTATTTGAAGGTGCGTTCAGGTGCCCTCATCCTCCAGTGCGCAGCAGCATCACCGCGGCCTCCACGCATCCTCCGAGCTGCACATTTTTACCTCCTTTATTGATGCCCGAGTTTCTCTGTCAAACTGCTCTTGCGGCGACTTTTAAGTCCACTTTAATACCCACTCCACGTACACAAACACACACACACATACGAATAGATACACACATGCACACGTAAAAAAATGTAATTTTCAACCCCGCAGCCTCTCTCTCTGAACATTAGCTCACTTTCAGCTCGGGGCCTCATTTGCACAAGTTGGTGTTTTTGCACAAATCCACAAAGAAGAGGCGAATTGAGCTAAGCTGCATCTCTGCGACCCCTAACTGGCACACGGACTAGAAAAAGAAAAGAAAATGGAGTTAGTTGTGTGTTTGAGGTGCTTCGAAACATTAAAAACGTGGACATAAAGTGCAGGATTTGATTCAGTGACCGCAGCTTCTGGTGCTGTTTTTTTTTTTCCTTCTTCTTCTTCTTCTTCTGTGGAGTCTTCTTTTCCTCTGCAGTGAGTTTGAGGTCTTTCCCTATTAAACTTTACGTCAACCATCCTCAAATGTAATTCTAAATGGGGATTAGACCTCATTAATATTCATGAGAATTGTGTGTTGTGTGTGGCGAGAGAGAGAGAGAGACAGAGAGAGTTGAAGGGGGTGTATCACAATAAAATCAAAATGGTTGGATTTACCTTCTTTCTCCTTTTTTTAATGTCTCACGTTCTTTTTTTTTTTTTTTTTTTTTTTTTTTTTTTTAGGGCGACGTGAAATTTAAGGGTAACCACAAAAGAATTAACGGTGATGATAAAAGTGTTAAAATTAACCGGTGAGGCTTCCAGGCCTTTCAGAAAAGGTTTTCAGATAAAGGAACTAAAATGCAGCGCTTTTTTTTTTATGGTTTTCTTTTTATTTTCTTTATTTTCCTATCAGGAATTTTATTTAAAGCAACAACTTGATTTGATGTTTCAGTGAAAAAAAAAAAAAAAAAAAAAAAAGATCAAGGAAAGAAGAAAATGGGCTGATTGAGGAGAAACTAGTTTTATGACGGTGATATCCGTTATTTTTGGCTTTAAAATCTTGCTGAATGTTTCTCCAGTCTTTTTTATTCTTGTCAGCTGCATATAAATAATAAAAAAAAAGGGGGAAATACTTTTTAATAACTTCTCATAACGCGCGGGACAGCTGGACACTTTGTGTGAGGCGCTTCCTCCAACGGGCCTGCCAAACATTTCCATATTTTAAACCCTCTCCTTTGCTTGGTCCGGTCTCGGGACCGGGACCGAGAGGAGGGTGACTGGGGGTAGGGGGGAGGGGGTTGTAGGGAGGGAGGGGGGTGAGTGGGAGTGGGCCCTCGCTGTTTTGTTCGCCTATAGGCCGGCCTCGCCGTCCGTCAGCCTCGCGACGCGCGCTGATTGGACGCGGGAGGCGGATCCCGCAGGTGTTCTCCGCACATAGAGGCGCAGGGCGGAGAGAAGGTGATCAATCTCCATCCGTCTCCATTAGAAATCACCTTAACACTCTGACAGACGACAACAAGCCCCCGAAAGCAAATGAGTTTGATTTATCTGGCTGTAAAAAACACCCGGAACTGCATCGAGGACACGGCGACACCCGAGCGCTGATCCACGCATCGCCTCTCCGTGATGCTGCCCGGTTTTCACGCTGTTTGTTTTTCAAGACTGGCGCACTTCTGAGTTTTGTTCCTGCAGACTTCCCACGGCTGGATATTTTTTTTTTTATTGCGCTTCTCGTGGCCCGAGAGCCCAGGAGACGGGAAGGAACGACAAAAAAAAAAACCAAGGTAGTCTTCCTCCTGACTCTTCCTCCCGGCTGATTTAACGCACTTTCTTTTCCAGTTGGTGCGTAAAAACGTGTGAATCCTTGAGAGGATCCTTGAAAGCAACGCAAAGTTTTCTTAAAAGCAGAAACGTGGCGGAGCGAACGATCACCGATGATCGGATGACTGCGTCTCCAGATGGATAAATTGAGTTAACTTCCTCCAGATAATTTTTAGATTTCTATTCTAATTCATTCCTGGCAGTTTTGACACAATCGGCCTTTAAAACGCACGAACCACTTAGCAGATAATTGGAGAGGCGTGTTTTGGTTTTTGTTAATTTATTTCGCTGATAAGGGCTCTTCTGAAACGCTTCCCCGGAGGTCTAATCTAAATTCTAATTGAGTTAATTTGCACCGAGATTTCGTCTTTTCACTCCGGCCGAGCCGAGCAAGAGGAAATGTTTAAATGCCGCTGGAATACACGTTTGGATGGTTCTGGTTTGGCCAGTTAGGAGCTCATTGTTGGAATAATCTCTCCTCTCAGAGCCGCTAATTTAATTCACACGCGTTTAAACCTCGAGGTGTATTTTCTTTAACTAGAAGTGTGATCCTGGCTGAACTTCACAGCTCCAGAGCGACCTGGAATCTAAACCAGTGAGAAAGGCAGAAGTTTATTGCACATGTTTAAAATTGTAATTCAATCTAATCTAAGAAAAGCAAAAAAGAACTGCAGCATTAAAGTGTTATTTAAGGAAAATATTATATTACCATCCTCCTTTATGTCAATTTTTATGAGGTTGTTTTTCTCTTGAGAGTTAAAGAAATGGTGTTAAAATATCTTCACAGAAACAAATAAAATAAAAATGAGTGCAAGTATTTCTAAAAATTAAACTGACTTTAAGTTTAAGACAAATGTTTGCTTTAATTTTATTCATTCCATTGGAAATAAAAACCCCAAAGGAATTTAAAATGAGCTGAAACAAGTTAATAAAAAAAATTAAAAAAAAACCATAACTGTGATTTTTCTAGATTCAAAATCCAGTTTTAACCTGTGTGTGACGTATGTGTGATTTGTAGGTGTGTGTGAGTGTATGTGTATAGGCCTTCACACACGTACACACACACCTACACTAATCACACAGACGTCGCTGCCAAATTTTTAACAGATAAATTATTTAATCGCGGCTCCAGAGCAACAAGTGAAATCTGCGTCTTTTACTCTGTAAATAGAAATCTGGTTTCTTTCAATTAATTGCATTCATATAATTTCTCCTTATTTTATTCTCCAATGTGAAATGTTTTGGAATTAATAAAATAATTAGTACATATTCATCCAGAAAAATAATTGGCACCAAACTAAAAAAATTAATAAAATTGCGTAGATGATTTAGGGGAAATAAAACCCAGTTTTTTTTCCTTCGTTTCATTCACGTCCATCTGCTGTATCCTGCCAGCTAGAAATAAAATATTTTATGAATTGAAAAGTCAGTTTATTTATTTTTGAATAAAAGCTGAGGAAAAGTCATTTATTCTGTCATTAAACTCCTGAAGGAAATTCATGTTCAAATCTTTTACCCTGTAATTCATCTGTTTCTTCCTGCCACCAAATATTTCGGATATTCACTTTGTACCGATGCGCCTTTGGGTTTTTTCTGCTGAATCTTAGAGGATCATCCCACCCGTGTCCACCTGTGGACGTTTGTAACTCGGTTCCGTGTCCCCCGCAGTGACTTGGATCGGAGCCCTGTTCCGTCAAGCTGCAGCATCGGGGGAAACCGAACCATTGGCCTGAGCTGGGTGGAGCAGTGACCGCCTGTAGCATGATGTCCTACCTCAAACAGCCCCCCTACGGCGTCAACGGCCTGGGGCTCAGCGGCGCCATGGACCTGCTGCACCCGTCAGTGGGCTACCCAGGTTAGGAGCCCACACCGCTGTGCCGAGGGCCCCGGAAAGCCCGGAATCATTCATTCATTCATTCATTCATTCATTCATTCAAACCTCGCGAACAATAATAGCATCTTGTTTTTTCATCTAATTTGATCCACTTGGAAAGATATTAACTTTGTGTATCTGTGAGATAAATGATTTAAACTGCAATGATTAAGTCATTCAAAGCTGCGGAAAGAACTTTTTACGCCTGAACTTCTTAAAACGTGATAAAAGTTCAGCTGAAAATTACATATGTTCTAAAAGTTCGGCGCGTTTTGCAAACTAGTGTACTGTTTCCAACTTGTCTTTTAAATGAATTTAGAAAACTTGACGTTAGTGACCAGATAATTACATAGACACAAGGATTATTTTATGTTTTATGTTTTCTAATATTAAACGTTTACCGGCTCCTCGTTTCCGCAGCGACTCCGCGGAAGCAGCGGCGGGAGCGGACGACCTTCACCCGCTCCCAGCTGGACGTGCTGGAGTCCCTGTTCGCCAAAACCCGCTACCCGGACATCTTCATGCGGGAGGAGGTCGCGCTGAAGATCAACCTGCCGGAGTCGCGAGTCCAGGTGAGACCGGAAGCCGTCGGCGCGAGCCTATGGCGCGGAGTTGAAGTTTACACGGGAATTAGCCAAAAGCTAACGGCGCTGTTTTAAACGTTACATAAAGGTATATTTAACTTTTTTAAATTATAGTTAAAAACACAACATTGTTTGATAATTTAAATAGTTTAAATTACATATAGTGGAATTATTTCTGTATTTTTCCACTGAGTAAGAATTTATCTTTGAGTGACGTAGACGAGTGACGGAGGTGTCAAATATTATCGATGACGTTCAATATTTCTTACAATAATTCCCCACTTTCTCGTGTGACGTAAAGATAGCACCCCCCCCCACCTTTTTTTTTTTTTTTAAAGGAATAACGACCCGATTGATCGATAATGACGAGATTATGACCGGATTACTGAAATTATAGACTGGTTTGTTAATGAGTTATCGGAAAATTACAGGTGAGGGAGTTGCGTTCACGTGTTGTTGTTTTTTTCTAATTTGTGGTTAAACCCGCCCCTGTTGCCTCATAAAGACAACAGAAAAAACAGGTTAAAAAAACACATTTAAAATACATTCCATCTGAATATTTTATATATTTATATAGATTTTCTCATATTTGATGCAAGGCCAGTTTATTTATGTTGCATCATTCAAATGTGGGGTTGATGCATTGAATTAAAAATAAGATATTTGATGTCTTATTTTAGGAAATAAAAGGAAATTACATGTTAAGATCTCAAGGGATTATTAGGAAGAGCACATTAAAGTAAAATCAATAAAACAAACTGCAAAGGTCAAAGAAGAAAGTAGAAGAAAATAGAAGAAAGAAAGAAATTTAGAGATAAAAATAGATATGAAGCATTTTGAATGGACTGCTGGTAAATAGTTGTGTTTCAGGACCTGATTTAAATGACAGTTTGAGCAGATCTGAGTTTGTCCCACAGCTGAGGAGTGTAGTTTGGTCATTCTGAGAACAAAAAGTCAAGTCATCCCAGAGGACCTGAGGAATATTTTAGGGATTTAAAGACCAGGAGTGAAATTTCGGAATATAACCATTGAAACACAGGAAGCAGTGATCTATGAGTCAATGCCCTCTGGACCTGTCTGGAGAACTTCTAAACTAGTGGATCCATAATTAAGAGGTCTGGCGTGCATCCTGTGCAAGGTGTACGGCGGTGTTGGACAAATGCTACTCTTTAGAGGTATTAGGAGAAAAATCCAGGCAGGTCTCGGTCCCTTTCACAATTTGAATTATTCTCAGAATGTGTGTGAAACAAAATGCTCTACATGATCCAGCCCTCTCTGTGCTCTAAAGTTACCCTACTGTGTGGTGAAACCCAATAGCCTGTTATCTTAGAGCCGTCTACCAGGTATGAAATTAGACCCCTGGCTGGGCCGAGCCAAGGGGGCCGTGGTGGAAATGAACCTTGATAGCTAATAACCCCCAATTTTCCTCTATAATGTGCTCCCAGTGTGGACTGGGAGTATTTTTTTTTTTCATGTATGAAATGCTGATGTTTGAGGGTAGGGTCTCTAACTCCTGGTTGTTGTCGGTCTTAGGTGTGGTTCAAAAACCGGAGGGCGAAGTGTCGCCAGCAGCAGCAGAGCGGCAGCAGCGCCAAAGCCAGGCCGCCCAAGAAGAAGTCCTCCCCGGCCCGTGAGAGCACCGGCTCGGAGAGCAGTGGTCAGTTCACCCCTCCCGCTGTCTCCAGCACGGGCTCGTCCTCCTCTTCCTCCTCCTCCACCAACAACAACAACACGGGTCCAGCGGCGCTGAGCAGCACCTCTACCTCCATCAGCACCGTCTCCTCCATCTGGAGTCCGGCCATCTCCCCCGGAAACGCTCCTCCTCCCGCCGTGGCACCGCTCCCCGAGCCCGGACCCCCTTCCAACGCCTCCTGCATGCAGCGCTCCATGTCAGGCTCCGCCGCCGCCGCCACCTCCTACCCGATGTCCTACAACCAGACGCCGGGCTACGGCCAGGGCTACCCCACCCCGTCTAGCTCCTACTTTGGCGGTGTGGACTGCGGCTCCTACCTGGCCCCCATGCACTCCCACCACCACCATCCCCACCAGCTCAGCCCCATGACAGCCTCCTCCATGTCGGGCCACCCGCACCACCACATCAGCCAGTCATCGGGCCACCACCACCACCACCACCACCACCAGGCCTACGGCGGCTCCAGCCTGGCCTTCAACTCCACCGACTGCCTGGATTACAAAGAGCAGACTGCCGCCTCGTCATGGAAGCTCAACTTTAACACCACGGACTGCTTGGACTACAAAGACCAGGCCTCCTGGAGGTTCCAAGTCTTGTGATCAGCCCCCCCCCCCTACTTGCTCTTCCTCTTCCTCCTCCTCTTCCCTCCCTGCTCATCTGCTGTCTTTCATTTTTCCAGAGTAGCAGTTTGCTTGTTTTTTTTGTTCTTTTTTTTCCAAGACAAAAAGAGTTTATGAACCATCCGGTAACAAGATGGCAGCAGGAATGCTCAGCAATCAGACTTTATGTTTTTCCTCCCCCCTCGTCCTTGACCTCTTTTTAAAATTGAAAAAGAAAAAAGAAAAAAAAAAACCTCACTCCTGTCACATGAAGAGAAAACAGCAGGAGCAGTTTCCTGACGATGGAGAGTGGGGTTTTTTTTTTTTGTTTTTTTTTTTTTAAAGACACCCCTTCATGGATGAGCTAAAGAAAACCAAACCGAAAATTCAATCCTGAACTCTTTTTGACCACCAGCTCTCTGGACGGGAGGAATATTTTCACCATCAACAGGAACTGCCTCCAGAACCCTCCTCTTTACACCCCCCCAACCCCCCAAACCCTGTATAGTTTTTATTTCTGAAATTTGTTATTTTAGGATGACAGAGATTTTTAGTCAGCTATGTCAAGGAGCTGAAATATGTAAATATGTATTTGGGTCAGTTGCAGTGACCATGTTTAGTTGGTGTTTTTTTCCCCTGAATTTTAAAATTGTTTATTTCCACTTTGGGAGAAAAAAAAAAAGAAGAAAAAAACTGTATGTAAATCTTTCAAAAATATTCCAAAGAGAAGAAATTGGCCATAAAAGTTTGGTTTTTATATGTTTTACTGAGAAAAAAAAAAAGTTTTGGTAATTTGAAAAGTCTAAAAAAAAAAAAAATCTTAAATCTGGATGCAGAAGTTTTCCGGCTTTCACCCGGATGACCGTCGCTCTCTGGATTTATTAGTCTAGTTTCTGCATTTCCCAACAGCAGACCTCCTCTCTGGGGCATTGATATGGGACACGTTTGGAACCACAGCACTTGGCTCGATGTGGAGCCAGAACATTTTAAATTTTTTTTTGAGTTTTTAATTATTTTTGGAGAGGAACTGTGGATTTAGAGCTCTGAAATGACAGTGAGATGTTGAATGTATCTTAAAAGGCGACCACCCTCACACACACGTTCATCCAATAAAGATCCGTTAAGTCATATTTATTTCCTACAGTGGATTCTGTCTCTGTTTGATTCCCAACAGGGAGTCAAGTTGTTGTTTTTAGATTCATGTTCACCATCAAATTACAACTTCTGTTCTCTCTCATTTGAATTAGTCATAGTCTTATTCAAAAGCTTGTTGATTTTTTTTTTTTCCTCATTATAACGGGGCAAATGCAAATGAGCCGATAATTAATACAAGCCGTGAACGCGTGTAGGCCCGCATTTCCATTTTAGAGAGCAGTTTAATCCTCTCCGTCTCCGTCTTTAAATTGAAACACCAACATCTCCCCGTGCTTCAGGGAGACCAAGTGTCTTTTTCAACTGTGGCGTTAAAAAGCCCTAAATATTGAGCCGGAAGCCATTTGATCGAGGGGTAATTGAACGCACCGCTGTAATGGTGCGATAATTACTCCTGCGTTAGTTTCTGCAAAATAACCTGCAGGAATTTTACTGCCTCTGATGCTATAATTACGTAGGTGGGGCTAGGTTAGGGGGTCACATGTAGGCTAAGTGTGTGTGTGTGTGTGTGTGTGTGTGTGTGTGTGTGTGTGTGTGTGTGTGTGTGTGTGTGTGTGTGTGTGTGTGTGTGTGTGTGTGTGTGTGTGTGTGTGTGTGTGTTGTGCCTGCGAGCATATATGCATTATAAAAGAGAAGGTGGGGGGAGTTAAAATATCAGGTCAGGTCTTTGGCAAGGTTGTTCCACCGGTAAAGGCCACACTGGAGGAGGCAATAAGAGCAAAACGGATCATGTTAATTAATTGCCCCAATAAAACACCGTCCTTGTGTAAATAAAACAAACAGCCCCCCCCACCCCAACACCCACCCAAAAGAACAGGCTGCACTTTTCTGCCCCCCGCTTGTTATTTTTAATGAAGACTCAGTGGTTTTGAATTAGAAACACAGAAAATTGTTTTTTTGGTGTCCTGTGTTATAAAGAGGGATGCAAAGATTTTGTTTAAAGTTTAATCTGCCAAATATTTTCTCCACTAATCCAGGTCAAAAAATGCGCGTGATTCAAATCCCTTCCTATGATTTTTGTGTCGATATTAAACTCCAAATTTTCCAATATTTATGCACAAAAAAAAAACCCCAACAACCTGCAAATATTTGACTAACTTTTGTGACCACAATAAGACATCAATATAAAAAGTTCTATGGATATTTGTAGTCGAGGCCCATCAGAGATCAGGTTGGTTTGAGCTCATATAAAATTAAATATTTGATTTTGGGGGGTGAACCAAAAAAAGTTTCTGAACAAACCACTCAACATGTAAAAAAAAAAAGAAAAAAAAATGCGCTCTAGAAAATATTTTTGTCCGATTTCTCCTCGATGCTTTTTTTTTTCTCTCCTCAGGCCTGTAAAGAATCATCCTAATCTTGATGAATTCGTCACAGAAAACCTGAAACGTCCTCAGTTTAATTTAAAAGCCTTCGCGATATCGATAATCCCTCCCATCAAACCTGATCAGATGACCCCCCTCCCCCCTCCCCCTCTCCCCTGATCGATACATACAGTTGGCCCCTCCGATCGTGATTCTGCTTTCTCGCCTCCTCTCTTTATGGAAATGAAGTTCTCCGCAGCTGAATAAATATCTGTCGACCAGGACATCAAACATGTTTGCGTCAGGACGCGCAAACAGCGCAGCGGATTTGTTCGGATTTACGCAGAACAAACATTTGCGACAAATCTCAAAATCTTGCGGGATTGTTTAAGGAGCCGCAGGTCCCACGTGGGACAGCTGCTCACCTGAAACACCCGCACGACGACTAGAGGGAAGGAGCCGCAAGGAAAACCGCATGTTTTCACTGTTTAGGAAGCCTTTTGGGTTTTTTTTAGTGAAATCAAAAATAGGAAAAAAAGAATTGAAATCTGAGATCATTAAAAAAAAAAAAATTAAATATTCCTGCTCACTGAGTGCTTCAATATGAGATCTGTATCATTAACAATTCTTTATTTACCAGCTTTTAGAAAAAAAAATACTATAATAAAATTAAGTTATTATATGAAAAAAATATGCTGATGTTGTATAAACTTCAGGCTTAGTTAAGACGCAGATTAAAAAATAATGAAGTCATGCAATACAAATACTTTCAAGTGTTTCAAAAAATCAAAGCTGATTTTTTTTAAAAAAAATTAAATTTAGGAATAAATCTGGAGAAAAAAAAACAAAGTTCTGCAGACATCTGCAGAGACATGAAAACTTGGCTCAGAAACTTATGAAAAATATACAAATGCTTCAATGACATTACGAAACAATCCATTCATATCAAGTATTATTTTACATTTGAATTATTTTAATGAATGAATGCTGTGAAACCATTAAAGTAACGCAGCAGCTTCATTTTCATAAACCCTGACACATTTATGAGCAGAGCAGAATCTATTCTATTCAAAATGGTAATTCTAAAAACAAATGCACACATTTCTTAAAGAACAAAAAGGCCTGACAGACAATGATTTATATTCTGTCTCTGAATATTCATCAGGGACTGTTTTCAATATGCCCAGAATCTAAGCAGAAAAGCAAACATGTTGATGCCAGAGTGTTTGGATTCTATGAGCTGCAGTGATTCAGCAGATGATACAGAGTGTGAAATAGTTTATCTTTGTTAAACACAGCTTGATTTTAAGCTGTAAATTCTTCAGAGGATTTTAGATGAGCGATTAATAACCAGTTTTTAAAATTCTCCAGGTTAAACATTTCTGTCGTTCTTGTCATCGAAATTTAGAAACTTGAAATCTAAATCATTAATCATTAAATGTATTAAAGTGGATTCTCGTCACAACTGGCTGCTAAATAAATAAATAAAAAAACAGTGTGTGTGCAGCTTGTGGTGTTAACCTGAGCTCAGGGTCTGGCGCCTTCACACCCCCTTCAATAGGACCATCGATCGCACCGCCACCTTCTGGCCTCTCACCTGATTGGGCGAGGAGGCCTGAATGAGGGTGAACTGGAAACTGTTGACATTTTGTTCACACTTGTCCAGGAAATGAACTGGAACTGAGTTGGACTGTTTTTTTTTTTGTTTTTTTTACATGAGCGGTTGCGATTTGTATCTGGAAAGACAGAGACAGACAGATAAAGACGCCGCCGGATGGATCCAGGATTTTTCAGGTTTGTGAGAACTTACAGGCCTCCGTAAGTCAAGGACTAGGAGGAAGAGGGGATTTGAGGAAGAGCGGGCGATGCAGCGATAGCGACCTGCATGCTGGGACGGTTTTTTAGGCTTTTATTTCCATGCAGGACAAAAAACTGTTGTCTGTCACCAGACTTGGGCGTTCTGGTGTGTTTGCAGGCCAGTATGAGGAGTTAGAGGTGAGCTAGAGGAGGATTATATTTACCCGGGAGGTAAATCTTAGGTCAACTGTACGCCAACATGGGTGGGTACCTGGGCGCCGCTTCAGGTTTCACAGTTTTGTCAGAAAAAAAAAGATGATCTTCATATCTTTTCTTCTTGCATCTTGTTTTATAGAACAGGGGTTCCCAAAGCTTTTTTGGGGGGGGGGTCGCAACCTCCCGGGAGTGGGGGGTAGAGTCAACAGGTGATTCTCAGAAATCAAATGAAATTCACAAAGGATTAGAAATATTCCATTTTAGATATAGTTATGAAAGAAATGGTAGAAACAAATGGACAAAGAGCAGAGAGGTTGGATATCTTCGGAAACATTCTTCATAGGGAGAAAATTTGGGAACCCTCCCCCCCTTTAATAAGACACAGAAGTCACACTTACAGCCACACATTGTGAACATCTACAAGTTTGCCTTAAATCAGGCACCTATACAGCAGCATTCATGAAATGACTTGTCAGTTTACACAAGCAGAGGAATCTCCTGATTGAATCCACACAGATCATCTTCCACTGGAGCTCCTGAGCCAGAAGCTGACGTTAAAACAATAATGTCACCACAACAACAAGACTATTAGCCTGAATGATTAGCTATCTGTGTTTGTTTTGTAGCAGGAGACTAGTTCACGGGTTTCCTGAAGGGAACACAACCAAATTTAATTGCGATTTATCCCGTCGATGTCGAGATTTTCGCTCCAAACCGTCGACGTGAGCCTCAAGCTGGTGTCAGAGAGTAAGCCAGAAGCTCATCAGAGCCTCAAAGGTTCATCCTCTGGGGAGAATGACAATCCATCTCCAAGTTGTTGAGACTTTTTTTTTTTCTAAACTAAAGACGCACATATCAATATATCCCTGGAAATGTGCAACCTTTTATATCTTGGGTTATTCAAATGTAAAAGTGTTAGCATGAACTGTAAACACAGAACCTGAAACGCTGATAGCTTGAACGTCACCTTTCAGAGGTGATTGTGAATGAATTGATCTGCCAAACAAAAAGAACATTCCTCTAACAGCTGATCTGAGGTCAGCAGAGCAGCCAAACACTTCCTTCCTACTTTGAAGTAGCTGATGGGAAATCAGACGAGACCGGACTGGTGAGCGCCGCTCAGGGTCTTTGCGGACAGAACTAATGATGTCTCACTTAAGATGCTTGCTTCTGTTCTCCTGCTCCTCAGCTTCCCCGTTGCTTCTAAATGAGGGATGAGTAGAAAGGTATTTGAAGAGGTTTTGTATTATCTCATCTGGAAAGGATGCAGCGGACCCTCGCCCCGACTTGTCCTTTCCCTTAAGCCCAGCAAACACGGGTAAGCCTAATGGAGGCTTGTTGGCCTGCAGGCGCGAGCATTTCCCACAGAGGACGTCGTCTCTGCGCGTCAACCGATCGCTGCTTGATGTTTGTCAAATTTCCTTGCTAATTTAATTTGTTCCTCATCAGCTAATTTCTCTCAACATGAAGACCCAGAGGGCGGAATGGAGAAAAAAAACAAAACTATCCACGCGTCAGCCTTACAAGGAGCTGAGAGATTAATGGAAAATCAGCTAAACCTTTATGGTAACCTTCGACCTTTACTCATACATCAGTGATTTAAAAAATGAAAGACACCTATTTAACTACAAATATTTTTTTTTCAAAAACAACAAAAAGGCAAACAAGTAATTTAATAAATATGTAGTGAAGATATCATATTTTTCACATCAATCACATGAAAATCTATTGATTGTTGACGATAGAATGGAAAATATTCGGTTTCTGAAACACAACCAAGTTAAAAAAAAGAAGAAGCTAAAAACAACATTCAGTTTTCATTCATTCAACCACAAATATAACATTTAACTTGATCCTTTTCTGAGGCTGTTTTAATCACCGGGTATCAAATTGAAATGTTTTTTATTATGAAGTAAAAACAGATATTCAATACAGATACGCTGCACAGTAATTAACTACTTTTCTTGATGTAAATCAGACATCTTGAGAACCAGTAACTAAAGAGAAATCCAACACCACTCTGTTCTTCTCTACTAAGATCATTCCGGTTATACTCGGCTGAAAAAAAAAAACTCTCAAACTTATTCCGGACTTATTTTTCTGCGATATTTTGGAGGTCTTGTGCAGATCAGTGAAACAAACTTGTACAACGTGCCCCTGAGGGGAAACAGTATCGCTCTAATCACAGCCATCATTAGATGCGATAAGGCTTCGGCAGAAACGCTGCACAGCTGCTGCACAGAAGAGAGGAGGGGTGTAAAAGAAAAAAAAAAAAAACATAACCTGGATAATAGCAACTTGCCAGAGGCTCAATTCATTTCCAAATGTTAACAAGGCCGTTTCACAGCCCCGGCATCCCGTGCAGAATGTTAATGCCACTAATAAGCCCATCTCTGCGAGTCATCTCGGATGGTGGAGATCTGAGCGCGAGGCAAGAGCCTTATAACAACACTGTTGGCCACATTTTTAATGAAGCATAACTATTTATGATCCCACAATGCTGACATAATCGCTTAAAGGCTAGCAGAGAAGAACGTTCCGTGTCGCACTTTTGTCTCCCGCATTATGAAAGGCCAGATTTCGCCGTTTGGTTTTGTCAAAACGGCTTCTACTGTGTGGGCCATCGGAGAAGGGAGGAACTGGTGCTCGCCTGTTAAGCAATTTTGCAGCTTCTATTCGAGCTGTCAAGTCGAACAATTGGGACATAATGCAGCCTTGGTTTGTAAATTATAAACGTGTCAAGAGATGCACTAAAGGCATCGACAGATGCCACTTATCTGTAGCGGGCTCTGCAGTGTGACTGTATCATCAGAGGGGAAGTATAACATCCTGATGTTTGCATAAGAGAAGTATTAGTATCAGTCAGAAATGTAATTCCTTTCACCCATCCCTCTCGCAGGGAATTGACTCCCCTCCCACCCCCCCAAAAAAAACATACAATGATTTTTTTTTTTTTAAAGCTAACAAAACAAAAAAAAAATGGAGCAGAAAAGCATCCTCGCTGATCTTCTGTCCATTTCCAACATCGCTTCTTGTATATTTTTTGGTGGAAATCCTCTTAGAATGCAAAGTAAATAGATTACGATACAGTGAGGGATTAGAGCTCGCGCGGCGCTGTCAGATTAGCTGGTGAGCGCAGCGCGTCGACAGCTCTGACACGGCTATGGCTGCTGTTCAGGAAAGGAGCTCCGTGCGATGCTTTAAAGACGCTGGTTGGCTTCTATTCATGAATAAAACTGTGGCCTGTAATCTCGGCCAACACACACACACACACACACACACACACACACACACACACACACACACACACACACACACACACACACACACACACACACACACAGAGGAAGCCTGGAACATTCAATATCAGCGGTGATGGAAATATAATAGAAGTCTTTATTTTTGCCGGCTGATTAATGGAACGGTTTAAAACACTTTGGTGTTTTCAAAAGCTGAACCTGGTGTAACTATTTTCATTTAGATTCACTCACACAGAATAATTTGAATGACATCCCTGGTGAGTGTGTTTGTTTAAAAGCTCAAACATGTACTATTGAAGGATTTACAAAAAAAAAAAAAAGATTTATTTTTGGCAAAACAATTATTATCAAAACATTTAGCGTTACAAATACGTAAATGCTCAGCATAGAGAAAACAGAATGAGAGTGGGTTAATGGAGGGATGTTGCTGTGATCAGTCTCACTCACGTCTTGGATTGTTCACTCAAACCGTTCCTAAATGGACCAATTGAAGCATTTCGGGGTCTTTCGACTTCCTGGGAGAGAACAAAAGGAAAGGTGAGGTTACACAGCATCGCGTCTTCTCTAGAAATTATTCACAAACACAAGATAGAGTTCTTCTTCTTGGACTGTTGATCTGCAAATCGACAGATCAAAATAACAAAATGCTCCTACACAATATTCTGTCCTTCATCCTGATATTAAACCAGCTGTTCTCTAACTATGAATGGCAAATAAGAGAATAAAGGTTTCTGATTTGATCTCCTACAAGAATTAACGTCTTAATGCGTTTGACAACAACAAATTCATTACATGGTTTGAAAGCAGACACTGCCCAACAACGGCGACTTTATTGGGGACTCTTAAAATCCAACTGTTTCATGCATAACGATATTATTTTCCAATATTCAATGATAAAAAAAACATGAAAATAAAAGCTGACTTTGAGACTATTGACACATTTCTGCTCCCGTCTCCACGGTTTCCTGCAGACCAAAATCAAACGTCAGGAAACACTGGGGGATGACAGACGCCGCTTGTAAAGCGGTTCTGATGTGTTCAACAAGTACAACAATCAAACATTAGACATACCTAATCACACACAAAAGCCCGACAGCAAATTAACACACAGACACACTGCTGAATGTCTGAAGAGAGTACAAGCTCTTCAAAGAGTTGGACACTGTCTATTCTGGGTTTGAACGAGGTAAACCGTTGTCACTCACGTTGATCTCTCGCTCTGAGCGCCACAGAGTCTGTGACTGACATTAAACCCACTGTCTGCCTTGAACACATATTTCAAAATCCAGGTGGAGATTCATCCTCGTGGCCTCCAGCAAGACAACTGTTAATCACTTAAAAAATGTAATTAGTGAAATGTGAAGAGGAAGTGGAACAGGATAGGAAGGTAAAAATGCAGTTGTCTTATCGGGAGTTTGTCCTAAATGGCTATTTAGTCATGTCAAACATCTGAAACAGGAAGCAGAGGGAACTCAGGCTACACTTAGAGAACAACACCGGTAGAACCTCACCTGGGAACACCTGCTGCCCTTCTTTTTTTCATTTTATTTTAATGGACTGGCTCTACCACTCAACTGTTGGTGGAGATTGTGGTTAACAGTCCAGCAGCTATGATGTGACAATTAGTAGAGAATATCTTTGTTCGTAACCTCCATTAAAGCTCTTTGATTAATGAGATTCCAACATCCAAAATGCAAATCTGTGAGCCAGTCTTGACAGGAAGGACCTGGATGGTAATGGGGTAAAGACCAAAGTGGGTCGAGGGTGAAGCTCAGGGAGGGGCAGCAAGCCAACAAGGATAAGATGGAACAACAGCTGAAGTAAGACGGCATCAGGCAGGTCTGGTCTGGCACGGAGAAGATCACGGGTCTCGAGCAGAATGGACGACCACGGCTCGAGGCTAACAACTCCAGTCTGTTTTCTTTAGCCCACCCCACCATGACCATTGCCTGGAGTTCATGATCCCCCTTTCACCTCCTCGCCCTCTATGCCGATGACACTTCACTCTTCTGAGGTCAGGAAGAAGTTGGACTCCAGCCGGGGAAGGCAGCTGGGTCTGAGAGCATCAGCCCCAGGCTGCTGGGTGGAATTCTGACACATCTGTTCAACCCGAGTCTGAAGTTACAGACGATTCCCACCCTTAGGTAAACGTCCTGGATGGGATCCGTCTCACTGATGAGCGACCGCGGGCCTGTCGCCCTCACATATCACAATATGAAGTCTCTGAAGAGAACGATCGTAGCTCCCATCAGGCTGATGGTGACCACACACGTAGATCCTCCACAGTTTGCCCACCAGCTGAAGAACATTGTGTGCGTGAGACGCTCTCATACAGTATATACGCTTCGACTTCTTCGTGGTGGGGGGTCAGGACTAGTCTCCTGGGTCATGAACTATCTGAGATCTACAGATCTGTCTGCCTGCAAAACTGCGTCTCTAGAAAAGGTTTCCTACACCACCAGGAATTGATGTCCCTGTTCAAGTTCACAATGTACACATCAGACTTCCAGCACAACTCTGGCAGTTTGCGTCCTTAAGAAATTCTATGATGACTCAGCAATAATTGACGGCGTTTAGGAGGGTGTGAAAAGGAGTACAGGAGCACTACTGGGGCATTGGTGGACTGGTGCAACCAGAACCACGTGCAGTTGAACATCACAAAGACCATGAACACTAGTTCGTTTCTGGACCCAGAGTTGGATAAATGTCCTCCAGAGGTGCCCTTTGTTTCGTCAGTCGTGATTGATAGCTTAGATAGAAAAATTCTCGGCATGGCATTAGAAAGAGGTGAGGTTGTGACTTCTCTGTCGCTCCACCCATTTGTTTCAAGCTGTAAACTTTGCCAAGCAAGACATAAAAAGACATCTGAATCCAGCTTTCAACTGCCTGTGGTCAGGTTTTGATGTGAGTCATTGAAGTTTGAACGTTCGATGAGGAAATGAAAAGATGAAAATCTGGTTCTACCGCCATCGAGTGCAAACACTCGTCATCATGTCAGATGGAGAAGTGCGATGCTAAAATAAAAGTATTTGCTGTCAAGGAAATTCTCATTGAGATTATATTCTTAATCTGGCATTCCATTTGAGAATTTCATATTTAGGGATTGATTAATTTTATTGAGTCTGGTATGTTCACGAATGATATAATGATTCAAGTTTTATTCATACTATGATTCATTACATTTAGACCTCCTTGCTTTCAGATTGATAAGATAAGTAGATGGAAAGATAAGCAGATAGATAGATGAGTTCACAGATAAGTAGGTAGACAAGTAGACAGAAAGATGGACAGATAGATAGACAGATAACTCTCAGATCAATCGATCAATCTACACTGTTTACACAGTGTTTGTACTCGATGGTGGTAGAACCAGAGATAGATCTTTTTGTTCCCTCATCAAACATTCAAACTTCCATGACGCCCATCAAAACCTGATCACAGGCAGTTGGAAGCTGGATTCAGATGTGTTGATAATTCTACATCATATATTTATATCCTACTTGGCAAAGCTTACACCCTGAAACAAATGGGTGGAGGAACCGACAAGTTCACGTCTGTCTCATGCCATGCTGATAATTTTACGCGTGTTGAGCTATAAATCACAGCAAATGACACCACTGGAGGACATTTATTTAGCTCTGGGTCCAGAAACTCAGCCAGGAAAGCTAGCTAGCTACTTTCAACAAATTTGAGATGACATGGGTGACGCCTGTGTGACTACATTCCTCAGTTCTCTACAAGGATTGCTTCCATTGAAATTTAGTTTTTGTACAATTGACCATTTGAATGACCTCTGTCTTAAAAAACAACAACAGACAACATCTGATTGTGCAAGAGCCAGAGCTTCCTAGTATAGTAATCATTTAGAAAGGTTGTGCCACAACAACCAAGACTTCAGTAGGAAAAAGGCTCTTCTTGGCAGCTTGACTATATTATATTGAACACAGAAATCTCTTACAGGGCTCTGATATATCTTCAAATATCACAGAAGTGAAAATTCAGCTGTTTGGGAATACAAGCGTCTTCAAGTTCCTGTTCATTGTGAATGTCAAATTAACACATAACTATTTTTAACTAATTTGTCAAATATGAAGGCTTGGCCCTTGTCTCGGCGAATTAAATTTGACCTTCAGTGAGCAATAATAAAAACAACCGCCATTCTTCTTACTTTGCTGGCAGACGAGTTTGCACTGAGTGCAATAGGCAGGCAGCCATTGCAAGAATATTGGGACGCTTTCCAGATTCCCGTGTCATTCTCGCTCACTTCTCCGAGCACACAGAGTCGGATTTGGGGGAATGTGACAGTCGTGCAACGAGCCCCCAAACTGCCATTGTGCTCGCCTCCCTCTCTTTCTCTGCTCTTTTCTCAGCGAGCCAAACGGGAGAACGCCCGCGCCACAATGCCTCCCCTACTCTATCTCAGCTAAGCTGTCTCTGGCTTCACATGAGAAACAATGAAACTTCATCGGAGACCAGATTACAAAAAAGAGGGGACTTTGATTGTAAAAAAATGTTCTATAGGAGGGGGGAAATTGTGGAATAAAAAGGCAGAGGCTTTTGTCTCTTCCTCTCTATGGCCTTTATCATTTGGGAAGTTTGGGGATCTGCTTTCTTAGCCTCTGTTGCAGGGGAAGACCTGGGGTAGTACGATGGGGCGTTTGGTTGCCATATTGCCCCAACCCTCTTTGCCACTTTTTCCTCCTCTTCTTCTTTTTACAGCTTTCACAAAAAAAGCAAAGCATCCCTCCATCTCTTCTCTCTTTCTGGACCTGGCTTGTTTAAATTGGCTGAGGGGAGGGGATTTTGAGTTGGATGGAAGGGGTTTAAGAAATGCAGAGTGGAGGGGTTGGAGGGTGGCTGGGTGGGGGTGCAGGGAGTCATCAATGTTACACTCAAAGAGCCACGAAAAGCCAATGAGGATGAAAAGAATGAGAGTGTCTTTTTATCTAATGCACTCAAATCCTATATAAACACTCCAATATGTGAGTTGGTGTATGACAAGGAACCCACCTCCCCACAAAAGAAGAATAACAGACACACGGATGGCTATATTTGTATGAAATTTTTTGTGTATGTGACACAAAAAGGGCCTTCAGTGTGTGTTTAGTCACACTGGGTGAGTAAAAACACACTGGTGAAGACTGATCATTCAGGAACAGTGAGATCCTTCTTTTCTGGAGCCTGAACCATGGTGGAAATGGACTCTGGTGTCAAGTCTGGCTCTGGGTTCAGCACTGGGAATAACTGGAAGCGTAAGACCCAGAACTGATGTGGAGTTGACATTTGAAATGTAACTGGGAAGAAAGTCTTTTAGACTGCAGTCGGTCCTTTGGGCTCAGATGCTTTAATGCTGTTCATATATTCATACAAGCCTGACTTCCATCTGTTCATCCAACCATCCATTCCTGATAGACAAGACAATCGTAATCATTTGGTCTGCAGCCGCTTATCTGCCTTGGGGGTCAGGGGTGTAACCGGGGCCTATCCCAGCTGGCAAAGTGCAAGAGGCGGGGTACATCCCAGATGTGTCACCAGCGCATCATGGGGCCACACCTAAACAAAGAAGCACTCACTCATATATGCTCACACCTGCCAAAAATACAGGTCTGATGTGTATTATGTTCATGTCTTGATGCCGTGACTCTTAACAAACTTGTGTCTCTTGCCAAAGTTCTTGTTTCATCAACATTGTTATTGTCACACCTGCGTGAAAAAGCTTAACAACTGTAGTGATGAGATACACAAATTGAATCAAACACAGATTTAATACTTAGGCTGTAAACCACAAAACAAACACAATCTACTTGACCTGACAAACACACATAACCTACTGTGTGGTGGAGGCGCCCTGGTATGAAGATCCTGCACTCTGGTACCTCTCTGTTTGTCGGTTGCTGAGGCTAGAACAATGGATCACATCATTTCTGCCACTCAAAATATTTTCTAAAAGACACAGAAAAAGACGAAGATGTAAGGGACGAAGGTGAAAAACAATTTTATTCACATAATGGAATAAAAAGAAGTTTGTATTACTGATAAAAATTATTTTGTTTTGTTCATGGTGGCAGCAACGGCCACAGCATTCCAATCAAACACTTGTATCTGCGTTCTTCAGTTCCAACACTTTCTTCAACGCTGCCATGTACAAATCTTCTTTGTTCACCTGACAAAGCTTCTGAGATATCTGCCAAATTAAAATGAACATCTGTTTCAAACTGTAAATTAGATAATAAACGTGTTTCTCATTCCCGTAATCTATCATTTAGATTGGTGTTGACAGATCCTCGTATGACAGCTCAATGTAGGCGTTCTGTAATCAGAAAGTAACAAATCTTATTTCTGATAAACTTGTCGTGCCAGTAAAGTTTCTGATGAGGCGAGGATCTTTAAGGTAGTGGAGAGAACCGACAAGAGTCTGGATGGAATACAAAGAAAATAACACAATGATCCAACGCACACCGGAGCTAACAGGCTTTCCCCATAACGACCAAGAAAGCAGAGAGAGGAGGTGGCGAAGTGGATCTTCAGATAAAGCTCTTGTCTCTTTGCCCATTGAAGGGCCCTGCAGTCACATCAGCCTTTGTGAGAGGGAAACAGAATGATCAGGCAAACAAGTTGGCTTCTCCTCTTGGCAAAGACGCTATCCTAAAGAAAGAGATAGAGGAGAAGAGAAAGAGGCCTTCCCTCGCACTCGTTTGCTACTCTGCTCTCACAATGCGATATCTATCCAAATCAACGCACTTGTCAGCCAGACGGCTATGAGCAATTTCTAAGCTGAAATGTGTGTCCTCTATTGTGTATTTATGCGAACAAGTGCAGAATCCTTGTTCACCGGGGTTTACAATGGATGCAGATAAATGTGAGAAGAGATGCATAGAAATACGTCGTCTCCATCCAATCTGATTCCAAATCCAAGACAGATGCTGGTGCATTGCAAAATATGTCCACCTCATAGAGGATCTGGGATTGAATCATTTTTCAAAATGTGAAATATGGTCCAATCAATAGCAGATGTATTCCGTTCCAATGGTTGTTCTTTCCAATGCAAATCAACTCTCTTTCTATGATTTTCTTGCATTTAACTGAAATAATCCAGGGTGGCAATGGCCTAGATCAGCTGATTTCATAGCTGCTCCTCAAGAAAAACACAGCGGGTTGGTTTTCTGTGCTGGCAGGCTGTTGCTCGCAATTAATTCCAAATGGAGAACTGATACCCACTGACCATGATTAAAGAAGCCCGAATATCGTTCAACTCCTCCAAGAAGGGCAGGAGTTGAACGACATTCAACTCATGAGCAACGTCAAGGTCATGGGTGAGCTTGACGTTGCGATCCAGCAGTAGGCAAACATGGTCCGTGGTGAAATGTGTTTTGTTTGGAGCCTTCGGGAAGGGTAGTGAAAATTGCCCCAACACTTCCATTGTTCCACTCAGTGCTCATGTTGGCAATGACAGCTTTACTTGGAGGGGGCTGTTTGGAAGGAAGAGTCTGCCTGCTCGAATTATGTAAGGTGCATCGAAATTTACCTAAACAATTCACATTTTTGTGGATCTGGAGAAAGCTTATGACCATACCCCTAGTAGTACACTAAGGGGGTACCACAAGTCCAAGAGTATGGAGTTGATGGTTATTACGGTTAGTTGTTCTCTGTATTGTCAGAGTGTAAGCTTGGTTTGAATTGCTGGCAGTAAGTCAAACCCGTTTCTATTTAGGGTAGGACTTGCCAATCCTGTTCATAACATCTGAGGTCACAGATGATTGCCTTAGGACTTCTTCTCTGCTATTTGCAATTGACGTGGTCCTGCTGCCTTCATTGAACAGCGACATCCAGATTGCAATGGGCTTACATCTGATTGTGAATCAGCTAGGATGAGGATCAACAGCTCCAAGTCTGAGGCCGTGGTTCTTGACTGGAAAGGGGAGGATTGACCGCTCCAGGTTGGGGAGGACTTTCTGCATCCAAGAGGAGGGCTTTGAGCTGTAGAGAAGCGCTTTGAGCTGGAAGGCAAAGGTCTCAACCCCAAATCGAAAAAATACAGGACATAATGTGAAATGAAAAAAAAAAAATCAAAATGCAATGATTAGCATTTTAACCTAAAAGTATCTAGTTTTTAAATCTACCACTTTTCTTTCTTTTTCCGTTCTTCTTTCTGACTCAATTATCTTCTTCATCTGCCATAATCTCTTCTCCATCTCTTCTGTCCGTACTTCCCTCCACCTCCCTCCGTGGTGCTGTTGTCCAAGGATAGGACGTGCTGCAAGTTATTAAGGTAAATCATCAAGGACATAATTAGGAGGATTATGAGGAGGAGTGTGTGTGTGTGTGTGTGTGGTGTGTGTGTGGTGTGTGTTCCGCATCACATTAAAAAAAAAATCTGCAAACAGACACAGAAATACTCATTTTTACTTTCAGACAAACACACAAGCGCTCTGCCTTCGGGGAGTGGCCTATACAACTGAGTTCAACATCTCATTTGCCCTCTGGTATGTTTTAAACACCAATGAAGGACTCATCAGACATGTTCATCTAGTTCCTTCACAAATCTGAATGTTTTCAGCTCAGTGGTTGGCCTTTGAAGCCTGGGAGAAATTGTGTGCCTTTGTCTGTGTGTGTTTGCGTGTGTGTGTGTGTGTGTGTGTGTGTGTGTGTGTGTGTGTGTGTGTGTGTGTGTGTGTGTGTGTGTGTGTAATCAGGAACTTGGCTTGATCCCTTCTGGTATGTGCTTTCGGGAGTGTTTGTCAAAGGGCAGCAGCACCGCCTGAAGTAACGACAAAAAAAAAGAAAAAAAAAGAAAAAAAGAGCCTTTGCTGGTTTTTCCTCCTCCCGCTTGGTTTTCAAATAAATAAAAACATCAATAAAAATACCGATTTTATGTGATTATGTGCTTCAACTAGATGATTATACACATTTTTTTTGTCTAACACAACTGTTTAAATCAATTTATGTCGATAAAAATCACCCACACACTACATCAAAATTCATGCATATGAACATGCGTGATGAGTACATGAATAATACTCTGCCAGGCATGATCTAATTTAATTCTCCTGTGTTACAAAACGAGTTTGAGAAACCAACGGACGGGTTTGTGAGAAAAGTGTGTTTGAGTGGGTGAGTTCCTGAGGTTATCAGGCTCCCACCTATCATTTCAGATGTGAGGAGAAATAACCAATCACAAGCGATGTCTTTTTGGTCAGACATTCTGATTATTTCCTTACCGCTGCCTGTGACGGCCCGGGCCTCCATTTCATTAGCTTTCCTCTTGGCCACATCCGCTAACACCACCTCGCCCTTATCGCCAGCAACATAATGGAGGTCCTTTGAAGGTAATGCAAGAAAGAAAGAAACGTGAATGTTAATCTAAAATGAATCTAGGCTCCAATGACAATGGTCTCCTTTTTTTTTTTTTTTTTTTTTTTTGGAGAAGGGGGTGTTTTGGTGGGAGAAAGAAGACACAGATGAAAAGACAGAAAAAAAAGGAGCTGTTTGAAGCCAAACATCAGAAAGGAGCACCGTTTGGATGAAATGCCGGTTCCTCCAAAAACTTTGAAATCATCCCCGCACACATCCTCATCTCTCCGGTTTTGAACCAGGCAGGATGTTATCTGTCACATTTCAAAAGTGGGAGAGGACGCGAGGGACTGTTCACCTTTCAAAAATGCTGGTATTCTCTCTTTATGGAGAAACAGATCCAGCCGAGCACATTACTATATCAGTCTGCAACAGTATTGCAAACAGCATGTCTCCTCTGTGTCCCTCTGTTTGAGTCTTAAAGAGCCGTGAGGGAAGATAATATTACTAAATGATGTCTGAGGGGGACGATTTACAGCTCCAGGCAGACACAATATTCATTAATAACGGCACCGCATCACACAGCTGTTTGTTTCAACCACAGGCTATTTTTTTTTACATATGTGAAATACATGCTTTGGTTTTAAAATTGTAGTCTTAATGAATGACATTTGTTTACATTCACATCCTATCTGTGCTGTAAGGGATATGCATTGCAGGTTTTAAATAACAACTCTGGGGAAAAAAAAAAGTCTTAGAATTTAGAACAAATCAAAATACTTAAAACTGACACTCTTAAACGACTGACTGGGTAAAACACTCCCAAAAGTTGATTGAATGGAGAGTGAAACAGTCATCCTGGCATCCAGGGAGGGGCTGCTCGGGGTTGCAAGGTTCCCTCTGGCTGAGGGCAGGGCCTGAGGGCCCATCAAAGGGTACAGCATGTTAAGGAAAGTCTTCCGCCTCAGCGACATCACAGAACATCGGTGCTGTGACTCAGGGCTTGCCATGGATAACCCTCAGCTGGCTAAAGCCAGCCCCCAGCTGAGCTCGTACTCCGTCCTAATACCCCCATATTGTAACTCAGCTTTTGTAACCCTAGAGTATAAAAAAAAAAAAAAGTGGGGGGAAACTGGCTTCCAAAAGAGGTGGGGAGCAGAGAGGGATTGAAGAAGGGAAAGAGGGGGTGTAAAAAGAGAATGAAAGAGAGGTGCTGAAATTGAAGTGTATGAATGGGAACAGATTGGGTAATTATAGTGTGGTGACTGCCCTCTGTGGCGAGGAGTAGGGAGGAAATGTGAAAATGGCCGACAACAAAATGGCCTCAAAAGAGCCTAAATCGGCTCCCAGGATCGAGGCGGCTGATTCGGCCGCTGTGAACGGGGACACGGCCCCTCAATTAAATACGAGTGAGGCTTCCTAATTGATGACAAACAGAGCAGCGGAAGATTAATTCGATCGGCAAGGAGAGGACGCATTACCATTAATTGTCGGTGAGAGAAAAAAAGAGAGAAAAAAGAGAGAAAAGAGAGCAAAAGATGATCAGAAAGACTTAAAAGGTGTGAGGAAAGCCAAATTCACAACAAGGGTTTTCAACTGAGAGAAAGAAAGCAAGAGCAGCGAGGAGAGAGAGAGAGAGAGATTGTATGGCAGACAGAACAGAACAATGTGAACATTTGATGCCGGGCGCTTTATTCCAGCTTAGCTCCTCATAATACTGTCTGAATCTGGAGAGAGGGATCCAGAGAAAGAATAAACGAATGAACAAATGTGAAATGAGAGGGAGAGAGAGAGGAGTATCAGCTCGACTAAGAAGGGATAACAATAATACTGCATATAAAACCATCAGATATTACACCTCTTATTCTCAGACACTCAAACGCGACACTAATCTTATTTATATAAGAGCTTTAGGGGTTGTAGCGCCTGATAAAAAGGGGTGTTTAGCAGGTCATTTTTTGGGGGGGAGTTTGTGTGTTTGTGTGTGTGTGTGTGAGTGTGTGTTGGGGGGAGGGGGTTTGGGGGCGTGCAACCAGCCCAATATTGATTGATATTTGCGTTACCTCCAAATACATGAGGGATTACGTTAGCTGGCGCCGTAGCACAGCTTACGACACATTAATAGACGGACTTGTGTGTGTGCGTTTGTGGGTTACTGACAAACA
The DNA here is from genome assembly GCA_013358685.1 of Antennarius maculatus. Classification (NCBI taxonomy): domain Eukaryota; kingdom Metazoa; phylum Chordata; class Actinopteri; order Lophiiformes; family Antennariidae; genus Antennarius; species Antennarius maculatus. The sequence continues at coordinate 17,712,845 of CM023616.1, forward strand.
GGAAGTACATGTGCAAACATTCAGCGTGGATTTGTACTTTCTTCAAGGCGTGTTGGAAAGATACCTCTCTGATCCCAGGAGAGAATCAGGAATCTAGTGGCATATATTTACGTACACAAAGTACAAATAGAGAAGAGCAGACAAAATTCTGAACATGGATATAGAATTGTGAGAAATAAGGATGAGATAAAGATTAAAAAATAGGTACAATGGGCTAAAGGAGCGGTCACATCACGTCCTGAAGATTGATGTTGAAACTTTCAGACTTATTTGTGACTTCTGAAAAAATGATCACATTCAAATGGAACATTTAGTCAGTTATACACAGGAATCATGAGAATACGCCTGTGTTATTTATTAAGGAGAATTGAAAGGGGGGAAGGGGGGTCTTTTCAGGTGGAATGTTCCTTCGCCAAAACAATCATTCGAATCAGATGTCGACAAGGAGGCTGGGCAGGAATCCACGCATGCACAAGCGTGCGAACGTGAAAAATACATTTTCGCTAATTAACATAATCCCTGGACATGGGCGCATTTGCTGAACCTGCATAGAGACACGCAAAGACACACAAACACACACACACACATACACACAGATACACAAATGTTTTCTGACACACCTGTTATCCAGGAGCCTTGTTTTTAACACGTCTATCAGATAGGAGTTAATGACTTCACGTTTTAATGACACTAATTACTCATCTGAGTAACAACAATGAGCTTATTGCCGACAAAGTGCAATACCTCCTCCTCCTCATCCTCTTCTTCCTCCAGCACCACCAAACCGGGGCGTCAGATAAGGGAGGAAGATAAGGGTTGAACCCGACCGCCTCTGCTTTGCCTTACTGCTAGCATATCTAACAGGGAACAGAACAAGCCCTCATAGGGGAACAAAAGAGCTGTCGTCAGATTCGGATATCAGACGATTCGATTTAATTAACAAGCTACATCAAGAGGCAAAGATCCACAAAGAGGGAAAAAAGGGAAGGAGGCAAAGGAGGAGAAAGAATTTAAAAAAAAAATGGCTGTCGGCTTGACTTTGCTGAAGGATGAGCTAATCGGATCCATTTTCAAACTCATTATCAAATAACAGTGGTGTTTATGAAAAAAAAACCAAACATGAGTGACTTGGTAACTCTCTACATGTACTCCTTAACCCCCCTGCCCTTAGAACACCCCCGCCACCAGCAAAAAACCTCCTCCCCTTCAATTTAGCTCAACACTGAAGTGTTTCATTTGAACAAAAGGATTCTTTTTTGGGGGAAAAAGGCTCAGAGGGCCTCTATTGTTAGCGGGGAAACAATGGGGCCTGGAGGGTGATGGGGAGGGTCTCTTGCTGGGTGTCTCTACGAGAGGTGAGGGGTGTCCATGTTAGCCATGTGTGGGTCTGAGTGTGTTCATTTTATTAAGTCGACGGTGCGTTACTGAGTTCTGTGAGCCAGTTTGGGAGATAGAAAGACTCGGGTGAAGGTGGGGGTTGCCCTCATTAACCCCTTTCACCTCAACTCAATTTGCCGACCAGCAGGTTAAAGCAACAACACAACCTAATTAGAGCCAAGGACAGAGCAAAGGGTGAAATGTCAACATCCTTATCGTCCTCTTTCTCTCTGTCACTCTTTCAAGACGATGAGTCAATGCTCTCTTAGTCAGCGAGGCAAAAATAAGTGCTTGAAAATGCTCGTTGTGAGCGATTGGCATGGAGATTAACTAAGGCTATCAAGTTTTGTCGCTTGCATCACACGTGTAGGAGTGAAAGAGGAAAACCATCTGAATGTTTTTCTTGATTTTAAATGTGTTGCGTTAAAGTCCTTTCATTTTCAGTATATATGTTTTAAATTTAAGAGAAAAGCAAAAAAAGAAATTCAGTAGCTCAAACAACAGAAATGGATGTGAGAATCTGTCCTATTTGGTCCCTGTACTTTAAAGGACCATTGGAAAATGATGGATAACACCATGCCTCACAGTACAAGTGTTCCCGGTGTATAACATTTATCATTTTACTTTCAATATTTCAGAAGTAAAAGATCTCAGTGTTATTTTGTGCAGTTCCATGATGACAGTCACTGACACTCGCTGAATTCCTATCAAACCTGAGCAAATGTGTTTCCATCCACCTCCATCTCTGCGCTCGTCTCCCGTTTCACCTCCTTGTCTCCTATGCGACAGAGGAAGGTCCACCTCCCCCCACCACCCTTTTTTTATACAACTCACCATGTACACCTCTACTCCCTCCTCTCCTCCCTGCACTCCCTTCCTTCCTTTGCGCACTTTCAAGGTCCAGAGGCTTGACTCCACCTTTTCAATTCGGCTTCCCAGCAGCACTACTTAGTGGGGAGGTAATTGGAACTGGTGCTATCAGTGTGATTGAGGGAGTGTGTGTGTGTGTGTGTGTGTGTGTGTGTGTGTGTGTGTGTGTGTGTATTCATGTCTAGGGTGTTGGTGGAGTATGGAGCAAAGGGGGCCCCATGAAAAGGGGGTCAAACACATAGAAGAGCATTTCACCATGGAGTGGAAGAAAGAGCAAGTTAGAGGGAGGAACAGGGAGAGGAGAGGAGGCCGAGCCGAGGCCACGGAAGTCATGAAAAGATAGGGGCCCATACTGAGATCACACCTGCTCTCTGACACACACACACACACACACACACACACACACACACACACACACACACACACACACACACACACACACACACACACACACACACACACACACACACACACACACACACACAATCATGTGAGTACAACAGCAAATGAAAAACACAAATGTTGGTGACCCCCTGAAGTTTAGACGCCATCACTCCGCCACATGGCTCGGTTCGATTCTCTGACTGACAGACTGAATTTGAAAGACATCGCTTCCTTTCGTTTGTTTCACTTTATTTCGTTGTTGTGTGACTATGGGAACGATCTAGCAAACTGTCCTCCTGTTCACAAACGTTCACATGAAGGGTTATCTGCCTTCATCAAGAGGATGAGAGAAACCTTAAAAAAAGTTCACCTACATTTCTAGATTGTATTGGCGCGGTACTCTCTAGTGTTGATGATTTTCATGCTCTTTGACAAGCTGACCTTCTTTTGTTGACATCCATGTTTTATTTTTTTAGTCAAAATGCACAGAAGGTGGATCTTGGATACCTGTAAATCACTGGGAAAACACAGACCACTACCACCACAGTTACTCTTTCATCATCTTAATTAATTCTTCAACAGTGTGTGAGCAGGACCTCCGAACGGCACAAGCGTTTTGCTGCATCTCTGACCTGGGATTAGTGCAAGGATATGATGGCGAAATCTGTGAGTGGCAAGGAGTCTGAGCGACCGACTGAGAGAATCGCACAGCTTGAAAAGAAAATTGAAACACTGCATCAAATACGTGACAATGAACAATTCATTGACTTCATAGCAGCCACTGTGCGCAGTGCTGAGAATGGACAGACTTTTACAGAAGGGATTACAACAAATGTAGAGCATCCCATCACGGACATGTCTTAATACCACAGGATCAGATGTGGAGGCTCCCAAACAAACCATCCCTAATAACACCTCTTACTGGGACCAGTGCTCGACTGAAAGCAGCATAGATTGAGATACTTTTAGACAAAATGTGAGTCATTTTATTTAAAAGGAAGCAATTTAAATGAAATTTGTTTTCCACTCACCATAAATAAATCTTTGGCCTCTAAATCGAGGGCAAGGAGGAAGGCCTTTTCAAAACGCTGGTGTCTGAAGAGAGAGCAAAGACAGTCATAAGAAACCATGATAAATATGGTAATCCCTCGCGTATTTGCGCTTCAAGATGCCCAGCTTCACCTCACTGCGGATTTTTAGTAGGTAGTCACTTGATACCGTACAGGCATTCTATTGCCTGCATATGTGCACTGCGTTCCAAGACTCACGGAACGCAGCGCACTTCCGTGTATTAAAGAAACACTTAAAATTGCTTTGAATAATCTATAAGAGTGAGGGAAAAGGTAATACAGATAGAAGGTGGTTTGATATCAGTATAGGGAGGGTTCATAAACGTTTAAATTACAGTTAATAATAAAATAAATAGTTTATCGCGTTATCGCTGAATTTCGTTAAATCCACCTAAATCCACAAACACCTCGTCATACAAAACCATTGATAATTTAGAGTAGTAGTACGTCCTATTATCCAAAAATTAAAGCTCAGAGACAGAGAGGGACAGAGAGATAATGTTGTATTCCTCAGCACCAAAAACCTTAACTTTCCATGTCTAGAGCCAACATGAAAGAAAACAAACACAAACAGAAGGAGGAGGAGGAGGAGGAGGAGAGGGGGCTTCCTTCATTTGATGGCGATGGAGAGAAAAAGAATGCAGGTAGGTGATAAGAGAGGAGAGGAGGGATGCCAAACATTGCTCAAGCCCTGCTACAGACAAGGAGAAAGAAATAGATGAAGAAAAAAAAAAGAATAAAAAAAGAGGACGTATCTGCAGGATGGAGAGCAGTAAGCAGCAGTGTGTGGGAACAACAGGGTCTATTTCAGTCAAACAGGCATTTCAAAAGGCTCTCATGGCAGAAGGGAAAATGAAACAACAGCCTAAACAGGTGAGAGTGACGTGCTTTGCCTCATGAATGACTGGAGCCGTATCAGTGTGTGAGGACATTCAAAAGCCATTTCTTTTTTGGATTCTTAAAATGGAAACAGTGTTGAAAATAAGCTGTATTCAACGCTATCTTCAATGGATGTCATTTTCTGAAAGGCCTTGTTTTAAATGGGGGGGGGGGGGTATTCTGCATGTTGACAATCAGAATGAAATGTTCTGCTAATCTATGAACAAAAGAAATAATATAAGTACTGTAGCTGACCTGAGGGTAATGAAGGATATTAATTAATAAATAAATTACAAACCACAGCAACAGCATATAAGGTGCGCTACCTCAGGAGGTGGTGAAAGAATCGACGGGTGTACTTGCTGATTGGCTCCCTGTACTCGAGTATCACCATATCCGAGAGAGGGGCTGGAGGGGCGTAAAACACACCCAGAGCTGCTTCCAGTTGTGCTGAAAACAACAGAAAAACAAATAATAACATAAATAAATAAATGACATAAAGACGCAGAGCTGCATTAGATGTGTGTCATGAAATAATGTTGGGAAGCACTAACAGAAAGAAAAGTCAAGGCAAAGTGGACATTCTGCTTTTCTGCACGAGGGAGCTTGGTGTTAGAAATTGCTTCCAAAACTTGTCAGTGGCTATGCAGAGAAGTGCTCATGCAAAATTTAGAATGTGAAAATTTAACAAAAACCTTTAGGTCGATTGGGTTCAACAATTTTGAGCTGAAATCTGAAGTTTCATAGTCATAAAAAACAAAATGTCAAACTTTTATTGTCAAATTATGTTTATTCTAAATTTACAGAAATGCCTCATGTTAAAGATTCAACCAACCTTCTCTCTCTGCGTTCAGCTCCAGCCTGAGCAGGTGATTGGCGACTGAACTCAGGCCTCTGTAGCATTCATCTCCCATGATGCTCCAGTCCATGGCCTCCAGGATACCCAGGGCCTCTCTGACCCGGCCAAGGCGCAGCCACTGATGAAGCAGCTCCCCAGGACCCATCTGACTACCGGTGAAAGTCCCTGTCACATAGAGTTAGCTCGGGTTATTATTGTTTATTATGAAATGAATGAATGTCTTTTCTATTTTCTAGACTGAAATAAAAAAATCAGAGGAAATTAAATTTGTCCACAATCAAATGTACAGTGAATGAAAAAATAGTGCAATAGTGCAGTGTGGAAAACTTTCAATGGATCAAAATGTACATTAAAATGAATAATTCTGTCTAGAATCTTGACATTCTGTTGTTGTTAGATCATGTGGTCAACAGACAAAACTGTTTGTGTACATGATTTTCTGTCATTTACTTCATTTATCTTTGTTTGTTTGATTTAGACTTTTTTATGTCTAAGAGTTTGGCTGATCCCCCAACTGAATGTAAATTCCTACTATACGTTAATCTAAGCAGAGATAACCGATAATTGGGCTGCCAAAAATAATTAGTCCTGCCCTACACCTGTCATCGCTGATGTCAACCAGAATTCAACATAAAGACAATAAATGGTAGCTGGACAGTACCCTCGTCTTACAAAAAAAAAAAAAAACCTAATCTACTGAATTGACAATAATTCAGTCAATCACAGGCAGTTTCTGTGGAATCCTTTTCCCTTCAGTAATTAAAACATCTAAAAATGAAAAAGCCAAATGAGAAGAGTCAGACAAACTGGTCGTTTTTGAAATCAAAGAAGTCTGAGAATTAAATATTTTTCTACTTTAGCATGTCATAAAAATTGGAATATTAACATACATCACCATCTTCCGTCTCTCTCTCTCTCCCTCTGTTTCACATCATTTGGACTCCATTATGTAATTCATCATTAAACATCAACAACATTTAACTGAAGTCTTATCGCTAAAATAAGAAGCCTTTTTCCTTGTGCTGCACGTTCACTGGTCTGCCCTTCCACATCCTGTACCGGTGCAGGCCCAGCTGCGGCCAACGTGTGCCCACATGAGATAAGTCAGTGCAGGCAGGAGGGTTGAGGTGGGAAGGGGGGGGGGGGTGGACCAGGGAGGGCTGCCTCCTATGGAAAAAAAGAGACGCTGGAGCTCGGCCAAGGCTTTCTTCCTCGCCGCCTCACGACTCGTTCCTTCTGTCATGTAACGGGCCGTACGAAACAAGTCAATACAGAGCGCAAACAAACAAATGAGTTGGAGTGTGTGTGTGTGTGTGTGTGCATGTGTGTGTGCATAGATACACAGAAATAGAAGAATACGTGTGTGTGTGTGTGTGTGTTTTGGGGTTTGTGGAGGGGGGAAAATTATCATGGAGGAAAAATGCGCAGTGACTTTCTTCATCAAAAACCTTGGCAGACGATCAGAGAGCGGGAAGCTATTGTTGGAAGACACCCTCCCTTTCCTTTCACACACAGGCAAACGCACACAAACTCAAATGCACAGAATCTCCCACCTTCCTCCATCCGCCCCCGCGTTCCCTGCTTTCAAACTTCAGCTGAGAGCCGCGTGCCGCCGTCACATCTTCTTTCCAAAGTCACAATTAAAGTCGCTGGAATGTGTGTAGATGAGTGTGCGTGAGAGCGAACGAGCGTGGTCACCCATGTGTGTTAGAGGTGCTGAGGTGTCTGCTTCAGAAAAAAAAAAAATTTTGATTGGCAAACTTTATCTGGGGGCCCCAAGGGACTGTGTAGTCACTGTAAACGATTTATCGGAAAAATGCATCCCAGAATGCACCTGGGGGGGCTCTTGCCCCAGGGCGATTATTGAATGACCTCTGAGAGCATGACTTCTGCTAACCTTCCCGCCCGTCAACAAATTAACTTCCCTCACCAGCGAAGAGGTCGGCCCATTTGGCGGCCATATTTTGTCGAACGGGTTCAGATACAAGAGAGAAAGTCTCTGAAGGGAGGATGGGGGGTGGGGTGGGGGGTTACTATAAAATCACCATCAATCAATTATCAAACACCTGATCAAAATAATCTACACAAAATGCTTAAACTGTGCTTCAAATTTTCTCACAAGTCACTACATATTGAGTGTCTTGATGTTTTGGGGTTTAAATGGTTGAACAAACCAAGAGATCTGTTGATATTACCACTCTTTTAGATTGATTACTTTATCAATAAATTGGAAACTAATTAGTACATTAATCAATGCAGGAAATAGCTGTTATCTCTTAACAAAAATTATATCTTGTCTTCTGTACCTGAAATTTCAATATTTCGTTAAAAAAACAAAAACAAACAAACATTACTCTGAACATTGCTTCACGCACCTAGTCTGAATCTCAAGGCAGCCAGTGGCCCCCCATGGAAGGTAAGCATCAGGGTATCCGTTCCCTCTGGGCCTCCTTCAGGGCTTGACCCCCACTGCAGTCCCTCCAGACCTCCGCTGCAGGGTAGGTGTTCCTGCAGTCTGAGCACGACGGCTGAAGCCGCCTCCTCTGCCACCAGCGCCATGCTAACAGGTGCCAATCCGACATCAAAGCACACCAGCTCCCCCTGCCCTCCCCCTACCACCACCATGGCTCCAGCAGGGTGCCAGGCGAGGATTGTGGGTGGCACGGCGCAGGAGGCCAGGAGAGAGACCCCTCGTCTCTGGTCGTATAGGACCAATGAGGAGTCAGCTAACCCCAGCAGAAGTGCGGTCTCACTGGGGTGACGTGAGCAGGAGATGGGGTGGGATGGTAGCGGAATGTGTGCGGCGGACAGGCGGTGCAGGCGCTCTCGTGCGCATTCGTACACATGGGCGTCGGCCCACGAACCCTCTTTGAGTTCCGGGGATCCTGGAGGTACCTCGACCGTTAGCAGCTGGTAGGGCTGGAGCAGGCTGAAGCAGCAGTTCAGGGGGTTTCCTTCAGTCCGGACAGAACAGAGGACCTTTCAGAGGGAGGAGACGAACAGGAGCAAGGGATCAACAGATGCACTCTGGAACAACCTAATGTGTTTAACATATCTTTAATAAGCTAATTTTTCTACACAGGATAACAACACAAACATTTCCAATGACATATTCGTACGTATGATGTTAAAAGATGTAAAAGATGCATGCATGAGTTGTTGGTTCTAAATAAAATCTGTGGAAAACTTGCAGACTGAAGACAAATAAACTGTGTGAATTTCTCATTCTTTGTATTTCTACATTGAGTTTAAATTAGCAACTGTGAGACCATGCTATCCCCAGATGACGAATCCTAATGACGTGTGCGATTCCCCCCACTTTGCTTTTCCAGCAGTGGTCACCAACCAGGCCAAATTGCATCCACAAGAATCCTTCATCCAGAGGGCGAAGCCTTTGAACATAACAGGGAAAAGACTGCTCTTTTTTTTAAAAAAAACTCTTCATCAAAGAGATTTTTAACAGGCACAACAAGCCGTCTTGTTGAAATGCGGTCAGCATCACTGGATCTGCCTCCGCTCAGGGGTGTGCACTTAGCAATGAGACATGTGTTATGCTTGTATTTGCATAAGTTACGGTTCATAAGGCCAAAAAGTACAAAAAAAAAATTTCTGGATGAATTTGATCCAGTTTGTTGGGGCTACATCTAAAGCAGAAATGGAATTTATCAGCAACACTGTAAGGTGATATTAGTAAGTGGACAAGGTGATATTAGTAAGTGGACCAATTCACTTGTCACAATGCAGTGAATGAAGTCATGATTAAGAGAAGTGCCTACACGTGTGATGATTTAAAGTCTGTCAAACGTCTGTCAGCCTGCTGTCAGTTCTATGTCTGGATGGGTGAAGGAGACTGATTGCATAAAGAGAGATGGACTTCATCCCAAGTCTGCATGCCGATGATCTCAGGTGATAGTGAGGTACAATTCATCTTTTAATGTACTGAAGCTAATTCATATAAAGCACATTTAGAGGTGAAGAGTTTGTCACATTTTCTTTCCATATTTATCCTGTACAGACTCTGAATTTTTGAATATATTAGTAATTTTGAATCTTCACCAAAGCACCCTAGAAGACATAAAAAGGATTCAGAAATGGAAACACTCTTTTTTCTTCAGCAATATTTGAAATTTAAATACCTAAGAAACTGATAAACTAATCACATTTATGGCTGGTGTAGTTCCTGTTTATACATTTGTCGATGTGAAAATGTTAGCCGGCTTTCATGCTAAACTCAGTTTTTCCACATCTATTACCCCATTTGAAGACACAACGTCAGTACCATACTGAATATATTAGCTTCCTTATATTAGCATTCATTTCAAAATACTGCTGCAGAGACTTTTTGATTTAAAGCAAGGTTTCTCAAATTGTTCTAAAGATCCAAGTCTTCTCGGCCTTTAGAACATACTGCAGCTAACAGGAGAATAAAATTCTGAAATAACCAGTATGGATTCTAACAACAGATGAAACTATAGTATTGACGACACACTCATTTGACTGTTGTGCTGAAAAACATGGCTATTATATACTTCTAAATTCAAATAACTAAACATTTGCTGTGATGCTTCACTTGGTTTGCATTTCATTAGTATCCTTAAATGATCAAATGTGTTGAAAGCAGGAGTGATTAGAAGGAGAATCAGTCAGCAGCCTCTCAGCAGTTAAGTGTCACTGAAAATTCTTTAGGCAATACATCTAGATCTTGATCTCATTATCTCGCTGTTGTTTGGACACGTTCTTCTCTTCAGGAATTGAAGACGGTAAGTTGTGCAGGTGTTGGTAATGAACTGACCTGTTTATGAACAAAGGGAATGAGAGAGAGACAGAGACAGCGAGAGCAACAATGCCAACGGAGAGACAGACAGAGAAATGAGTCACGGCAGAAGCACCAAAGCCCCTGGAGATGGAAAAAAAAAACAAAACAGAGCCTCCAAATTGCTCATAAACACCAGGCTGTCAATCAAGACAGCTGATGATAACGGCTCCAATTTAATTCAAGGTCAATAACATCGTCTCCCTGAGCATGCCATGGCTTGGCACCCAGCGATAAATAGCTTCCTCTGTTTACCTGTGTGAGGAGCCAAGAGTTCAGCACCAAACACGGAGAATGACAAGAAACAAGCTTTTCAACACGAAGAGGAAAGCTAAGAATTATTTGACCAATGATCAAATCCATAATTTTGATTATTCCCTCCTGAACCACATCCAGTGGGTGGGAGTGGGTATAAAGGCCCTGCACAGCAAGGCGGAGATGTGGCCTTGTCACGGGTGGTGCTGCCGATAAAAACACCCACAAGGAACCTGGGAACTGGAGGTGGATGACAGGAGACAACAGTCTTCACTAAACAGCAGCCCAACAGTTCCACGGGCACTAACAGAGCTTTTAAGGAGGGATTTCACCTTACCAAAGCCTCTATCAGAGCCCCGCATTGACCGTGGCAGCTTTGGCTAAATGAGCTCATTTCTTTTCGCCGTGCAGACAGAAAGAGGGATCTGCTGCCTGCCTGCCTTCCTTTCACAAAGCTGCCCGGCCCTGTTTTTTTGGCAGTCACTGCCAAAAAGGGACTTAGGAGGAAGAGAGGAGTTTTTTTTTTTTTTTGCCTGCCCATGGTCTACAGCAGGAGAAAAGCAGATGACTGTCCTCCTGAAAGCTTTTTTTTTTCCTCTTCCATAATCCCCCAGAGCTAGCTCCTGCTGCTCCCCTTGGTTGGGGTGGGGGGGTGGGGTGCATGTGTGTTTATTTGAGGCAGGACGAGAGAGGGGCTCAATTCATGTAAGGGAAGACTATCTTATAGGGGGGGTGCAGTTCACTGGGTAGCTACATTTCTGCAGGGACAAAGTGACACATGAATGAAATAAACTTGCACACCAACACAGAGCAGATGAAGACTCACCCGGACCGTCCCGCAGAATGCTGCTGCAGACCAACTTCAATTCCACAAACCCCCTGACCCCCCAACCACATCTCATCCTCTCAGCTTTTCATCTCATGCCCAGCTTGCTGGTGCCCGCTGTGCCAGCATGCCACCATGGCGCTGTCAGGGATGAGGTGCAGCTGATTCAGCTCTGCCTTCCCCCGATAGGTGACCCTCCAAGTGAAGGAGGGGGGGAGGGATGTCAGATACAGCTCACAGGCATCCGGAAAATACAACACACCTCGGTTCAACCTGCAGCTGATGGGAGTTAAAGAGCAATTTGTGTGTGGGTTTTTTAAATTTTATTTTGACACATACAAAAACCCGTGCAAGATCTAGGCAAAAGCTGTTCGCGTTCAATGCATTCACATAACTGCTGGTCAATTGATTTTAAATCTCATGATGGGAAATTGAGCATTTATTCATTTAAGGCAAAGCTAGATAAAAATCTTGACCACAATATTTAATAAAGGACATTTCATTGCTGGACTCCAAACACAAAGCAGTGTCCATAAAGGATCAAAAATGTTACATGTCTCACAGTTGGTTTATAATGTCATTTTATTCACCTATATGAGTCACCCTCAATAATATGTGACCAGCACTAAATCCAACCTCAACACATTTTAGGATCTTTTAAATCTCCTTTGATTTTGTGATCAAATTTGTGATGTAACTAAACAGACTAGAGTATTGATCCGCTGATGATTCCAAGCCAAAAACACACACTGATATTGGGTTGATACACATGTTAATAATCCAGTGCAATCATATGGCTGTCGTTTCACACTTAAAAAGCACTTTTCTTCCAAGTGTAATCTATTTGCATAAAAAGAAAAAAAAAAATCTGACAAAGTTTTCAAAGTTAGCTTTGGTCTGACACTGTTCACCATAATTCTGACGGTCATTGGAGGGCGTTATCCGGACTGCAAAAGAGACAGACATATAGGAAGAAAAATGCACAAAAAACATTGAGAAAAAAGGAATGGAGGTTAGTAAGAGGAAGCAACGGGAGGGGGGGATGGAGACATGACAGAAAGATGCGAATATAGAAGAGAAAGAGAGAAACAGACAAGAGAGAGAGGGAGACAGAGAGAGAAAAAGAGAGAGGCCTCTAGTAAGTAGCTTTCTTCTGCTTATTGGTTTCAGTGACTGGTCAGAACTATTCTTCTCCATTCTTCTTGTCTCTCTCTCGCCAGCACCTTTTCTCCCCCCTCCATGGCGTGAAAGATAAAGCGGACGGGCCCAACTGTGTGGCTGGCCCTTGTTCACAGCAGTGGCCTTTTGAAGCCAATTTTCCAGCTCACGGAGCAGAGAAAGACGGGAAGAAACGGGCGGAGAGACGGAGGGACTCGGAGAAGAGTCGAGGGATGAAGGGATGAGGGGCGTTGAGGGGCAGTAGGAAGTTTGACGCGTGTGAATGCTGAGCTGCTGATGTGAAAAAATGCAGGAGCACAGCTGTGTTACTGGTAGAAATATTCCTCAAACCTTAAACTGTCATGATTATGAAGGTAATGGCAGAGGAGAGGAAGCATTACTCATTGGGACAGATGTGTTTCCTGCGTGATTTTTATAAAGGAAATACAGCCGTTGGACTCCACATCTCCTTCCATGGTCTAAATTACGATTATGGCACATGGCTGCAAATTAAATCTTGTCTATGTACTTTATAGGACTGCAAAACAGCAGCTTTATTTTAATACTGTCGAGGTAAATTAGCCTACCTTTTGGTGCGCATTTCATCATAGTGTTGAAGAGCAGATCAAATTATGTATTTCCTCGATGCTTGTGACACAAATTATGCAATTTAACAGTCAGCAGAGTGATAAAGTCATTTACAATAGAGATAACAGAAATCAAACTTTCTTGATATGTGCTGAAAAAATGTTTTCTTGCAAAGCATGACGTACACAACAAACAAACACGACTACGAAAAGCAAGCAAATATCCATCTGATGTTTTCATTTAAATTATTAATATCTAGAAAATGGTTTATGTGTGCATTTGTGTTTGTGTGTGTGGGGGGGAAAGGGGGTATGAAGGAAATGATAATTAAAAACGTTAACTGCCTGCATAAAAACTATGTATGTGTTTTTTCCTCTTCTTCCCACCCTCCACCTCCCTCCGTGCCGTGGCTCCACTTATCAGCATGGGGGGGTGTGAGGGGGGGGCATACGAATTAAGACCACATAGGGAAAGAAATCAGACTTTTTTTTAAATGCCGAGAGACTGGCTAGAAAATTGGCTTAGTGCGGCAGATAGCAAACTGAACAAAAGGAACATATATATGAGCTTGAAGTGATTGAAGTAGCTGGCGTCTCCCGATGTGTGCCCGGCGTTTGATTCCCGCCATGGCTCTTACATAAACTGCTCGCTTAATTTCACACCGCGCCGCTGAAAAATGACAACAAACGCTTTCATTAGAGCACGATGCTGCAGCCCCATGAAGAGACTTTAATGTTGTTGAAGCGTGGAAGAAGGAAGGAAGGAAGGAGGAGAAGGAGGACAGGAAGATTTGGGATGGAGGGTGGGGTGGTGATGGAGACGGAGAGAATAAACTAGGTGAAGGAGTGTGATAAATGTGGAGAGCATTCCAAAAACAAGAACAGGAAAAAAAACAGCAAACAACATCTGCTTTGCTTATTTCAATATTCAAGTCTCTCCCCCCCGACTCCACAATCCCAATCCACCCTCCCTCACTCTCTCCTGTGTGAATTTGTTTTTCTTTGAATGCAATTGGCAACGCTCGTCTTTCCTCCCTCCTGCAGACTCCCTTCTCTCACTCGTATGGTGAATATTTAGCATATGCTTATCAAGGTACGCGATACGAGGAGCCGAGTTAAGCCCGGTTCGGTAATTTGGAATCTTTCATCTGCTTTCGGCACAGGGCCAAGCCGATGTTGACACGCAATCGGGTCATATGTGTTAGGTTTTGCCAGAGGCCACCACGACGAGCGTCTGAGCGTGTGCGTATGTGTATGTGTAGGTGTTCTGCTTGGTGCTGTACCACAGCTTAGCCGTCCTGCTTATTTAATATGGTGATGCATGAAGGTGCAACACAGAAGCGCCACCCTTGAGGTGACTAACGCACCGTCCCAATCCCATCCACCACAACACGGGTCTGCAGTGGAAACAGCGGCTTTGTTGGCTTTTTCCAAATGTGTTCTCGCTCTGCGTGCGAGCGTGAGAGCTTGAGAGGGTGTCTGCGTAGAAATATACAGCAGCAAACAGCAGGACTTATGATTTACGTTGAGTTCATGGCTCTTAAGTGTGTTAAAAAACTGAGGTTAAAAAGTTTCCGGTAACAATTCATCTCAATTTCCACTCCTGCTCTAAAAGAAGGGAGTGATAAATTTGCCATAAATTGTTGGATTGCTTGTGTAAACTTTTAGTCTTCGGTGAGAGACCTGTGTGTGCGTGTGTATGTGTGTGTGTGTCAATGTACCTTGAGGCCTTCAGTAGGTGAGCTGCTGACCAGGACCAGGTTGTTCCTTTGTGTGCTTGTGGGAGCCCAGGCCCCCGGCCCCTCACCGGGCTCGTCCAGGTTCCACCAGCAGAGCGCCACATCCTGGAGACGGTTGAGACCCACTCTTCTGTGGAGCCTACGACCCCGGTCATTCAGGTCCACACACACAATCTAGACACACAGATGCACACATTGTAAAAAGTTGTCTCCTTAGCAACCAGACGTCCTCAGTGTTTCACACCATTCCTCATCACCTGAAGACCCCCCCTATCCACAGCCTTGTGCGTGATTCTTCTCTCTTTTTAAGATCTGTATTTTTACTTTCACTAATTTTCTAACCTGCCCCTTGTGGTTTAGTTTGCCTGTGTTGCTTTGTTGTCCTTGTAGGAGTCTGTTTGTCATATAATGTGATCTGAGAGTATCTTAGTAACCCATTCACCTACTAACTCCATCAACACCTGTAGGCTCTGAAGCTTGAACATCTGTAGCCCTAAATATTTTTTTCTCTATCCTTCCCTTTTCTGTTTTTGTTGATGTCTAAGCTTGTTTTTATCTTCCATCACTAATATGTATTTGTTCTGTTGGGCTTGTTGTTTTAGTGATGTGCATATTTTTGGGAAGGTCCGCCATGCTCTACGGGCCATAACAAAGACAGGCACAGTAATGAGCTCTCGTGGTGCTTGGGGCAAATGGGGGAGGTTGGGGGGTATCACACACAATCATGTAGAAACACAAACATACATGAAGGCATGCACGTGCACACAAATAAACATGTGCATACTTATGGAGGTGCTGATGTAAAAAGTGTGTATGAACACATGTGCACCATTAAACAAAGTGTGTTCCATCCAGAAGTGCTTTAAGCAGGTAAAATTGTAGCGTACTTTCACACACACACCCGTTCATTCACACTTGCTAAAACCGCGCATCAGCTACCAGAGTCAATGGCTAACATGCACCAAATTAGGTCCCACAAACACACACATACAGATGTGTGATAGAGACTGCTCTCATGGTGCAAAAGAGTATCAGGCTTGCTGCAAAATCAGGAAGACAAAAACTTCTCCAGAAATGAATATTTGTACACAAAAAGCAACACAAATTGACTAACAGCACAGAAACATGCAAACATTATTAAATCAACAAGCTGGTGCTGTATGACCCGAGCTGATTTGAGGTTCAGCGGTCCATGTCTGGCCCTCTTTCTCCCTTGGGAAGGATATTTGATTCAGACACAAAATATAGAGGCAAAAGAAATTGATTGAAGTAAATCTGATGATAAAAAAAAGGGAGGGGGGGGGGTGCGGCAAACAGCTGAACGGGAGATCACTGACAGATTAGCAATGAAAAGAAGAAAGAATAAAATCAGAAAATCACCGGGGTTAATAACACTCTATCTCTACCCTCCGAATGCCCCCTGCATCCTTCCATCCTACCCATCGCTCCCTTTACTAGTCTTTTTTTTCCAGCTGGTGTTTGCTGGTCAGCAATAATCAAAAACCACTTTCTGTGTGCCGGATTAGTTTAGTCCCCCCCCACCCCCCCACCCCTCCAAGACGCCCCCACCCCTCCCACTTTCCCTTCCCCAGCTTAGCCCACTGGACCAGGGCGATGTCTATGTGGTTGTGCATGTGCACATGTGTGTAGGTTGCATCCACATACATTGACAGAGGTGTGGAGTGTACAATATGAGGTGGTGGCAGTGGTGGTGGAGGGTGTGTGTGTGTGTGGGGGGGGGGGTCTTATCAGGACTGTGCTTCTGGAAACAGACGAATGGCAGGAACGATTGCTTTTATACACACTGACACTCACGCACACACACATCCACACACACACACACACACACACGTTAACAAAAGGGCCTGTCAGTGCTATGATAATGCCTGGTTTAGCAGTTAGCCGGCTAGTGAAGGAGGAAACAGTGGTGTTTTCTATTGGGGAAGGGGGGAATGGAACAACACAATCAGACCTGTTACCAACACCTACAAACACAACCATCAAGTGACCCACAGTAACAGCTTGCATAACTTCAAGTAGCAGGTGCACTTCAGTCCAATTCAATTTATTTATATGATGCAAAATCACAACACAAGTTATATCAAGGCTCTTTACATGAAGAACAGGTCCAGACCAACTCGTTATTCTACTGAGACCCAGGAATCGTCCATGAGTAAGAAGAAAAAACTGCCTTTTAACAGCCAGAAACCTCGAGCAGAGCCACGACTCCTGGCGGGTGGAGCCTCTGGGATGAAAGAGGGGGGAGACAGAAGACTTGGAGATGAAGATTTCAGTGGAGAAAGAAAAAATTGAAGTTGCTTTTGCTAATCATATGTATAAATTTTTTAAATTTAATATAATGATGAATAGTAAATAGAATATAATCAGTAAACTAGTTACATAAAAAATTAAACTGAAAGCCTTACCTGAGATGAATACCACTCAAAGAATGGTTGTTCTTTTATTGAAGGTTTTGCATAAAAATAATACATGATTTTAGATTTATGCTCCAGAAACTAAACGTGGGTGTGGCCAATTCATATAAACCCCTGCTCATTTCAAGCCGGGGTATAAAAAACTTTAGATGAAGTCCTTCTTTTGCATCTACTGGTGCATTCCTGCACACAATTAATTAATAAACACATTTGGAGGTGTAAGAGATCAGGTAGGATAAGATAGGAGTTGAATGAGAATGAAACACCCGTTCACTTTCTTCTAAACACAGATGTAAACACACACACACACACACACACACACACACACACACACACACACACACACACACACACACACACACACACACACACACACACACACACACACACACACACACACACACACACACTCACTGTGTTTACCTTGATTTCAGAAGGTGAGAGTTTGTCTGTTCTCCTGCCAGCCTCTGGGGAGTCCTGGTTCTTTTGGTTGAGGTAGACTGCAGCCATTTGGCTCTGCTCCAGGAAGGACAGCAAAATCAGCCTATCACAGAGCAGCGCTGGGAATGACATCACCACACCCGTCACTGAATGTCATGACTCACAAAAAAAATAAAAATAAAACAGCTGTATAGTGATGAGGCGCCTTTCATAATGACAAAATGATCAACAAATACAGTTAATGACTGCACTGAAGGGTTAGAAACACCTACACTCGTTTTTGACAACGTTTTCTAAACGTTCTCTTCATTATTTTCACTTCAGTCGACTGAAACATCCATAGTTGCAGCACAACTTGGTTGTGGTTATTCCATATGTCCCCTTCTTCTCCAGCTTTTTTCCTTTTCACCTAATTCCTCCTCCTCATCAAAACACCTCTGTTCATCATCTCCTTTTCTCTGCATCCTGTATTATTCGCATCTTTCCTCCTCTTTCCCTCTTCCTCCATCAGGCTCTGAGGCCTTTTTTTTTTTTTTGGCGGGAGAAGAACGTTCTTGATCCTGTTCAACTCTTCAGGAGCTGCATGGAAACGCTGATTAGCAATTAAGACCCCCTCTCCTTCAAATTAATCTGTTTATGAAACCAATTAAATGGAGGGGGAGGGAGAGGGGGGGGTGTTACACATGTCTCTCAGATATATTCTGCTTTGAGCTGAACAAGTAAGGCTGCACTCCGAGATTTAGAAATCTAACCGCCAATTAACCACGCCGTGTGTTTATTTAGAAACATGCTGGTGTTGGTGTGATTATACTTCAAATCACCCCGTTCTGTGGAAAATTCAAATTAATATGCAAATATTCACGAGGGAAGTGAAACATTACTTGGAAATGCAGGGGGGGAAAAAAAACTAGCATCTTAAATCAGGTCAAATGAGTGAAATTTCTCTACGTTGAAGTTGGATCGTAAGAGACACATTAGAAAGGCTTAAACCATTACAAACTAGAGCCGTTAATGCTGCCTTACCTTCCCGCAATTACGGTTAATGCAGTAGTAAGCATCTTTGTAATAGATTACAGACAAATCAAGTTAAATGCAGTTTAGTATTGATCTCTATGGGTGTCTATAAACGGGATTAAGTTTAATCCCATTCATGACAGAAGGGGATATGAAGCCAGGCTGTGGCCCAATCTGGGACCAGGTGGCTGATTTGGCATTACGAGCAAAAGACCACCATGACCCCCCCCCACCTTCCCCCACCCTCCAACACCTCTCTCACTAGAAATACACAGTTGTAGTATATAACTGTACAGTTATTCACCCTCAAGAACACACATATCTTTGTATCCTTTCATACTGTATGTGTTGTACCTCAACTGTGTGCAGATACAGTAACTCAAGCAAGCACACTTCTTTTTCGCATGCATAGGTAGAAACACACACATGAATAAAAAGTGCGCGTGCACACACACACACACACACACACACACAAGCGCACACAAATCTAAATCCATTTAATGCCATCTCCTCAGCAGCATGTTGACATAAGGGGGCAATGGGCTTAACCAAAGCACATTTAAACATGCGTAAATGAAACCGGCTATGAAAAATCACTTAAGAATGCTTAATCGCGTCGCATATGCACAGCTTGGCCCAGTCGACGGCCAAAGGAAGGCAGTAATACTTTGGTGGCGTAAAATATATGTAATCTGCTGCTGCGTGTGATGCAATCGGAGCTCACGGTGGAAACAGGGGGGTTGGTGGCATTGAGTATGCAAAGTTTAAAAGAGCAAAAGATAGGACGGTGAATCTGATTCATGGCATCTTAAAACAAATAGCACTCTCTGTTGTGTTGTTGTCTGACTGATGTGAATGTACACACAATCAGAGAGGAGGTTTATTCAGCTCTAATATACGGGGAACCTGAAAATGAAAAATTTGCTTTCCAACTTTCTGTGGTTAAAATTTCACACAAGCTCAATGGATTCCTCATTTAACCAATAACAAAATTATATTCCAGCGCAGCAAATATCAGTTTCTCAAATAAGAGGACTTGATACTTTTTTTTTGCACATCAAATAATAAATAGAAGAAAAGTTACTTTGGCAAGTTCGGTCATAAAGGGAAAAAAATTGATAACATGTTTTAACATTTGATAAAAAAAAAAATTAGGGGAAGATAAATTTGTAACAGAATTTTTATGCTGCCCTATAATTACCGATATTTGACATTGCATTGACAATATAGAGAAAAATTAAAATATGACACTTTATACCAATTATACATCACTACACCACAAACACATACACAAACACACACACAAGTAATCGTAAACTGTTACACTGTAAGTGTGTTCAAAGGTGTGACCTGCTTTGGCTCTCTGCTCAACATGTCCTGCTAATTTAACATGTGACAGATGTAAGAACAGCCACTAACCTATTAGCCCCCTGACACACACAATTACACACACACACACACCCACACACACACACACACACACACACACACACACACACACACACACACACACACACACACACACCGGAACCCACCCTCTCACAACTATTACTCTAATAATTAGTGCCTCTGAGGTTTTGAATGGAACCCAGTGGGAGGTGAGAGGGTTTTTATGCGTACCTGGGTGTGAGTGTGTGTGAGTTGGTGTGTGTGCGCTTCAGTATGTGCATTGTGTGCATGTGTGTTGTAAATGTGTGTGGAGGTACAGTAAGCGCATGGTCTTTTAAATAAAAAAAACAAAACTACGGGGCTGTTTGCAAATGAATATGTGTATGTATCTGTGTGTGTGTGTGTCTTTGTGTGTGTGTTATAGGGGCTTTATTAAGTGTCTTGAGACTCTGGACGGAAGCAGGGAGGTGTTATGAACAAATAATTGATACGGAAAGAAAGAAATAATTAGCAGATTTCTGCCAGTGTCCACGGTCCCTCACTCTCTCCTGCCAGGTCTGCAGAGTGAGAAAGCTCAGTGTGTGTGTGTGCGGGGGGGGGGGGCAGTCATCCCTTGAGGAGTGCACAATGGAAGAAAAACACTGATGGATGCTCTTAAGGGAAGGCCCCTGGACACACACAGCACAAAAGGATTTGCCCGCAATTAGCTGGCAAAGTCGCCTCCCTCACCTGTGGCACCTGTTATGTGTGTGTCAGTACAGGTTTGAAAGAGTGTTTGCATGACAAAGTGTTGTGGATGAGTGTGGTGGATGTGTGTGTATGTATATGTGCTTTGGGGCTATGGGCAGAAAGAACTCGTATGGCCGCACTGAGGAAATCATCTTTAAATCTGCTCAAGTCACAATAAATCTTGAATTAAAGCACATATCAAGCATGATGTCATTCACTGAATTCAATAATCGCAACAGTTGAAGTGAAAGCAGATTTTGCTTTTGTCATAATGCGCGTGATAATTATGCAACAGATCTGATAAGCATCAGCAGCTTCAAAGTCACCAAAACCAGTAAAACATGTGTGATGGCTTTCATGCACTGCATAGCAATGCTGGATTTAAGAGTGACAAATAGAAAGGAATAGAATTTAAAATACACATACCAAAGAGTGTATATTGTCTGAATCATACGTGTGTGTGTGTGTGTGTGTGTGTGTGTGTGTGTGTGTGTGTGTGTGTGTGTGTGTGTGTGTGTGTGAGAGAGTGAGTGTGTGTAAAACCAACCATCAGTGATGGTGTTGGCTGGTAGTCGGCCCACTAATGTGCGGTCAACACACACTTGTTCGAGTTGGGGTCCATTTAAGATTAGAGTCACCAGTACTCCACTGCTCAGCATCACCTAGAAGGTACCCCACACACACACACTCACACACACACACACACACACACACACACACACACACACACACACACACACACACACACACACACACACACACACACACACACACACACACACGGGATAACTTTTCTGAACAAATTGAAGAACCAATGAAAACCACTGTTACATTACTGATGACACACCGTCTACCTTCACAGTTGTAAGGATACCATTAAACTCACCCCAACTCATTCCACTAATCGAAAACACTGTAGTGAAAGCGTCCTTGAGCACGATACCGAACACCAAATTACTCGGATGGATGCTCACATTATTACATTGCAGTTGTATTTCTAGGTGACGTCACAATTTAATTACCAAAGAAGTCTAAAAAAAAGATTTTGAAAAATGATCTTACAGGATCAAAAAATTTTATTCAAGTACAATGATGTCACGTAAGATGGTCCCTGTTGGTTTTTAAATGACCCGATAACAGTATTACTCTTTATCTGAGGCCTGGGCTGAGCTCTTGCCACAATCTGACACTTAGAAGAGGTGTAGGTGTACTAAATGTGCTCAGTAGGTGGTGGGCAGAGGAGGGTGTGTACCTGGCAACAATTCTTTTTCCTCCATCTGGTGTGGACGCAGGTGTTCGTCTGCAACAGTTCCTGAACGAACAGAACACATGAAGAAACATCAACACAGAGGGAACAATGGAGGAACACGGACCTCATGCGGTTCTGATACTGAAGCCTCAACCAACAGTTGATGGCTTTGGATTGACATCCAACTAAAAGTTGGAAAGACGAAACATTAAACCTACACTTCAATGATTTTCCATCTTGCCGTACTGCCACTGCCACTCATGCATTAATTATCATGGTAGTATGGGGTACACTTGTCACTGCGGGGGGGGCGCTACAGCAGTTTCCTACTCATGGAGTGGAAGAGGGTTGAAAGAGGATGCAGGTAAGGACTGCTTGTGTGTGTGTGTGTGTGTGTGTGTGTGTGTGTGTGTGTGTGTGTGTGTGTGTGTGTGTGTGTGTGTGTGTAATTATTCCTGCCACATTCCAAACCCAGCTGGGGTGGTTGGATGGGAGGAGAGTGGGATGGAGGAGGAAGAGGAGGAGGAGGAGGGAAGGGTGTGGAGGTGAGATGGGGTGTTTCTAGTTTCAGAAGATGGTTACGGGTGAGAGGAGGGAGATGGGTTGTTGGGGGGGGGCGTGCGTGCATGTGTGTGTAACAGCTACAGACAGGTTCCGTGAAACAAAGCTAGGTCTGTGCTGCCACAAGTACAGAGGGGACGGGGGCGGAGGAGGAATGGGATGAATGAGCGGAGAGGAAGGGTAGGAGGAGGAAGAGATAGAGGAAGGGAAGGAGGGAGGAGAAGAAGGGATGAGGGGGGGCAGCCTGCAGTCCCCTGATCCCCTCAAATATCCCCCTCGATGACAGAGCTTGGCCGAAAGAGAGGTGATGAGAGAGGAGAGGGATGGAGGAGAACAAACTGGAACAACAGGGAGAGTGAAGGGAGAGGGAGACTAGGGAGAGAATGCCCCTATTTGTTAATCAATCGACCGTTTTGGAAAGGGAAAACTCTGAAATTCCCCAGAGGGAGGAAGAAGACGGGAGGGGGGGGGTGTCAGGAGGGGTGGCGAAGGGAGGTTTAACAGAGGAGGGTGGGTACCTCCAACTCTTTCAACGAATCGCGTAGCTTCTCCGGTCGGCGGTTGTTGGGGGTCCACGAATAGCCTCGAGCTGTGAAGGAAAAACACGAGAAGAATCTCAAGATCATGTGACTCGAACTTTTTAAATGCAGGCATAGGGGAAATAAGTTTTTTTTTAAAAAAAGATCCTCATGGGAGTCTGGAAGATTGAAATTCTGACAGGGTTGAACTTTATATCTGGGCTGAAATCTCAGTATGAATAGGGGTGACATGAGGCATAAAGGGTGGTGACAAGATGTTCAGGTGGAAAACAGATACGCCGGTACATGAAGCAGGTGTTCTAAAATGCAATGAGTCATCAAATGGTCAAAATTAAAAAAAAAATTGCTACTTGCAATACTAGCATCAGTTCTATATGACATAATTAATCCATTCAACATTAGAACCTCAGTTCTTATCAAATTATATTTAGTGTTTTATTTTAATTCTAGATAGAAGCAGAATCACCTATATTACTCTGCTGAGCCAGACCTAATGGTCAGCGCCAGATGATTCTATTTGCTTCAGTTTCTACTTAAAATGGTTCCAGTAAAAGACTATTTCATGGCTGAGGGTTTCCACATGTAAAGAACATTAAAAGCCCAAATGAGAATTTACAAAGGGCACCTTAAGGTTCCCTGGAGGGCACTGCACCCTGCATGACCGAGCCAGAAATGACCCAATTGTTTTGGCAATGTCACTGATAGACTTTTATGTCTAAAACCCAATGTGAAACCAATAATTGCAATGTAAAAAGTATACTGATGTAGCACTGATGTAGTTCCAAGTTTTACATTTCTGACTACTATATCCCCAAGGCAACAGAAGGCTGAAATCTGCTGCTTATAGATTGATTCAGCTGCACTAAAGGAGTGAAAATGGCAGCAATGTTGCTTCAAAAACACACATGGGTCCTTGAGGAGAAGAACACATTTAATTGTGAGGAAATATGGTGCTCTTGAGTTATCTCCCTGCCACCTCACAGTTAGCAGTACATCTCTCAACAAGTGCCACATCGTCGACCCTTCATTTTTTTTCCCCAGACCTCCATTTTCCCCTCCATCTCTAGCAGTTAAAGGAGGGAAGGATATGAAAAAAAACCCAGCTAATTGAATTTGTGTATCTGCTCCTGTCCATGCACATACCTGACTTCAATTGGAGGGCAAAAAAAAAGGAAGGACTGCTGTTTTTAATATGGTGCAATCATTTGCCTATCAGTTTATTTTAAAGTCTCCCTTTTCATTACTGCAAAAAGGAAGTGTTAAGGATGGGATTGCATCGAGTATGAGTGGGAAAAGAATGTAAACAGACACATGCAAATGAGTGAGTGGAGGGTGAGGTCATGGGGAGAGAGTAGGGAAGGGAGGGTGTTCGTCTTCTGATAAGGGTGTTTGTATTCTACTAATGTGAAGGTGAAAAGCAGAATGAAGGGAAAACAGGGCTGGGCAGAGACCAAACAGGAAGTAGGACGATTCAATGACTAGGACAGTCATTCCTGGAAGATATTCCCTGATGAGAATAACCTCCAGAAATGAGAGATTCCCCCACATCTGACTCATGTTTGACTGTTAAGAACTCACCTTCAGAGAATTCTTTTTTCTCATCATAATAGTGATGTTCGTGGGGTTGGGCTGAGGAAAAAAAAACACAGCTCAATTAAAAGATTGGATTGGGAGTATACAGTACACAGTTTTTTAACATAAATAATTCTGCCACTTTGAAGTTAATAAAGAGGATCAGAAAACCAAGCTGGAGGTCTGTTGGCTCCAAGAGACCTTGTTGGAAAGGTGTAACCATTAAAGTGCCTCATGGTCTGGTCACTGAGAGCAAGAAAGTGACTGGTCTGGTGGCTGTCCTCTCTGGCAGGCAGGAACTCCTCCAGGATTAGTACTATTAATCAGATAAGGGGGTGAGGGGCCAGGCAGGCCCAGACATGGGCACCTGCTCTGGGGTTGGGTGGGGAAGGGTGGGCTGGGTGGTTGCAGAGTATGAAGGGGGGTTTGGCTGCATGGGACCCCCAGAGCTGCTCCAATGGGCTTGGGTCTACCTCTAGTGGGCACATGTGGAACCACAACTTCATGATGGTCATTAGAGGCTGGAGTTTCTAATGCTGTTAAACTATATTGTGTTATGCAGGAAGGTCTTTCCGTTTTCCATCCTCGACTCATCGATAAATTACAATTTTAAAAAAATCAAAAATCTTTCTAAAACAGAAGCTGAGAAACTGTCATGAAGACCGTTGCTTAAATGATCATGTTACTCATTAGATTGATGTTTTGTGATGTAACACACACACACACACACACACACACACACACACACACACACACACACACACACACACACACACACACACACACACACACACACACACACACACACACACACACACACACACACACACACACACACACAGGGCCTGTAAGCATGCAAATAATAGGGATGCACAAGGTGGGCAGCTCCCTTATGAAGCGCCCAATGAGCAACTTGTAGGGGGACTTGCACCTTGCTCAAGGGCACCTCTGCAGGGCTCAGGAGGTGAACCAAGCCCTGCAGCTATCATCCTAGTTATCCCCACACTGATAACTAGGATGATAGCTTAGCCTTAGCATCATATCACTCAAACACAGATAACACGGTAGTTGGTGGGTAGTTTGATCGCTGGTAACTAAATGCAATCATTGCACGCATAAAGTTTTGAGCGCTAAATTTTATCCTAATGTTTTAACTCACTAGTTGCTTTTTTAGGAACGAACATTTACTGTTGCAGAGAAATACATACCTTTTTAGGGACAGAAAGGGTCTTTGCATAAACAAGATGCAAAATACTGAGGTGGATATTGTGTTGAAATGTATTTTTGTACACAGCCTGGCTCAGCAAACACATTTATTTTTTTACCAATTGTTCAAGATGAATGATTACAAAATAACAAACTAAATTTAATCTTGCTTTGTCAGCTGTATGCAATTACATCATTACCTGGACTGTGATTAAACCCCTGTGTGAAAATGTTGTGATACTTTTGGATAGCGGGTCTACCACCACCACCACCCCCTCCCTGCTTCCTCCACACTGATATCAAGCTACACTTTAGTAATCCTCCAAATGAAAGGATTTGGAGCAAGAGCATCGTCTCCCTACTGAAGATTGGAATGAAAGAGGAGGCAGCTTCTCAGATGAGAGAAGGGAGAGAAGCCTATGTTGAGAGGGAGAGAGGCATACTGTACATAAGATGAGAAAGGACAGAAGTGTAAAATTACATTATATTTAAAACTAACCATCAAAAATCTATTTAAAAAAACATAGGGCAACAATTCACAAAGAATCCCTTGTGATGATAACGTTATGACATTTTACAAAGGAGAGTAACTGTTTTGATAGCTTTTGCTTTTAGAAATATCGAGATATGATATCAGGAAGACCTAAATAAAGAAATAAATGCTGGTTAATAAGGTTAAATCTGTATGTTCAGGGCACTACATGCAGATCACTATGCTTTTTTTAGTGCTAATATTTATTACAAACATTTAGGGCTCCTCAAGGTGAACACAGTAAGAGATTGGTGTATTTAATACCCTTTTACCACAACGCTTAACATATCTGCACTATATGAGAAAACACAATGATGATGTCCCACAGTGATTGGCAGAACGACAGATGAAGAGGTTTATAATAAAAGAACCATCTGTAACCATCTATGGCACGGCCACATCAGCATAATGGCTGGCCTCGAAGGGCCAGATGTAACTTATAAATGTAGCTAAATGCAACTCAATGTAATGTAAAATAAATGTAACTACTGCTTAATGTTAAATAACTCTGAATTTATTACTTATTCAAGTTACAAACACTACAGTTACACAGAAAAACTGTGTTTGATTATTCCTCTGTTATAACAAATACTTTCAGTTTGTCAGGTTATGAAACCCGCAGAACTCCGTCAATCAAGGATCAAACTATAATGAATGAATGAATGAACATCAAACAAAAATTAGGACATTATTTTGTTCAAAATGTTTTTGTTAAAGTTACAATGGGCTTTATTACTGAATTGTGGGAAATGTAGTTTTGGTCAAAGCACTCTTTTGACTTATTTATTTTTAGACACAATGATCATTTATGCTCCCGTGGGCCACATAAAATGATGTTGCGGGCCATATTTGGCCTTGAGTTTGACACATGTGATCTACGGTAATATATTTTGATTCAACTGCGTAAATGGAGAGACCTCAATCTGGCTGTAGTTAACCAGGCAAAAATCATCGCATTTCACAATGTTGTTCATGATTGTGATTTAAGAAACAAAAATATTTTTTATTCCTACATTTCAATGTAAGCAAAAAGACTCAGTCTTGTATGTATGGACCAATTGTGAAACTGGTTGTCTGTTAAGATGCATCAAGCAACCTCAGGACACTCTGTGTACAATTTAAACTGATGCATTTAAAAAAAAAAAACAGACATAAAAAAAAGAGAAAAAGATAGAGCTTGTTTCTGCGCTGCTAGGACTATGGGGAAGAGACCGGAGTTCTTCCTGACGGTGAAGGAAGCCTCCTGACCTGAGGCAATATGAGGCTGGACTGCATGGGGCCTCTTGCTATGTGATATGGGAGAAAGTCAACAGTTTAGTTTTCCTATCGCTGTGTGGCAGGACCCCGGGTCAACAGGAACACAGGGAGTGTAAGAGATAGAACCACCAACCAATAACCTGTGTGTGTCTGAGCACTGCATGTATATATGAGGTTTTAGGGTGTAAATCCTACATACTAATAGCCTGTGTGTGGACAAGTGTGTGCACGGGTAAGGGTCATGAAGGCACTGAAACGCATAAGATGAAAATTTGTGTGGCCGTGTGTGTGTTTTCATGGCTTATGTGAGCATGGGAGGCATGAAAAAGCCCTTCTTCATTCATAAGGAAATCACACGGTTTCTAAAAACAAGACAAATGCAACTTATCTTAAACACAAACAGACAAACACACATCCAATATAAACACTATTTACCTGGCTCTCCTTTATCGTAGTACTGATAGGTGCCAATATCTGTATCTGTGGGGCAAGACGGAGAGAGGGTGAGAGAGAGAGAGAGAGAGAGAGAGAGAGAGAGAGAGAGAGAGAGAGAGAGAGAGAGAGAGAGAGAGAGAGAGAGAGAGAGAGAGAGAGAGAGAGAGATGAACATCTAGCTGTCAGGGAAAAGCAGAAGACAGATCAGCAATTTTGCACCTTGGGATAAACAATCGCTATCAGCCACCGGCCTGTCCCGTCTGCCAGCACCACGGTTTGAGCTGAGATAAGGCCCAGTGAGGGAGGAGTAGACGGGGGTGGGCTGTGGGGTCCGAGTACAAATGTAACTGGGGAGGGGGGCAGAGGGGTATTAATAAAGACAGCAGTCCGCATTAACCCATCCCACCTCAGGGAGAGACTCTGATTTACAAACATGGAACATACATGTACATTTAAAAGTAGACTGAACGGTCAGATACGAAAACGGCCAACACGGAAGGTAACCAACACAAACACACACACGTAGATACACACACTTACAAACACACAAACTGCTGAGCCGAGCCTTTTTCTTCAGTGTTATTCCTGCAGGCCCAAAACCTTAAGCAGCCAGACTCAGATTGCACAACACATCGTTTCTTTATCGCTCCACTACTGTTGCTGCAGCTGCTGCTGCTCCTGAGGCCAGGCCACACTAATACAACAGGAGAGCTGATGGCACACACACAAACACAGCACCATTAGCAATGTCTTCATGTCACTTTTTCACTTCTGACAGGAGAGTGAGACTGTAACCTTGAGTATCTGCCAGTGCTGAACTGAAAGTCTGTTTTATCAGTGACTAAAGAGTTCTTAAAACATTAGTATGAAAATACACAATGCTGAATAAAACTGTGAGTCAAATGAAGGATGCTAAGAGTAATTTCCTACATTTCATTCTGTAGTGTAAAGCATTCAACTTTTAGCTCATTCAACGAATTGAATTGTTGAATATTGGTTACAACTGAATCCTAGAATGTCATGTGACACTCCGGGTGTTTGTTCTGCTGTGCGGCTGCACAGATGTGGTTCACGCAAGTAAAACACAAAACATACAGCAAATATTTGTTTCATAGCATATCACAGAAGGCGCTGCTTTTGTGAACTTGTATTTTTATTTTCAAGGCGGCTGTATATTATGTAAAGAAAGTGGTGTTAGAATGCGTCACACTTCAACGACCGGATGTCTTCGCTCAGATGTATCCAACCACACTTTTTTTGAGATAGGACAAGACACACACAGGAGGAAAAAGCAAACAAATAAGGATATGTCACCATCACCTAGGATATACACCCCGCCGTACCTTTGAGTACGCACATAAACACACACCCAACAGTCTCAGCGACGCTATCTTCGTTTAAAGCTCAGCAGACTGTGAAAGACAAGACAGAACGGAAGGGAGGAGAAAAACGAGAAAATGGAGAAACAGAGGATTTCTGTCTAACAGAAGAGATGGACTGATAGGTGACGAGTGGGAAAGTACACAAAAATTGGCAGAGAAGTCAAACTTACACAAACCCGAGGCTCCTCAAAGGGAAGCTTTGGTTACCAGTTGTTGTTCTTCAGTTTTGTCTTTATCTGACCTACTCAGTGTGACAACATGCATTCTAATTGTTCCGATTCCTCTTCACACAACAATAGCATGAATACATGAAAAAAAAACCCAAAAAACCCTGTCTCCTGATGTCAAACACTGCAGCAATTTCTTCTTCTTTTCTTGCTGTATAAACAGTGAAGGCACTTATTTTACACGCTTCTTTGTATTTTTGTATTTGCATTTAACTGTGCCATATTTGTAGATTTTGTGACTGGCATCCATATTTTTCAGGTAGTTTCATGATCTGCGTATTGCTTACTGGAACTGATCCATTGTGCGCCTGATAAAATATTTACTCTAAGTTGTATGCAAATACGACAGTTGATGTGTTTGCGGGAAGTTTTCTCTTTCAGGTTAACTCCACCGATTTTATACATAAATGCCTGTTTGGCTGCTTCATATTTGAAAAGGTTGCGTAAGACTTTTAGAGGCTCCAGGGAAAGATGCATGAAATCTAATACTGCTTGCGGTCGTGTCATTTGAGTTCTTAAGAGTTAGTTTAACAGGAACAATATTTGTACTGCAATGTAATACAACACTTCTACTAGAATAATAACCTAACTGGCTTTGTGTATTTACATTTGTAAAGTTGTAATAATAGACACATGAAACAGAGAAATTATTAACCAGAGAAGTAGTTTATATTTAAAGGCTGTCGTCCATTAATTAAATTATATCCAATAATCCCACACTGACTTATTGGACAAATCTTTAAAGTTGGTTTATTATTTCATGATGAAGGGAGGAGGAGAAGGAGGAGAAAAAGTATTTTATTTCTGAGGGGTTTCAGAAAGAAGTGAAAAAGTCCATGACTTTCATTACAAAATTCATCTTAAATCACATCTCGGACTTATTTACCCTTCACGCTATCGGTATCAGCCAGCAATCATATTGTTAATGCTCATCAGTTGAACTATATAAATATACTGTGTATATTTTTAAACTGGAGTACAGTGACAGTGTCTGCTGCCATGCATGCCTGAGTGTGAAACTGTTCTCTCATGTTAGACATTCATGTTGAAATACCGATATGAGCGACTTCACATATAACTGATTCCCTCTTGCTACTCAAACATTCTATCAATTTTTGTGTCTCTCTTGCAAATAGGTGGACTTCTAGGAGGTCATTCAGGGGTGGCGCTCTTCGGTGAACACGGGTGTGGTCTCAAAACATACAAACGCTTCACCTTTTTCTCGTGATGATTGACATCAGCCCGGGCGACTACACTTCAAAATGATGTACAAACACAACTCCAAGTTGTGATTGCACAATAAGTGGACAACGTGATCGATAGCATAACCAAAGACAGAAAAAGGGAAAGTGAAAACAGAGTGAAAATGGGGCTCGGCTGAGAGTCAGATTGTTAAAGTAGATACGGGAGAAACGTGGGGACAAGGTGTGAAAACAAAGTGAGCGCTGACAGAAAGAGCCAGAGAGAGAATTATTGAGAGGGTGGGAGATTGAACATGGTGATAAGTGTTACCTTTGACTTGGAGTGAGCTCTTGGTGGACCACAAGTGAAGCTCAGCCAGGCAGAACGCCATCTGATGGAGGAGTGTAACTCGAGTCTGCGGAGAGGAACAAGCCAGAGAAAGAAGAAATGATTAGAGGAGAAAGTGGCCGGGACAGAGCCGAAGCAACCACAGATGCGTATCTCGACGAGACAACATAATAGATCGACATAAATAGGTTTAAAGGTAAAACAAAGCACGCATGTAAGCACACGAGCTCACATAGACACCAACATTTACTGCTGCCAGCTAATTAATACCTGATCATGTTTCGTGAGTTCTTTCTGATCATTAGCATTAGCTAAAACTTGATGTGTCACTGCAGAACAGTTTAATGTAATGCTAAATCTGTACTACCTGTATGAATGTAAAAAAAAAAATTAAAATAGTTTGTTGTTTGAATGCATCTTCACCAGGAAAACAATTAAAACCAACGCGGATGAAAGACGACCTGCACATGAACCCTTCAGAGGGACACGTGACAAAGGTTTTTTGGGCGGCAGCGTTTGAACCTTCAATGACAGATATGCACTTCAGGTGTTGACTGTGAAAACAAAGTGCGAAGCGTTTCCATATATCAGGTAGTAAACACAGTAACAACACCGGTTGCTCTTCGTTCTTCAGCCCACGCATTCCTCTCCAGGCTGTGAACTTCTACTCTCTACTTTCATTAAACTTAATATACTAGAAGAGTTGGCGACGCCGCAAATGAGGTGACGTCATAAACAAATCGGTTCGCTTCCAGGTTCTATCTGGTCCACATTTGATCCAGATAGAAAACTCCCCTACAAACAAGAAAGCACACACACACACATACGCACACACACACACACACATCATTAATCACACGGCATTTTTTACCCCTCTAAGGCTTCGACAAAGAATGTGGGTTTTTTTTATACTCTAAAGCCAAACTCCCTCACAATTTAGCGGGGTGGTATCCATAACAGACCAGTGCTGAATATGTGTATAGAGCAGCATTGCTGTGTCGGGCATTCATTTCTCTATCTGTGTCGCTAATACTCTGCACTTCTCCATCCTCACTCTCTTTCTTTCTTTCTCTGTGGATGCTGAGAGAGGTCCCTCTCTTATCTTCTCTCTCTTGCACCTCCTGATGTGGAGAGAGGGGTGGGGGGGAATCTTATTTTGCCCCTCAACTCTCAAAACTACAAGTTCCGACAAAAATAAACACAGATAACGCCGGAAGCCATGGAAACGCCAGGCTAACATGGCAAGGCAGCAACAACATAACGAGTTTACTGACATAAGAGGATTCTCTTATCCTCTGCTAACCAGCTTTTTTTAGGAGGAGGTCAGCCATTTTTTATTTTTATTTTTGGAGGGGAAACATTCAGTTATCAGGGTCCTGTGGCCTTTGGATTGGAAGTCATTTGGAAAAATCAACACTTGCTTTTGTTATAAAAGAATAACCTGCTGATGGAAGATCTGTCATGACAGTGTTTAAAAGCTGATGGGTAATAAAAGCCACTGTGCAAACATGTACAGTTTGTACCTGCTGGGTAAACACAGTGTTGGTCAAACAGAGTTTTTTGGAGTGTGGTTTTTCTTGACCCTCATGTTCACACAGATACATGTGAATCCATGAACACAACAATAAGGATCCCATCCAAACATACCAGAAAAGTTAAGTGAATTTACAGAAGCTTTTTTGTGATGATTTGAGATTTTATTAAACTTTTTGCAGCAAAAGAAAATGCAGATAAACACAGATGTATAAAGATGCACCTAATAACACTAACTTATCCGTCTACGCAGCGTGAGGTCACAGTTAAGGTCGCAGTTTGGAAATGTTTGAAGCGTTCAGAAAGATGAGATGCTGTATATTTATTGTGTTGGAAGCTAATCGTTGACTGACAAGACAGGTAACACCAACAGACAGTTTAAAGCACACATGCTCCTCAAACATGTTCATATATGCACACACCACACACACAGACTCAGAAGCCGGCACACACACACACACACACACACACAAGCTATGCTGCCCAGGTCCTGGACAGCTGCCACACTCATTCTGACTTCTGCTTGGGGTTGCCGTGGGTTACCTGTCACCCCACAGTGCTTTGTAGGGGAGTAGAGAGGACTATAGGAGGGGTGGAGAGGGTCTAGGTTATTACGCCGTGTCTTTACACTAGTAAAGAGGCTGCTTTAACATCAAAGGAGGGGAGAGAAAACACAGGACTCCTCTTTCAAAGACAGTCCACAGGAACGACGACCTTGTCTGCTCTCTGCATCTCTTTCTGCTCCTCTTTCGCCGTCCCCTCTGGGTGGTGGCTCAGTGTGCAGGCATGTGCGTGTCGGTGCGTATGTGTGTGTGTATGCTGAAGGGAACAAGAGCAACAGACAGTGTGTTTCTATGAATGTGTGTGTGTGTGGGGGCGAAGGCAGAACTTTGGGCAAATATTTGAGACTGGTTCTCAGTCTGGAAGCAAAACAATCGAAGTCTTTCTGAGATGTCTTGATAACAGTCCCAACATTTGACTCTTGGCACTCAGCAGCTCAAACAGACATTTATTCAAGCTAACAGAAGCTAACATTGAGGCATTGTTGCATTCCACATCCTTGAAACGTGTCTGGCTTCGGCAGGTGTCCATTTGGATATCAGGCATAAACATCCCTTTGTCTGGTTTTAGTGGCCGACGGCAAATAAAGCAGCCTGAACTGAAGGCAGGACATCATGTTTGACATGTCAAGAACCCTCCTTCACAACTTTAACCTCCATCTATGACACACAAACCAGAGGTACCACTGTCAGACTGAGGAATGGTCACATCCCTGAGGGAAGAGTGATGTGATAAATTACTGGGATAAAGAATCGCCAAAGGGTGACTGACATAAGGCCATCACAGCAGTGCCGCAGCCCCCCCATACACACATATACACACCTTCATTACACATCACACACACCAACATCCTCTCATCACTTGGCTCTGTGGAGGTTTGCCACTTTTCCTCTTCCCTTTTCTTTTTCCTCATGTACATTCACTTATCAACCCTCTGCCTCCTCGTCCCTTGCCTTTTATCTTTTTTCCCCTGTTCTTGTCTCCTGTTTTTCTGAAGTACTTCCTATTAGAAATGCATTAAGCTTTCTGACCCTGTCTGCAGGCTCCCCCTTCTTTTTTCCGTCAGTTTTTTTACTCTCCTCTTTTTTCCCTCAAAGGACGGCATTTTGGTTTGTCTCGTTTCCTCCCCCCCTCTCTCTCTAGACGTTTTCAACTCTACTTTTTTATTGTTTCATCTCCGAGCACAGAGATCCAATTTTAAACCGACTGCCTTGTCTTGTCTCGGCTCTAAGAGAGAAAGCAGGAAATCATGAAGAAAACAGTTTGTAATTGTGAGTGTTTGAGTAAATATCAACCAACCTGAGGTACCTTGGAGTTCCTATCGAGTCGCAGCCACCGACTACTTCGGCAAATACACACCCTCAGTGTTACGATGCATACACTCCAATCCCTGATATGTTAACTCGTGAGGTTCATAAGCACATACATATGCATAGGGAGGCACATGCAGTGTGAGGCGTACACTATCTTTTAACCTCCTGATACCTCAGGAACACATTTACATACGAATGAAACCATGCAAACAGACTCCCACCAGCACTTATCTGCAGTATATTCTTAAGTAAGAGGTCCCTCAGCTTTCAGTGTCATATCAGAGCACAGGAAGGTGGACAAAATCACTAAATAACATGCCTTTGAAAAAAAAAGAGCACCAATTTGAGACGTGAAAACTGGATAAAACAAAGAATGA
This sequence comes from Antennarius maculatus, assembly GCA_013358685.1. NCBI lineage: Eukaryota > Metazoa > Chordata > Actinopteri > Lophiiformes > Antennariidae > Antennarius > Antennarius maculatus. The sequence continues at coordinate 17,747,944 of CM023616.1, forward strand.
CGGCCTTGGATCACTGAGACGACAGATAAGAAGGTTTCGGACGTAAGCCTGAGAAGACACAAACTTTTCTCCTTAGTGATATTTATTCTAGTTTAGTTGGTTTCACACAACTTAATATAAAAATTGTGCATCCATACCTCATTCAGTATGGTTGCATCTCTCCCAATGTACATCCAGAGTTCATTGAGGTTTGTAAAAAGATGGCGATGAAGATTCATTTGAAATTAGGTTATGTTACTCGCAAGACGGGTGTCAACAGAAAAATGACAGCGGAGGATTCTAGAAACTTTTTCCGACACTGATTAAACAGTCGTGGTACCGATCGCTGCTTTTAATATGAAAGAAGACAAAACTGAAAAGATTTTAGCTGCTAAAAAAGGGCACAGAGAGATTTACTCTCTTGCAAACTTTGGCATCTGGCTCCTGAGATAAAGTCAGAAGTATTTTAGATGCAGAATTCTATTTCTCACATAAAGAAAGTAACAAAACAATATTTTTTATTACTAAAGTGAAGAATACATTATGACTGAACTTGTTTGGTGGTGAATTGGGACATAAAACGGGTACTAGATCCTGCTCCATCCTCTGTCCCTCACGAGGAAACTATTTTCTCTAGAGTAAAAGTGTGCTGAGCACACACGCACACACACACACACACACACACACATACACACCCACAGGCAAATATAGCCTAGCTTCTCAACTGTCACATAACAAGATGGAAGGCTTCAACACAGGAGCGGATGGTGGGCGAAGCGGCGCCAGGCTGAAACCTTTTCATACTGTGAGACACTTAACAGTGTCTCACAGGAGCCCCTTCAGCTGACGGCAGGAGTTGAACAAAAGTGATGGACGGGCAGAACAAAATGAGGTAAAGGTAATAATATGGGGGGGGGGGGTGACAAGTACAGTCACTTGGCGTGCATGTACACGTGTGCATGTCTGACAGTTTTTACATGGCACGCCAAACAACGGGAAAATGAGGCTGCCGTAACATGACCATCGGGCAATTCTCTCTTTCAAGTTATGAATGAGTGTTGTTGAGAATATATGTGTTAATTGCTGCATGCATGTGTGTGTGTGTGTGTGTCACTTCTGTGAGGGCAGACCATCTGCCCCCATTATGAAACATTATGGGCTGCAAAAGGAAAACGACTCAATACGTTTCTGTTCTTTCTCAGACAAACACGTCCAGAGGGCTGCAAATAAAAGCAATACATATTTGACCTTTATGGGCAAACTATTATCTCATAATATTTTTATACAACAGAAGAAACCTGTCTGTTCAGTTTGATGATATTATTAAGACTCGTTCACCCTCGTAAAAAGAAATCAAATAAAAATTACCGCCCTGCCACCAAGGCTTAATTATGAATGGAAGATGTCTTATTTTATGCCAAGTATTTGATTCTTGTTGGTTTATTAAGGACAGTGGGAACTGTATTAGTCAGTTAACTTTAAAATATCAAGCCAGCGGCCAAATACTTGAGAGCTTTCAAATGTTATTTCATAGCTTCAGTGTGACTGTGTGCAACAAAGAGGTAAGAACAAGGTGACAGAGGAATGAGCGGAGCCTCCCCTAAGCAGATGTGCAAATGTCATTAGAGGAGGTAATGGAGGGAGGAAGGTGTCAAGTGGGTGTGGGAGTGGGGAGGTGGGGGGGTACTTACTTACCCAAGCAGAGGTATTTACCTAATGCCTGGAGCAGTAGCACAAACACCACCAGTAATGAGAAGCAGGGAAAGGCAAAGAAAACCCAGAGGTTTGGTGACGAACACATTATCTGTGCACTTTGTACAAAAAGTGAGAAAGCGGCGGAGCTCCGGCTCAGTTGTGATGATTGATGTTACACAAACGCTCACATTTGATTCCACTCTGCTTGTCTGTCACTCCTCTTTAGCTAATAGACATAATCCAAGCCAGTGTTTCACTAAAAGCCCGGGTGCATCAGCCCAACAGCAACGCCCAAAGGGAGGAAAGACAACACCTCCAGAGGAGCATCACAAACGTCGAGGCGACTTCAAAGAGGTTCTCCGGGACTAAGCGCCTTGACGGTGTGTGTCGCCTGTCACAGCGAAGGTGACACGTGTCACACCGACTGGGGTTTTGTTTATATTGTTGGATTTTTCATCCTTTAAAGCTCTTCGTCGCCCCCGTCGTTCGCCTCTCACCTCCTGACCACATGCGTGCATGGGTGTGACAGGAAAAACACAAACACGGACTCACAAACACAAATCATGTGTGTGAGACAAAAGCAATGTTAGATACGTTTATTCAGACAACCGAGGTTACATTGAGATAGCGAAGACACAAATCGCTCAAATACGAAGGGGATTAGTCATTTTTGTGACAGCTTAGTAGTTTTCTCCTTTAATTCTGACAAATATTTTACCACGAAAATGGCTAAAAAGGTAATTTAAACAAAAAGTCTGTCAATATTTTATAGTCGTGTTATTTTTTTTTTACACCTTAAAGACTCAACCAAACCCAAAATGTTGAACTATCTCCCAAAACTTTCTGACTTCCTCCTCTTTTCTGTGAGAGTCTTGTACTTTCAGGCGATCGCCCCTGTCAATGGTTCTGGAAGGTGAGGTCCTTTAAAGTTACTGTCAGACACACAGAGAGAGATGAATTCTGAAAACACCAAAGGGGTCACCGCGAGCATGGGCCGGACTCCTCCGAGGCCTTATTTTGCCGTCACACACTCACACACAGTCTGTCCGTCACCTCCGAGATGAGGCCATGACACCTCGGATGCCTCTCAGTGCCTCGTCCTCCTTCTCTGACAGGTTGACGTGGCACCGAGCGGTCAGACGTCGATGACACTCAGACCGAGAAGTTTGTTCTCTTTCCTGTGACCTCAGAGATGGACAAGTGTCATCGCTCTTCTCTCCTGTGGCAGTAAACCCCTGTCTAGAAGTATGATTAAAATCCTTTTCTGGTGTCTGCTCCCAGGGGCTTCTCTTTCCTTGACCTGGCAGTCGTCTATCACACTCAATCATTTCTGTATCATCACACCATTTCCTGTTTAGGGACTGTAGTGGCCTTAATCTAAAGATTTAAACAAATTGCACGACAGCAACTGAAAACCATTTCCATTACGCATGATCACAATCCAATCCTCTTACCATTAGACAAAAATGTAGTCAGTTGTGTTTTAACTGTTTTACCCTGTGTAATCATTTAATGACTCAGGCAGCTGAACGCTCCTTTGAGCTCATTTAATAAAAGTCACAAAGACCATTTTCTTCTTCTCACTATTTTTATTCTTCTTAAACTCTAGAGAATGGTATTTTAACCACTAATGTCTGCAGTAAGGGGTCAGTCAAGCTGCTGCTGAGGTTTGAAATCAGCAGAATGGAAGTGAGAAATTAATGAATTTAATGTGTGTGTGTGTGTGTGTGTGTGTGTGTGTGTGTGTGTGTGTGTGTGTGTGTGTGTGTGTGTGTGTGTGTGTGTGTGTGTGTGTGTGTGTGTGTGTAAAAAACTGGCTATTCTCCATCTTTCAGAGAGCTGACATACCTAGCCATGCATGAAAACACCCCAATCCTGACCCAATACTCGTCCTTAGTGGGTACAGTCATTGTGGAAGTTGAACGAAATGGTCTGCACCTTAACACACACACACGCACGCACGCTCGCACGCACGCACGCACGCACACACACACACACACACACACACACACAGCAGAAGGGAAATTCTGCAATACTCATTTCTGATGTTCTTGGAGAACAATAGCAGGGCTCTGCCTTTACCGCTGGGTCAAGTCATGTCTTGTCAGACCCTGTATCCTCTTTCCATTCAGGTTGATGTTTTGGGGGGGGGGGTACTAGACTAGGTCCCGTGTGTTAAACACATTTCACCCTGCAGTTAGACCCGTCTGACTCAGAACAATCAGGCTCGTCTTTCACATCAAACGACTGTCAACCTCACCCCACGCCTGCAATTCATATTCAACTCATTGTGTTTTGGTTAAATGGTTGCATTTACAGGCTGAAGGAAATAATCACAAGAACAAGAGCTATAAAAAAACCAACCCAAAACTTATTTTCATTCATTTTCATCGAATTCTCAGCATACCAAGCAGAATTATAACTCTGTGTGAATGTAGGATAAAAGTCATTGCTCACATAGCAGAAATGATTTTTGACTGATAAGCTGTTGTTGGTTTAAAAGCTTACATGTGTTGCTTTTGTAATACACTTTCTACCCTGCAACCACATAAATATGCTTCTACATATTGCGATATATTGCTAAAGTCCCTCAATCAACAAGGCTATTCAGAATAAATGAGGATGATCTTGTAATAATATCCATCCACAAATGGGACAGGGTCAACGCCGGGCCTAAACACCTGCCCCCATCTCAAGTGTGAGATGATGATCGAAGACGGTGCACATGAACTAGACTGTGACCGCTGACAAATTTCCCAACGCCATTCTTTATAATCTGTCACAGGGCTAAAATCACTGGCTAAAATCGCCCCCTATTCTCACACATAAATGTACATAGGCTTAGTGTCGTCTGGGCGGGCCGATCCCGCCAGCTCACTGTCGGCACAGCAACCAGTGCTATCCTGGCTAACATCTGCTGCACGACCCGGGGCCACTCAGAATGGGCCTTAATCCCCCACATAGCCATGTTGTGGGGGGAAAACATTCTTTCCTTTTAGTGAGTGCAAACAAACAGGGACTAGCAGTGTTGCTGGTAACCTGCAGGCAACAGGCCTCGGTTATGTGCCCCCCCCCGCCCAATTGTGCCACGACGCTTTATGGCTGTGCAGAAGGGTGTGACCGCCAGCATCGGCAGCGAGTTTGCCATAAAAAAACGGTCCAGCTGGATGGATTTGGGGGTTGAAGTTAATGAAAGGTGGTGCGAGTGGGCAAGGTGGGGTTTGTCAGCATGCCTCATTATACTAAAACAACAGTTGCACTGATTAAAAAAAAAAGTGAACCACCTTACACACACTCAGATGTGACTTTGTTGCAACTTCAACCTGCTGTGGATCACTACCCTGTTGCTGCAGCATTTACGGTCATCCTTCAGAGAGTTTTCATATAGTGAGCTGGTTGTTGATGGATTGGAGCGTCAGCTTTCAGGAAACATCATGTGATAGTTTGGTGACATCTTGTGGCCCCTGCCTGAAACATTCCAGCTGCGATCCTTCTTATCTCCGATAAAGATCTTCCACGGCAACGACGCACAGAGAAAATGAAGACACCACCCCGTCAATCAGCCCATCGACTGCAATGAAATATGTATTTGTCTTAATATGGTTGTTTGATTCTATCAAAGCTATTTCACGGACCATTTCCCTATGCAAACACCTCAGGATGAAGGATGGAGCTAGAGGCTCATTTAGGGGAAACCTACTTCAGAGAATGACTCAGGTGTGTAGGCTATATGATGAGCTCTAATTGAAGAGTTCTGCATCAGTGCCAAGAACTTAGCTGGTGTGTTTACAGAGGTCTGCTTTGGTTCTTGTTGGGGGGCTTTGCTCAGTTGTCTTTTTTTCTCTCACAGCAAGTCAATACTTGGCAAGACACAGAATCCCTCTCAGGTTTCAATCACAGACGATCAAGTGAGGAAGAAACTCAGAGAGGTGGCAGGAGCATCAAGGCAGACGGGAAGCATTTGCTTGCCCCTCCAGGGCCTTGTTCTAGAAGTGCCAAAGCCTCACAATAACAACATCTCAAATGGACCTTCAGGCAAAATCTGGACACGAGAATTTTATGTCTCAGCGCAATAAATTTCTGTTTGGAAAAATCTCTGATTACTTCAGTGTAAAACAGAGATTGGTGAATATTATTCCAGACACGGGAAGAGTTAATAAAGGGTATCGTTTACATGCTGAGTGATTAGAAGCCATATATGTCACGTACATTATATAACAAGGCATTATGTCAACATGTGTCACGTTTGTCACATAAGTCAGGCTTAAGAAACACAAAAGGCCTTTAACAACCAAAGTAATCAGCTTATAAACCCTAATCCAATCTCAACATTTCAAGGACAAGAATATTTTTAGTTAATCGTTTCCCAAAGTGAACAGTTATGTCGCGCATCCAACACAAATAATGGTTGGAGTAGAACGGTTTCTTCCCAGGTAATTTTTCAAAAACGCTCAAATGTTATTTCGCTTGTTTCATTTATTATTGTAATACTTTTCCAACAGCTTTTTTTAAAGTCTTCCTGCATAGTACTGCAGATATTTTAGCTATCTGATAATGATTTTTACACAGCTTTTGCAAAGAGCAGGGAAGGTAATAAAAGTGTCAAAATCCATGATCCAAAATGCAGCACAGAGCCACATGAAAGACAAACAACCACTCACGCACACACTAACACCTACTCTCGTCTCTAGAACTGATCGATCCACCTAAATTGCATATGTTTGTAGGTGGCAGGAAGCTGGAAAACCCGAGAAGAACCACGCAGGTAGAAACTCCACACAGAAAGGACTCGAACCCAGAACCTTCTTGCTGTGAGGAGACAATCCTACCTACTGCGCTCCTGAGCTGCCCATGAGAGACCAAATTTCATTGTTTGAAGAAGAACAAGAAGAAGCAAACCTCTATTAATTCCCTTTTACGGGGAAATTACTATTTTCACTCTCTTTCACATGCAGGATATATACAGTGTATTGAATCATGTATTACTGTCTTTTCCAATCATGAGCTCAGTTTCACAGACAAGAGGACTGCAGCAGCAACAAGTGTCTCTGTAAACTGGAAAATCCATCAACATCAGTTTGAGAGTGCTATCAGTACTGAACCACAATGATGACTACAGCCATACACTGACACCTAGTGAGTTATTATGGTTACTTCAAGTTATTACAAGTGACAGCAAGGGGCCATGTGCTCTGTGTTACAGTGAGTGACGAAAAAAAACAGAAATGATCAGTTGAATTTGATCCAAAGCTTCAGTATCCAAGTCAGGAAGATAGACAAATACTGTAAACTAAACAGGAATACAAATGTTCACTGTGATCAGACATATCAATGAAATTCATGCAAATATGTACGCTGTGAGGACTGTTGGTTTAGTCAGGTAAATTCGAGGGTTAGTATTACAGCGGATGGGTGTGCTGACCCAGGTAACGACCTAAAAGGGTAACACAGTGTGGGACACTTGGGTCTGCCACATGTCCCCTTAAAGGGACAAGTGGCAGACCCAATAAGAAGACAGAAGGAATAGAGATGAGGGGGATGAAAAGACCAAAAAGATGGACAAGCAAAAACATTCCACATACCTTCAAGGATGTCGCTGCGGTTTTTTATTTTATTCAGATTTCCGTTATGCAGAGAGGAACTATTCTCTATCTCCCGTAGACAACCTGATTTTGGAGAAAATTCATAGTGTCACTTGTCATATTGCAGCTAAAGCAAAAAACAGTTTTGTAATGTGTATTTCTGTAAATTCATTTCACGCATATAGACTTAAAATGAGAAGTGTCAATTCAACTTGTTCAACTTGTAGCCTTCTATGGGCTTGTCATAGAATATCATGTATGATCATAAAAGCATAAACAGCAAATTAGAAACTAAAATTCAAAACAACTGAAATGGCATCTTTGAATGATAATTCTCTGTGGGCTCATCTATTTTTCATTTGATATAATTAATATAAGGTTAATTATAATGATTAAAAAAAATAATGAGGATGGTGACCCAAAACAGTTTTCATTGCTGGAATTCTTTGTAATCCATGTAATCACTCATGTACATGGCAACCCTAACTGCAATACAGAGTAAATTATACTTACAAACATCACAAGTAAAATACAACTAATATTAAATTGACACTACTTATTACTGTAATTACAATTTTACTGAAGGACTTCAGCAATGTTGTAAGCTGTTAGTACCAGCAGGCATTTTGTAGAATTTGGATACATTATAATATTTAATCATCCATAATAATGAGACTGATGTTGGGATAGAGCCATTGAATGAGCTCCAACTCAGGTAGTCATTATAATCTTGATCTGCTAAAGACAAGATGAAAACCTGTCATTATAGAGGACTACTGGAGGTGAAAAAAAAAACCTGTCTGTTAAATCCAGTGGTTTTAAGTATAATGACTTACTACGTGTTAATCAAAATAATGCATCTTAACCATAAATGATCCAATTGTTTTTTTTTTACCCGGTTGACTGGAGGGCTTTGCTGTCCACACCTAATTCTAATGTTACAAGCAATAATACATGAGGAAAAAAATCTGTTTAAACCACATTAGCATTTAGGACTGCTCTTCACAGTGAGCCTAATGGGTTAACATCTACTGGTGTTTACAAAAAATCTAATGAGTGTGGAGGAAAACACATCCATTACCTTGACCATTCCAGTGAGGACAATCTCAGCCTTTGTTTCCACTCTCCAGGTCTTCTTTATGAACATTAGCAGAAAGACAGAACGCGTATCAAACGGATAAATTAGCCGTGTTCAAGGGACTATGATGAAACGTCAACATGAGTGGTTGCGCCACCTAAACTTCACAGCATAGCCTACTCTAAAACATTTTACATCTAACCAGTGCGTGTTAAATCATAAACAACTTTACGTCACTTGTCACTTTTAGGTTTATCTACTTGCACAGGCCGGTTTTCTGTCTATGACCAAGAAGAGTAGCTAAGCTAAAGCTACAGTATCTTACAAACTGTGCTCACGATGCTAACAGGCTCTGCTTACGGGTCGCTACGCAACGACAAGCGCTACTTTGTAGGCTATGCTAACTAGCTAGCTCTTCATTGCTGCTCGTTCCTGCCGTATGCTAACTTACTCGAAAAAATAGCGACGTTCTACAAAAAGCTCGTATGTTACAGTAGTTTTTCTGAAAGCGACGTTTCTTTAACTATTTGCGATACGTCTTCTTTTAAATAGTGGACTACATTAACTATCGATAAACTACAATTCCCTGCCGTCAGATAGTTGCCGAGTGTCGCGATCAACAGAGGACGTAAAACAGATATCACCAGTCCCACTATGGCGACGGTAAAACACGCGCGCGCACACACGCACACAATTGCACCCCCCGCCCCACCCTCTCTCTCTCTCTCTCTCTCTCTCTCTCTCTCTCTCTCTCTCTCTCTCTCTCTCTCTCTCTCTCTCATCTGTCATTGGTTTATGGGATATTGCTACACAAACTCTAACCAATTATCACAGCCTTATGAAAAAACCCAAACACACTACCCTAAACCAAATACTAGCCAATCAGAGGCCGACTAGGGTGGGTCCTACCTTCACAATAGTAGGTTTAGACGCCTGGTCGAGCATACCGTGTTATTAGTGTGAGGTGTGGCGTGAACATGGTAAGTACAACTTGTACGTACAATGTATATTGTTTATTTTCTCTCCCCAACGGATTAAAATCGCGTTGAAGTTATTTTGATTGATCCAATGAACATCTGACAAAGCTTTACAGATTTCGTTATGCAAATTGATTCTCTCCCTGTTGTGTTTCTGTACTTTACGGTGCACTGCGTGGGTCTCCAATTCCTTCCAAAAAGAAAAAGTCTTCTTCTTCATCTCTCTTTAGTACTTCGCGGTTCTTGCCAGTTTCCTAGTTTGAATGATTGCATAAATACTTTTGAGAACATTGTAAAGGAGATTCGATTGATTACATAGTACATCCTGGTTATGTCACACAACCGTCGCTCTGTAAGGAGGCAGTCTATTTTTGAACTGACACGTTTGACTAATCCGGCTGAGAAGAGGAAACACCCAAGACACCTAAGATAGACAATTAAACTAACAGGTTTTTTTTTTGTTTTTTTTTTCATATTTCCATGATAGCAATTCTGATCCTACTAACAACTGTGTTCTTTGTTGTTTCTTCCAGGCTGAGCCGATTAAAGTTCTGGTGACCGGTGCTGCTGGGCAGATTGCCTACTCTCTGTTGTTTAGTATTGCCAAGGGAGATGTGTTCGGCAAAGATCAGGTAAAGAGGTGCTTTGTCTTGCTTGCAAACACATCCAAGTTCCTTATTCCATTCATTATGGATTATAAGGGCGGAATGATCAGATATCCCAAGGACAACGCGAACACAGACAACCTTCAGCATACACTGGTGTCACACACAACAAATGTCAGATGGTCCTGAGATGGGACTAATTCTTGCATCGCCCTGCGGCGAACAAAGATTACCCTTAATTGAACTTTTGCAGTCTCAAATAAACTAGCACAATTAGATCTATCGACCATTTAAGTTCAGTTTGGCTTGACTAACCCATTTCTATTTTCCTGCCTTCTTCGGCCAGCCAATCATCCTGGTCCTTTTGGACATTCCGCCCATGATGTCAGTTCTGGATGGTGTTGTCATGGAGCTGCAGGATTGTGCCCTCCCACTTCTGACAGGTAACTTTTTAAAGAGTTTTCCTGTTTGTCAAAAATATAAAGATATCCGGTATACACTTCCTATTGTTACAGCATTATGTGTGTTGGCATTCTGAACAGTGCAAACATAAACAGTGTAAACATGAACAGGTATGCAGGTACAGGTAAACACAGAAACTGTAGAGAGATTCAGGAGGAGTTTAGGTGGTTGACAGCTTTGGGAACAAAGGTAGCTTTCCTCCTCTGTGTCCTGCAGCCGGGGCAACGGAGAAAGCGTTGTGAGGGGAGCCACTCAAAGGAGGAGTGCAGAGCGTGTGAGTCCTGCAGGATTTTATTGGCCAGCCGGAGTGTTTGTTGCTCGTATATGGAGGAGAGGGATCTGGTTTGAAGTTCAATGATCTTAGAACAGACTTTTGTGATCTTCTCCAGGTGGTTTGTGTTCTGGAGGCTGACAGAGTGGAAGCAGAAAGTGTTAGAGAAAGTGGAATTTTTACATTACTGAAAAATAAATGGAATATTTGACTTGACTGCACAGCTCCTACTTTTTTTTTAAGATGAACATTTCCTACTTTAGATTTTTTTTAATTAAGAATTTTGATCAAAGATGTTAATTGGAGTGGGAAATGTTCATTGTGAGAATTTGGAAGCTATTAAGACTTCTATTTTTTTTTTTAAATGATGGTTTTGAGATATTTTAATTTTCATCTACAGGGTACTTGGGGTTTTTTTTGTTATATTGCTTCAGTCCCAAAGCACCATTATATACCTTCTCCATTGTGACCTGGTATTTTTCCTTTGAATTGCTGCTGTCCTTTGCATTGTTTGAGCAGGGGCAGCGAGAGGCCCCCGTATTAACAACTTTCAAAGGCAACACTTCATGTGCTGAGATGGGCCCAGCAATGTGGAACAATAACAGTCGACTTAAGATATGTACAAAAAATTTCAAAAAGAATGTCTACATTGTTTGTGAATATGATGAAGACAGATAAAGTGAGGTTTTAAAAAATTCTGATTTAATATTGTAAAAGTGCTCTACGGTGCACTGGCGTTGTACCCGGGGTGTACCCTGCCTCACACCCCAAGTCCGCTGGGATAGGCTTTAGCAACCCCACGACAGCGCAAGAAGCGGTTATTGAAGATGAATGAATGCATGAATTGCCAAAGTTGTCCTACCACATGGATACACAAATCTTAATCATCTTACTTTGCATATTCTGTGGTAATTGTTGGAAAGACTGAGTCTTTTAAATAGTTAATTGTCCACATTATCTTTTTTAATCTCAGTTGAGAGCAGGCTGTATTACATTACATGTCTATATTACAAAATTGTCTTCTGTTAAGTGTAATTTTATGGTGTTGGGAACCTGAAGGTCATTGTGAGGCGGAGCGCTGTTTTTAGATGAAAAATGAATTAATAAACCATAATGAGTATATAAACATTTCATTGACATGAGTGAATTGAATTCATCACTCCACAGACGTCATCCTCACCGACCAGGAAGACGTGGCCTTCCTCGATCTGGATGTAGCCATCTTGGTGGGTTCCATGCCCAGGAAGGAGGGCATGGAGAGGAAAGACCTGCTCAAAGCTAACGGACGCATCTTTAAGAGCCAAGGAGAGGCCCTGGATAAGTACGCTAAGAAGAGCGTCAAGGTAACGACACAGGACTAGTTTTGTCCAGCATACAATAATAATTCTTAGTTGAATAAAATCTGATGAATCCGTTTGTGTTTTCAGGTGCTGGTAGTGGGAAACCCTGCAAACACCAATTGTCTGATTGCTGTCAAGTATGCTCCTTCTATCCCCAAAGAGAATTTCTCCTGCCTCACCCGCCTGGACCATAACAGGGCCCGCTCTCAGGTGGGTTTCCAGAACGGGTGAGATTAAATCATTACATCGTCAAACCTCTATACTTAACACCCTGCCTGCAGGTGGCGATCCGCTGTCACGTTCCTGCAACCGACGTGAAGAATGTCATCATCTGGGGCAACCACTCCTCCACGCAGTACCCAGACGTGCATCACTGTGTGGTCAATATGTCTGGTAATAAGGTGGCCTGCTTCGATGCTGTGAAAGATGAAGAATGGCTTAAAGGGGAATTCATCACTGTGAGTTTAAGATTCATTGTTACCTATAGGCCTGTGAAACCCAGCCTGACAAAGATTAACTTCTCCTGCTCTGCTTAATTACACAAAAACTGCAGAATTTTTTTTCAAATTTCACAAATTTTTTCTGACAGACATTTGTACCCCATTTCAAAACGTTAGCACAAGCTGACCCCATATGACCCCATTCTGTCCACATTACTATTCACATTCCATTTCTTTACTGCAGACAGTGCAGAAGAGAGGAGCTGCAGTCATCAAAGCCAGGAAGCTGTCCAGCGCCATGTCTGCAGCCAAGGCCATCTGTGACCACCTGAGGGACATCTGGAACGGCACACCTGAGGTAAACACCATAATTGTTTAGACTGTTATGATGTGGGAATGGGAAAGTGACAGTTATTCTTTCTACAATGATAAAAAAGACAGAAAAAGTCCAGTTTGGTATATGGCCTGAAATTAATCTTTTCTACAACACAGATAAGATTCTTTCTGATTCATTCACTCTGTGAGGTAGTTTTGTTGAGTGTTTTTACAGTTGGCACACAGATTCAGGTGAATTGGAAGTTATTGGTGTGTTTACTTTTCTGTCTTTCCTTCAGAATGACTTCATCTCCATGGGTGTTTATTCCTCTGGCAACCCTTACGGTGTCCCAGATGACCTCATTTATTCATTTCCTATCCAGATCAAGGTGAGGCTGACCTAACATGGTGTTCTACACTCCCGTTGCTTACAATACATTTTGAATGTAGTTAATTACTAGCCATAAATATCTTTTGTGTCTGCCTTGAAAATGTGAAGCGAGCTTGAGATTTTAGAAGTGCCATCGTCAAGAAAACTAAATTACGGTTCAAAGCGCAAGTTTATGAAAGGCTTTTGTTTCCTCAGGACAAAACCTGGAAGATTGTAGACGGGCTGGCCATCAACGAATTTTCTCGGTCAAAGATGGATGAAACTGCTAAAGAGCTTGTGGAGGAGAAAGAAATGGCTCTGGCTTTCCTGACTGCATGACTAGACCCTTCAAAATCACCATACCAGCAATTAGACCTCCCCAAAAGTCCAGAAGCACGCCTGTGATTAAAAACATGCCACCAGCCCAGGCTATATTCTATACGTGTGCATGTTTTGGGAGTGTGTGAGAGAAGAGGAATGAGTCTGTATTTGTGTGTTTAATGGCTTTTATTTGTGTGTTGGGATACTGCAAAACTTTATACCTACTCTGATCTGTGCCGTCTTATAAGAAAACTGTAGGAAAAGAAAGAGCCCTTTGTGAAGTTGAGCAGAAAACACTTTTTGGCAATATGTGATCACCAAAAAGCAAATGATGAGTTACAACAACGATGCTTGAAAGGTTTCTGAGCATTTTGTGATTTGTTTGCAGGCTATATGTCTTCTGGACAGAATTTAACTAATTTTCAGTAGAAATGCATCCTACAGAGCAGTTGAACACTAACGCACAAGTATGAATCCACCCGTATTGAAACTATAAAACTAATCACTATTGATATTTGCAATTATCATTTTCTGGGGGTAATTGAAGCATTGTGTGGTTGTCATATAATGTAGTTACTCATTTGTGAGGTCCTGAAACACTTTTTGAACAGACACATTAAAAACTTAATGTTATTGAGAATTTGGTTAGTTGTTTTTTTTCAGTGCATGAGTTCTACCATCTGACAGGCAAACGACAGCAAAACTGCATCGTAAGTTGTTGTACATAAATACTTTGTGTGTGAATGCTATTATGTATTATTGTCTTGTCGTGTCTCTGGGATCCCTCCCACAATCGCACTTTATCAATGTTGGCTGCATGTCCACTGCAGAGTAAAATCAATGTGAATGTTTTAATCAGCCATGTGATAGGATAATAAACAATCCCCACTTGTCCCTTTGGGAACATTTTACACTAGAGTACTGCTAAAAATACATCCAAAAGAATATTCAGTACAAGACTTTCCAGAAGGTGCAGACAGGGAATCTGGGTTCTCCTAAATATATTTTAGATTAGCAGGAATAGATATGCAAGCAGTCAGAAACGTTAGGAATGACATTAATGCATAATCCTATTCATGTAAACAATAAACATGCTCTGCAGTGTTAGATGTTTTTCAAATTCAGGAAGAAATAGATTTAACGGAGCATGAGATGCGGATGAGGTGAGGTGGAGGGACAGAGCTCGACCACACGGTGGCAGTATTTCATGATTTGTTATGCCTTCCAGCCCTACGAGGAACGGGAAAAGCTTTGGCACGATCATGCGATATTTTGAGAATATTTCAGTTGTATATTTAATAATTAAAAGCGTTCCGTCATTTCTTTAAAAAAAAAATAGCGGGGGAAAACGTAGCAATAGCATTCACCATTCGAACATGATGAATTGGTATAAAATTGCTTCTTCTAGTGGAATGGCGGACGCTTAGTCAATTTGACGATTCTCATTTTAAGATTTTATTTTGTTTGAGGAATTGTTCGTTCTTTGAAACGGTACATATAAATAAAAAGACTAGCACCAAAATTTCGCTTCTTCTCAAACCGGAATTTTCAGAAACCATGGGTTACGTTGACGAAGCCTATTGGTTTTCAAAGTGACGTCACAGAGAAAGAGTTTTTCCTATTGGTTCATACTTTTCTGCTACGTTTTCATTCGCCCTAGCAGAAAAGGCACGGTAGTGTAAAATATCCTCAAAGCGGTCACCTTTTTTAACTTCTTAAATTTTATCGAATTGTGATTTTTATTCAGCGGTTTCGAAGGCAAACGGGAGCCAGGTGTGTGAAGGTGGGAAGCGGTCCTAAACAAGACAAAGTGTGGGTGTTCTGTGGGGCTCCTTCGCGAGATTGTCGTGGGTCCTTCAGACCAGCAGGACCAGGCCGACCCATCGACTTCTTTTCCGCCAGCATCCTAGCATAACAGTAAGAATGTTTCTTTACATTTACCAGTATATATATATATTTTTTTACATTTTTTTACGTATTTACTCGTTGACAGTATCACATCTCCCAAACGAAACATGTCGATGTTCAAATTTATCTTCCGCGTAGTGGTTTGATCATCACGAAATTAGCCAAAGACGTTCTTTTTTTTCTCTCTCGTGTTGCGTTCACTTGACTAATCGTGACGTTTTAAAGAGTGTAGGAATTTTCATTGTTTCTGACATCTTCCGTCCTCCTCTGCCCATCCACCATTCACCAGCCTCTCGCCCCTGAAGTTCTCCTTAAGACTGGCTCTGGAGGATGAACTCGGTCTTATGCATCTCACCGATTAATAATTTACAGGAGGTTGGTCGTACTGTTGTAAAAAGGAGCTAAAAATCGCTGGCAATAAGGTAATAAAAATAAAAGCAGTGGGCGAGGCAAAAGGAAAATCATGACCAGAGGTTGGGAGTCATGGTTTGGGATTAGTGACGTGGATCACAAATAGTGGGGTTGGAGAACTGCAGGCAGGAATGACGGATCCAGTCGAGAGGCTCCAGCTTCAGGGTTCGGGTCGTCAGGTCCTCTGACACCGTGTTCCGACACAGGCTTACATATTTCTATTTCTTATACTTCCTCTACGTCTGAATGAGCGTTTTTCTTTCACCTCCAGGAAACTTTTTATTTATTTATTTTTTTGTTTTTTAATCTCAACCTCTGGGATATTTAATTGTTAAAGTTTGATAGATTAGTGAATGTTTTGTTGAAGTGTTTTCCACGTGGCAGCTGAAACATGGCAGTTTACGTAGAAGGTAGGTAGAGATCCGGAGGGGGTTCGGTTCTGTTGGATCAATAGGTCAATGCGGTGGATGAACCATCAGAGTCTGTTTTATCTTCCGATCAAATCAATTGATTTTTTTTTTGTATGTTTGTCACGTGATTAATACGTTTTTCTTTTTATCCTTCAACCTGGAAAACTGGTCCAGACTGATTAGTAACAATATGCCTAATAATAGTCTGAAATTAAGTGAATAATTTATAGACATTTGTAAATGATTGAAGGGAGTTAATCCGGTTAATCCATTGTTTTTTTCCCCCTCCCTTTCCTCTTGTGGTTATAATTCATCTGTTACACCTTTATTTTGTCTAAATACATTTCGTACATCTTGTCCAGTCTGTAGTTGTAATTAACCCATCAGTAACTTAGATGTTGCTGCACTCACACACAAGGACAAGAATAACTGTGTCTGTTGAGGTTCTAATGATTCCTTAAATCACTATTGATTTTAAGCCTTGAGGAACTCCAAATGAAGGTTAGTTGACTGTCAGATTAGCAATCTATGTAGAGGTGTGATTAATTTATTCACTCATCTAAGCTGTTTATGAGCTGTAGTCCTGA
This sequence comes from Antennarius maculatus, assembly GCA_013358685.1. NCBI lineage: Eukaryota > Metazoa > Chordata > Actinopteri > Lophiiformes > Antennariidae > Antennarius > Antennarius maculatus. The sequence goes on from CM023616.1 coordinate 17,764,695, forward strand.
TAGTCAATCATGTAAATGGATTATTAGATAAATGTTGTCAGTTCATTGTTAATGGAGCTAGTTTTTCCATTTTGCAAGATAACAGATCACAAATCTTCAGATTTAAAATCAACCATTCTCGGTCAATCAGTTGACTATTAGTTTTTTTCTTGAACTTGTTGACAGACATGAGGCATCAAAAAAAAAGTCTTGTTTGTTTAAATGTCACAAATCTCGTCTGGTGATTATGTAATGTAGGTGTTCTGTAAATCATTCCGTTTTTCTTACGGCGTCCAATTTTTAGAGATTAGTTTCCTGTCTTTGTTAAGGGTGTTGGATGCTTTGGGGACGTCCAGCTCGGCAGCTCCGTGGGCTTCTCTGATTTGCTGACAGAAGGAATCTTGTTTGTCGAACCGGGGGTTGGGGGCGACATTGGGGGAGGAAGACCAACATGAATGTGCTGATGCTAATGTGCTGACCTATGTTTTCCTGAATTCATATAGAATTCTCTTTAGCTGCTTCTCTTAGCACTAAAAATGCATTTTTGTCTCCTAGAAAGCGACATACCGAGGAGACGATGCTGAAGATGTTCACTCTGTCTTAATATTACTTTCAGTAAACGACCTTCGTCACTTGTGAAGAGAGCATCTATTAGTGTTCAGATCAATTACTATCATCCAGCGTTTTTCAGATACCGTCTGCGCTCTCATGGCAATAACTATTGGCGTGTAATTACTGTACATGACAGCCTCTAGATTTTATGTGGCTCCTATTTGTTTGATATTATAACTATTCTGTAACTCAAGAATTTGTTTTGTGTTTTGATAGAAAACTAAATGGATTAGTTTGGTCACATTTTTTTCATTCATTCACAGACCAGATTGTTTCATTCTTTAGACCTCAGGTAATATTCTGATAGTGCTGGGTTGATAGTTGTAAGTAAAGGAGCAAAACTGTATGTCCCAGTTGAAAAGATGATGAAAATATAAATGAGTTGAGCCCAGTTTTATTTACTGCTATACTCACACTACTTCTGCACTGTCTAATCTTTTTAATTAACCTGTTTTATCGTCCTGTTTGCTCAAGCTTGAAATCAAACCTTTGTTTTAGATTTGATACTCGATATACTTGTGTTGACAGAGACCACAGTGATTCCATGGGGGGTTCCTGTTATATAACATGATAAGAAATGATCTCTTTGTGGGCTTGTTTTGTCCCCAATCGACTGAAATCCAAAATTCTGACATTTTCGATCACAGTATTCCAAGAAAATAAAGCAGACACCCACATTTTAAAGACGACAACAGGAAAAAAAAATTACTTTTACAATTAGCGAACAATCAAAATAGTTACTGATAATAATATACTAGTGGACTCATTGAACAATGGATCAATCCACACGGGTTTGGATTCAGAGCTCCTCATTATTACGCTCGAGGACCAGCAGACCTTTAGTAATAGATTCTGTGCTGTGACTCTGTTACTGGAGTTAATAAAACCAGGATGCAGAATATGTTTTCATTCAAACATCTTCTCCGCCATCTTCCCCTGTCTTGCCATCTCAGGCCTGAGTAAAGCGTTGGCCGGCGGAGGGATGGCTCAGTTCCAGGAAATGATGCGGCAGCAGCTGGAGAGCTTGATGCACGCCGAGCTGGAGAAACTGCTGGACACGTCCAGCAGCGCTGAGAAAGAGGTACGCTTCTCTTCTCTCCATCTCCACCCCCCTCCTCTTCCTCCTCCTCCTCCTCTTTGAGCATCTGGTTGTGATTTTGAGGGTGGTTGGGTCTTTTGCAAACACTGGGAGAGCTCAGACATGACACACACCAATTCACAGAGCCAACTATGGTTCCACCTCCATGCTTACGCACACATTAACAAAGAATATGTCATGGGGTCGCAGTAGTTGATGCATTTGTAGTCAACATTCTCCTTAAATAATCAAATATGTGTCATCTAGAGATGTCCAGCCCGTCCAGGATCCTGTAAATTTATCCTGAAAGAGTCTTCCAGACATTGACGTGGCTTCAGCTGCTAAAAGTTGGCTACAATGGCGTAATATAGAGCGCAGAACAATCGGCCCGACAACACAGGTGTGGCTGCTCCTATAAGAACACTCACCGGTGTTGACAGACATCATTCTTGTATGCATTGCTAGATACACAGGCTAGAAAAGCCATTTGCGATCAAACAAGCACGGAGTGAGCAAACATTCTTATTGGCAGGCACCATCGACAATCTAAAGGTGTTCTTTCTTTCTTACAATTAAGAACTGCTCCATCCACTCAAAATAGCTTGTGAAGTTCTCAGTTTCTCCAGAGGGGAGGTAAATGGTAAGGTTTCAGTGGACCAGGGTTGGACAGTTGACCGAAAATAAGAGGACGATTGTTTGTCTTCAGTTTGAATTTGTTTAAAATTGAAGAAAAAATCTTCCTAATTCCAAACTTTTTATCATGAGAAGATGAGTGAATACAACCCCAGGCATGAAAAGGTGAAAAAGTTAATTTGATAATTGTTCATGGCATCTTTATGGTCCAAAATCCCAAACACAGTTAATTTTGTTGCTCAATCTTACCCTAAACTGAAACTCACCAACATCTCACGTTGGCTTTCTAGTGTTTCTTAAACCCTGTGTGACTTCCTTTAAAGCAGTGATGGCAGATTAAATTCCTCAGTTACTGCCTTTTGTGTGAAGGGCGCTTGATTGAAGAGACTGTACAGAGAAAGAATGAACAAGAAACTGATTGTGTTTCAGAGAGACTGTTGTGTAAACTCAGCTTTACTGACAACTATAGAAATCTATGAGACAATGGCTCCACTGTTAGAAGTAATTAGAACATTTTTTTTACCGTCAGTGAGGAAGTGAATCGTGAAGGTTGTCAGGCTGAATTGTGTTATTGACTTGTCAATTCTGCATGAATGTAGACAAACACAACAACATCCTTGTTTTTCCTCAGGTGTCCAGGAAAGACTTTGAGGGCTTCAAGAATCTATTCCACAGATTCCTGCAGGTGAAGGGCCCATCGGTCGAGTGGATCAAGATACAAAGACCTCCAGAATACTCGGTACGTTTTTTTAAAATTTTTTTATTGCATCTCTGTAGTTTTGAGTATAAATATTATGTGGTTTCCACCTTTGGTAGGAATAAACCCAACAGACACGGCGCCTTTAACGACATCTTATCAGGAGAACACGAAGCCGTGAGAGCAATCATTAATTTTCCAAGAAATAATTAACATCCATTGTTAAACAGGAACAGTCTGTGCACCTAGAAACCAGACATAAGGCGAAGACATTCAGATCTAGCTGATCACGTGATAAAATGCTGACGCGAGGAGGCACTTTTACAACTTTTGTCATCGTGCGTTCAGTGGTGGAGACGTTAGCAGTGCAGTGTTTCAATTATCATTACATTATTATTATACACGTCTATGCGTAGTGCATCATCAGTGTTTCAGGCAGCGTTGATCTGTGGAAACCCTTTAAATGAAAACATTATGAAACTCTTATCTCGTCTTTGCTATCAGACAAGATGTCTCCAGTCAATTGATGCTCATTCATATTTCAGAACTTTTCCGCCGTGTTTCACTTCTTCATTTTCTTTTCATTTGCTTTACGTAATCAGTTTATATCTTTTTGCAGCCACAGAAGTAAGAAAACACTCCATACAGATGCTGATAACAGGAAAAGAGTAGAAACAGTTTGTCAGGACTTGAGACATTGTACAGTAATGTATTTTTCCGCATGATAAGGCGCACTGGATTATAAACCGCACCTTCAATGAATGGCCTATTTCAAAAACAGTTTTCATATAAAAGGCGCACTGGATTATAAAGCGCACTGCCGGTTTTTCAGAAAATTAAAGGCTTTTAGGTGCGCCTTATAGTGCGGAAAATACTGTATTTGTTTAAAATGTGTGTCAGTGTTGGGACGGAAAACATTTCTATACTGTATTTAAAATGGATCACTACTTTAATCCCATGTTGGCTTTGTTATTTTAAATACGACAGGCACCAGGAAATCCTGTTAATCCTGTTAACATGATATTTGTTTTTAATTTTGAGTCATCCTACCATTACGTCTTACAAAAATATCAATTTCTTCATTTTACCACTACAAAGCATTCATCTAACTTGTGTCAGTGTTAGTTTAAATAAGTCTCTCTATGTCTTCTTCCTTGATCTGCCCGATCAGTGGATAAACCCGGGTGGTACGAGTGTAAACGGGCTCAGATGATGCCGATAAAACATTCAAGCACAGGCATTAAAGTTTTGTTTTTATATATACAGAGAGTACGCAACAGTTTGGTTCCTCTTGACCTGGAATGGCATGAAGTGTGTTGTTAATACAACCCGGATGTTTTGAGTACAACGGAGCGTCTTAATGAGAAACAAAGGAGATGAAGCTGCACTTCCAGCTTATGAGCTACATAATTAAGTTATAAAGGGTTCAATTGTGGAACAGTGGCTGTAATTTTGGTGTAGGGAAGGTGATGCAACTACTTAATACTCCTGAACAGAGCTTCATTATCCTCCTGACGGTGAACAAGACAAACCACCGGATTCTTTTTCTTTTCATGATGCTGTGTCATGTAGTATAAATCCATCTGAAGTGCAAAGTCATCAGTTTTTTGTTTCTTTTTCCTTTGCTTTGAGTTGGTTGTCACAGGATATCCTTACTTTTCCATGAAGTAAGGATATCAGTTTCCTGGACCCTGTGTTTCCTGGTGTCCTGGTTTGAATTTAAAAATGCGAGATTGAAAGGTTGAAGTTTAGTAATAATCAAAATAATCCAAGCTGGTTTTTGTCTTTAATAAAACTCACAGTCCATGTTCACCATCTGTCCACAGCTGCCTGTGTGTTAAAGGTTCGTTTTGTATTATTTGTTGTGATGGCGTGACTCACTGAAGAACTCACCACTCTGACGCTACGAACGGTAAAGGTCAAAGATCAGGTTGCAGACACAATAACGGGAAAAGGGATGAAAGTATGAATTCTAGCTGATGGCATGATTAACATGGTAAATAGGCGGTGTTTCCCAGTATTTTTTAACTTCCTGTTAAAAAGTAAAACACATCCTGGTTTTGATATCTGGTTCCATTTTCTATGAAATTTGCCTCTGGACTGCGTGACCTAAGAGTAACTGCATCGCCTCATTCATTTATGTGAATCCGGAGAGAGTTGAAGGGAGGAGCAGGAAAAGATGAGTCAGGGTTCTTTACAGTGAAGTTGAGAGTTACGTAAAGACAGATGGAGGCAGAGAGAGGGGATTAGAGTTTTTTGAGAAGAATGATCAAAAACAGGGAGCGTTAAAGGAAATAGAGAGCGACAGCGTCTCAGTAATGAGATGGGGTGACATGCTGAGCGTTTGTGAGGAAGAGGGTAATGAGGTGTTCCTTGGCAGCGTTTCATCGCCATGAGTTAAAGAAATAAGACGCAGAACAGAAAAGCCTTTTTTTTACTGTATGATATTTCATCCAGATTGCTCAATCGTTGCTACATTTGGAGAAGAGGAGAGGATATCCCGCCCCCACACCCCCGCCATGACTTCACCCAATGAGTGATCATGTGATCACAGATGTTCGCCCAAGTGATTTCTCAAGAGGTCGATGGATTTCCGTGAACTCTGGTCTGTGAGGGCGTCTGAGGACGAGTTAACGGTTGGGTTTTATTTTCAGGTGGATCCAAGAACGGATGTAGATTCCTGAACCAATAATAAGTCATTCAGAAAGATTTTTAAGTTCCCACGCAGGGAAACCTCACCCCTTTTCCGCTGTGGTCAGATTTGTTGGGCGTGACTATGAATAACAGAGGAGTACAGATGATCATGCCGATTCAGACTTGTTAAAATGGCCAATGAAAGGAATTTATATCTGGACAGAAAACAATTCAGGGTTTTCATGGGAATCATAATATCGTTGCTAAACAACAGATGACGGCTGGGTGACGTGACTTCATTTGACGCGAGGCCGATCCAAGTGAAATGACGTTTTCGATAACGTCATCGTTCATTATCGCATAGAGGAACTATTTATCAATGCTTTCTGGTTAAAATGTGAAATGCTTTAACCAGATATTTGGATCGGCTGTTTTGGGGAAATCGATATTAATGATAGTTAGTAGTATATTAATATTATTATCATGGTGTGTGTGGGTTTGTTTTGTTTTTTTTTAGATTTTTATAGAGCAGCCTGGAGCCATTTGTTGTCAGCCAGTGGAAGTGACATAAAGTCATTGTGTGATCCTAAAACAGCTGCAGGGTTTTTTCATTTTGTGTTGTTTTTGTCGGACCCCCCACCACCACCACCACCAGACACACACCCACACAACCCCCGCTGACTGATCTGGAGGTGTCAAACACTGGAATGAATTTTCTGAAAACAAACGGCAGTTATTTTTAATATTTTTCTTTTTCAAAGGTCGTGTGTTTAACTAATGTGATGTTAATAAATTGAATTATTTCTAATCAGTTATTTATTGTGAGGCTCAGACTGTAGGAGGTTCAGGCTCAGTAAATCCCAGTTCATCCCTCTGGACAAACAGGATAAAGTCGTTCTGGGACCTTCGAGTGCACCCACGTTCATATCTTTCCTCGGTACCGTAGTTTTTTGATTAGGTAGAAAAATAATCAGCGTCTCCTCGTGTAGTCGTTGTAAGCCATTCTTAAAATCAGTTAGAATTGCACAACAATGTCAGGAATGTTGCTCTCCCACCTCCCTTCACACAAGTGCAGCAGGAATTCAGCAATCACAGTGTGTGTGACGCTCATTTGCTAACCCAACCTGTCAAGGGAGTGCTTGATTTCCCTCCTCTGTCCTTCATAGTCTTCATACCCTTGTTCTGTTGACTAAGTAACTGAACCTTTTCCATAGACACTAAGATTTGTACATCGCCGTAGTCTGAAGGTGAAGCTGGAGCGTTTCCTCCGTACTCGTAGACGTCTACTAAAAACTCCTCGTGGCGTGTTGGGAATCATCCGCCTTGCAGCTCACAGTCGGAGTTGTTCTTCTGAAGAAAAAGATCCAAACGGTTGATGTTAGGTAACACACTGATGTCTAAGGTGGAAGCATCAGAGACGAGGAAACGTGCTCCAACTGCTGATGGAGAATAAGATGGATAACATACTGCAGGACACGGACATGCGTGAAGTTGTGAATGAATCTTTACTTTGTTTGCAGAAAGACTGAAGGTGCTGGATGGAGACAAACACGCAGAAGTATTTTAACAGACATTCAAAGCATGAATCATTTTAATCCCTTATGTAGAGTTCTTCTTATCAGCGTAATAAAACCAGCAGATGCTGACTGACACCACAGGACATCACATCAGTAAATAGACAATCACTCACTACAGGACACACACGTCCGCCAAAGACGAAACACCACCCTGCAGGCGGGTCGATGTGCCGTTCAGCTCCTGTGGTTTTATTGAAGCGCCGCCATCAACACGTCTGTTGTCTTTGCGATGTCGTAACTTTTAGTGACGTTTTCCTGCATTTCCCAGGAAGCCGGATCGAAAACATCTGGGAGCAGAGTTTCTGTGTAAACGCCGGGGGTGCAGGGGTAGGATGGAGGTCCTCCATCCTACCCCTGCAATGAAGGAGAACAAGATGTTGTTCTCCTTCATTTTGCCGTCCTTATCTTTTCTCTGGGGATTGAATTTGACCCATTTTCCTGCGAGTGGCGCAACACGTTTTAAAACTTTCAACCGTGAGGAATGTCACCACCAAGATCTCCACCCCCCCCCCCAATGAAGGATGGATTGTTAGCGGCAGCTGTTTTGAGTTTGTGTTTGTAAACCCCGGCCTCCCCCACCCTGTGAGGTATTGGGGGTGAGGAATCACCCTAATGGGGTGAGGGGCTGCCCTCTACTAGCAGGAAAGGTCAAAGGAGGACCCGTGGCCTCTTTATGTCCTACCACACGCTCATTACACACATGATCACCGAGGATTTTTTTCTTTTTTTTTGTAAATGCAGACTAACAGCAAAAAGCTGTTCAACATCTGGTTGAGATTTGCTGCCTTGATTGTTGTAAAGTCGGCAAAACATTCCTCGAGTCGTTCAAGCAGAACGAAAGTCAGGAGGAGGAACAGCAGCAGGATAGCGGCGTGTTTTCGTCGTGAACTATTACTGTCGTCAATAAAAATAAAATGCAAATAATTTCATGTTTTTTCTATTCTAAACCGGGGGCGGGAGGAGGAAAACCTGGTCTCAAAATTGGAACAGGGTTCTGGTTGGATGTTTAAATTGTAGGAGTTCAAATTAGGTGAGACGGACGCGTCCATCAGCAGCAGGCGAGCAACGGTAAACGTTGGAGTCTTCAATGCAAATGTTGTGGAGAGGACGGCTGATGATGTGTCTTAAACCCTTCGCTGAAAGAGGCTCTGGCTGTGTTGACCTCGTCTTCCTCGCCATTTCCTCTGCACTTATTCCTTCAGCTCTCTCCCTGAGAAACCGCCAACATCATCAGATATTTAGTTCCCTTTTTTCGGAAGATCGCGGATCCATCGCAACATCCGACGCCAGGATCTTAATGAAATCCTGTCGCGTGTGTGTGACGCCACGTTACTTTCGAATCTTGTACTGTTCGCGATCGGAGACGAGATTCTGGTTATGTGTGATGAAACCAGATTTTATAATCGTCATAATTTCATAATAATCATAATATTCTTCTCTCTCCGTCTCTCTCCTCCTCTCCTCCAGATCCAGCCCTACGACAGGATCGCCGCTCGGGGTCTCCCAGACAACGTGGCCGACAGCCTGAACAAGCTGGTGGTGGTGAAGCTGAACGGGGGTCTTGGCACCAGCATGGGGTGCAAGGGCCCCAAGAGTCTGATCAGCGTCCGGAACGAGAACACCTTCCTGGACCTGACCGTGCAGCAGATCGAGGTGGAGACAGGAAGTCACAAAGAACCGTTACCGAGTCGCGAATTCTGCTCCGAAGTTTGACCTCAGCGGTTCCTTTAGCAGCAGGATTTATACAGGACCGACAGGTTCAGATGCTCCCTGACTCAGAGGTGCAGTGTGGGACTGATGTCCACCCGACCCCACCCATCCTAACGTAGATGACGTTAAGATGGGTGGGGTGATCGATGCAGTGCAAACACCCGTCTAAAGTCTGACAAGATGTTTGCTTTTAATACAGATTATTGAGTTAGTTGAAGTGTTGCTGGTGGTGGTGTATGGGTGGGGGTGGGGTGGGTGGGGGGGGGGGGGGTGACAAGCTAACTCCTCATAGAAAAGTCATGAGGATCATTTTAAGGCCCGTAGCTTTCAGAGGCTAACGTTTTCATTTAACGGTCTTTTGAAAGGAATTCAGTGATACCTGAAGGGCGGGGTGGATAGGGTGTTGGGGGGGATGGGGGTGGGGGCAGTGAAAGGGGATTTGTGTGCAGGAGGGCGGGTCTGAAGGGTGGGAAAGGAAACTGAGGAGCTGTGTGTTTTAGGAGTTTATGAATGTGTGTTTTGTGTGGAAAAGAAAAAATCATTTGAGTTATTTATGTTTGAGTTAAACTTGATCTACGTTCCACCAGCGACACAAGCAGCTGTGTGTGTGTGTGTGTGTGTGTGTGTGTGTGTGTGTGTGTGTGTGTGTGTGTGTGTGTGTGTGTGTGTGTGTTTGCAGCGTCTTCTAAATGAGTTTACGTGTGTTTGTCTAATATTTACATTTCAAGCTTCTTTCCCTCCAGCACACCGCTCTCCGTTTCCTACTAAGGTGTAATCTGATTACCCTAACTCTAAACACACACACACACACACACACACACACACTAAAGAAGGAGCTGCTTCTGTTTTACTCATGCATTATTTTTAAATATCCCGCAGCATTTAAACAAGACCTACAACACGGACGTGCCGCTCGTCCTCATGAACTCCTTCAACACGGACGAAGACACCAAGAAGATCCTGCAGAAGTACACACACCACCGCGTCAAGATACACACCTTCAACCAGAGCAGGTGAGACGAGCAAACACACACAAACTATTAGCCATTGTTGCATACGTGTGTGTGTGTGTGTGTGTGTGTGTGTGTGTGTGTGTGTGTGTGTGTGTGTGTGTGTGTGTGCTACAATCCAGAGTGGCCAACTGAACTCGTAATGAATGGGTCGTTATTTGGTGTCCCAGCAGCCGGCTGACGGTCCCATGGTACGGTATTTAGACGCATCAAACAGGAAATGTCACATTATGTCTGGAAGGAAGTTCATTAATATTTAAGACTTTGGCGTCTCTCACTTGTCAGTGGAAGTGGAACCTGGTTTTTACCATCATCCTTGAATTATTTAGAGCACTTGTGTTTTCCGTGTGCTAAAAACAGCAGCGGCGGCAGTGATGATGGGAGTCCTGTGTGTGTGTGTGTATATGGGGGATTAATAGAGTAGATTTATTCTTTAATACTCAAGGATTTTATTTACTTTTTATCCCTGTAGAGAAAGTGGTTGAAATGTCAGGCAGCAGCAACACAAGGAGGAATCTGCGGTCGAGGACGAAACGACTTCATTAGGATATTGAATTCACCACTCGTCACACTACCTGGGAATTTATCTGTTCATCCGACCGCTTCAGACAAACAAAACTGACTTCCTGCCACAGTAATGACCAGATTAAATAACATTTTCAGCCCAATTAAAAGAAGAAATTACCCCGTTTATTTCAAATTTATCTTACAAACCCAAACAGGCTAAAAAAAAAAAAGTTACATTTTAAGAGCAAACCCATCTGAATAAGGTAATAAAATGAGCCGTTTCAACACAGAAACTGATTTTTCAAAGGTATTTTTGTCAGGAGGATTTACAATCACAGTAAAAACCAGTTAATAAATTAGAATATGAGGGAAAATGTGTCTGTGAACGTAACAAAATGTCCTCAGGAAGCTGAAATAACATGAAACATTTGAATCTGGGAGCTCTTATTGCTCATCCTTGGAAGCGTCAGCTGGAGTTACTCCCCCCCCCCACGTAAATGACCTCCAGCTCCTCCGCTTTGAAGCTCCTCTCACCTGACCTCCTCAGCGGCGTTAAACACATCCTAAACCCGAGGAATGGCGCTGCTGGCTTCTCATCAGCGCTGTTCCCGCTTACGGGGGGGGGGGGGGGGGGGGTGTTAACTCAACCTGACGCAGATCCTTCCCAGAAGCCCTTTGATGGGTCGATGTGGTTCCGACCTTTTCTACTTTGGAAAAATTCAACGACGTTTGTTTGAAGTCCTGCAGTGATGTGAACGTAGCCCGGCGATGCAAACCATCAGCATTCAGCAGCTACCAACCACACACACACACACACACACACACACACACACACACACACACACACACACATCGTCTTGAGATAAGAAAGTCGAACAGGAAGTGGAGCGAATGAGGACAGAACGCTTTCAAAAAGAAACTTGTGGATTATGTGAAGAAGTGGTTGTTTGCGTTCCTGTAATCCTGCGTTTATACTCTGCTGCTCCGTGTTTTCAGAGCTTCACATAGCTGCAGGTAAAAGCAGGTTTGGAATGGAGCCATCATGTCAAATGACAAACAACGACATTGAGTTCTCTTCAGTCTGGAGTTATCAGTAACTTAGAACGAACATGAAGCCTGATGGAGGGTTTTGCGTCCCTGTGCAGGTACCCTCGCATCAACAAGGAATCCCTCCTTCCTGTTTCCACAAACTTGACCATGAACGGTCAGAATGCGGAGGGCTGGTACCCCCCGGGCCACGGAGACATTTACGCCAGCTTCTACAACTCGGGCCTCTTGGATCAGCTCATCGCTCAAGGCAAGGAGTACATCTTCGTGTCCAACATTGACAACCTGGGGGCCACCGTGGACCTCCACATCCTGCAGCACCTGGTCCAGCAGCCCAACGGGAAGCGCTGCGAGTTCATCATGGAGGTGACGGACAAGACGCGCGCCGACGTCAAGGTACGAGGAAGGGGAGGAGTCTTCTCCATGTGTTTCGCCGTGAAAATGTGTTTTATTTTGGTACATTTAAACCCCGCATGTGTCAAACTCAAGGCCCGGGGGCCAAATGTGACCCGCCACATTATTTTATGTGGCCCAGCAAGAACATAAAAGGTCAGAGTGTCTAAAAATAAATAGTTCAACATGGTTCTTTGACCAAAACTACATTTCCCACAATGCATAAAGCCCATTTTAACTGATAAAAACTTTTTGAACAAGTTTAATCAAGTCCTAACTTGTGTTTGATGTTATTTTTCTTTATTCACTTGAATAGTTTGGGCCTTGATTGATGGAGTCATTTGGGTTTCATTACCTGATAAATTTATTTATAAGATTTATGTTATAACAGAGAATTAAGCATATTTTTCTGTGTAACTGTGATGTTTGTAACTTGAATAAGTGACAAACTACTCCTTAATGTTATTTAACATTAAGGAGTAGTTACATTTATTTTACTTCACATTTAGTTACATTTATTAGTTACATCTGGTCCTTTGAGGACAGCCATTATGCTGATGTGGCCCTGGGTGAAAATGATTGTGACACCCCTTATTTAGACCATGGGTCATCAAATTATTTGACTCCTGTTTTCTCAGGGCGGGACGCTCATCCAGTACGACGGGAAACTCCGTCTCCTGGAGATCGCCCAGGTCCCCAAGGCCCACGTGGACGAGTTCAAATCGGTTTCCAAGTTCAAGATCTTCAACACCAACAACCTGTGGATCTCTCTGGCCGCCATCAAGAGGCTGCAGGAGCAGAAAGCCATGGACATGGAGATCATCGTCAATCCTAAGGTGAGCGAAGAGACAGGAAGAGTCAGAGGAGGGGTGTTAACTATAATACAACCTGTCGATGTTAAAACGGATTACATGTAGGCAGATATTTGAGCTCTTATTTTTTGTGCGTCAGTCGTGAAAAAGGAGAATCTCACGTTACGACGCTGAAGCTTTGTGCAGCTCTATTTGGGTCACGCATTTATGAGCCTGAAGCACAAAGGAGACCGATTCCAGGAAGAACCAGGACCAGGATGTGAGCAGAGAGGCGCTCAGGTGATCCGGTTTACCCCCCTGGAACGGTATCGTCTGTCAGTTCAGTTCCCATTAGAACACACACTGGATCTGCAGCACCACCCTCCACACAGACCACCACCTCTGAATTAATCATAGCCGGCCCAGAATTCTTCACTCGTGCAGAGCAGACCCGCATTTTAAACCTCTGCAGGACGGGACGGTGGAGAAAGCTTCTTTCTCTTCTGTCACAGGAGGTTTTTACATACAAAGGATGAGAAACGGATGCACATGCAGCGTTTTTTTGTCCCGCGCTCACATCTCTGCTCCTCCTGAAAGAAGCAGAGTCATCGTCGTAGTTAAAAGAGTAGCGAGAAGGCTGCATCTGAGCTTCTTCATTCCACACGAATGCGAGACCCCAGTCAGTCGTGTTTTGTTCTTTTGGGTTGATTTGTTGAAGCGTGAATTCCAGCCTCCACATGTGTTCTTTTGTGGCTCTCTGGAGCTCCTATTAAAAGCGCGGCGGCAAACAAATGTAACTTAATGTTTGTAGTCGTGCTCATTCGCACGCTTCGCCCGTGAAGAAGCGTCGCCTCGGGGTATTCAAATCAGCAACCAGTACGACCAACCGGCTGCCAGAACCCAGCCTCATTCCTGAGTTCTGTGTCGCCAGGTGTACTTTTATTTCTTAGTTACACTACGTGTCATAGAATGTGTTAAAACGTGTGTTAAAAAAGACCCTGCCCCTTTAATAGAACAGCTAGAACATCCTCCACCCCCCCAAAAACGGCTGGGTGGAGGAAGTTCGCTGGGCCGACCCCCACAAGTCGGAGCTATTTCAGAGCTGTGACGTCATCATCATTCAGGTGCGTCGTGTGTCAGATGACATACGGGGCTATTATGGGCTTTAGGTTTCCCCCCCACCCACCCACTCCCAGCATGCCAACTGCACAATCCAGGTCAGGTTGCCCGGGTCGTGTCACTCCTTCAGACGTAGATGTCTGCACAATGCAGACTCCATTTCCCAGGTGTTCGTGGGTGGGGGGTGGGGTAACGGAGTGTTTGTTTGGCATCTCGAAAAACCAGCCAACCCCTCCCCCACGATCAACTTCCAGTCGACTGTGATGGTCCACCATCCACAGGTGGACGCTTCAATGATTTATCTATTTTTTTGTTTTTTTGCAATGTTCAATTTGTAAAATGAAGCTTAGTTGGCACAGTTGCCATGGAAACCCCACCCTCTGTAGCTCCCATAATGCATCAAGGCTGAGTCCTCGTCTCAGACGCTCAGGCTGGATTCCAGCCGGAGGCCAAAAAACATCTTTAAAAATAAATTTGTTGTTTTGTTGTGGATTATTTTGGTTCCTTTCGTTTGATTCAAGCCGACAGATGAACAGAAAAAAACAAATTCTCTGACATCAGAGCTTTAATCGTGGAAACTTCTTGCGTATACGGTGCCAAGAAAGGAATCAAAGTTAATTTTCTCGCCTCCTCTCGTCTTCTGATCGATGTCAGACACTCGACGGCGGGCAGAACGTCATCCAGCTGGAGACAGCGGTCGGCGCCGCCATCAAATGCTTCGAGAACGCCCTGGGCATCAACGTGCCCCGCAGCCGCTTCCTGCCCGTCAAAACCACGTCCGACCTGCTGCTGGTGATGTCCAACCTGTACAGCCTGGAGGCCGGCTGCCTCACCATGAGCCCCAAGAGGGAGTTCCCCACGACGCCACACGTCAAACTGGGCAGCTCTTTCACCAAGGTGATGAGAAGACGTGTCTTCATGTTCGTTTGAAGTTCTTTAGGATCACCGAAATAACAGATCTTACATTTTGTCCAGGTTCAGGAGTACCTGACCCGCTTCGAGAGCATTCCAGACATCCTGGAGCTCGACCACCTGACGGTGTCCGGAGACGTCACCTTTGGGAAAAACGTTTCACTCAAGGTAAATACGAAAATACGAAATAAGGTTTGAAATGGTCACAAAGTTGATGACACTAATGAAGACACAGAGACGTCCGCGACACGCAGCTCGTCTTTTTTCATTCATTCATGCGTTTGAGCTTCATATTTTCCTGACCTTCCTGCTTTTAACCATTGTTGGAAAGAATGCCAGTAATTTGCACTCAGCGGTGATAAGCGGGGCGTGAACGTTCTTCAGTTACCATCCGTCCACCTGATCGACTTCACATTCAGCCTCCAAGCTTAAAATAACCGCTCTGCTCAGCATCTCTGTTCCAACAAGGACCTAATAGAATATTACAGCGGCTCTCCGCCTCCCAGTCTGGTCCCCGCTGACAGGTGGCGCGGGCTGATTTATGGCTTCCTGTTATTATTTCAATGACAGTCTGAACCCTGCGTCTCCTCCTTCCAGGGCACCGTCATCATCATCGCCAACCACGGAGATCGGATCGATATTCCCGCCGGTTCCATGTTGGAAAACAAAATCGTATCCGGCAACCTGCGTATCATGGACCACTAACGTCTCTGCTGCATCCCATCGCGGGTCCTGGTGCGCTTCATCCCAGTCATGTGACCAGTTTGTCATCTTTATCTATTTTGTGAAAATGAAATGTCTTTTCCATGAAGGGTGTGTGTGTGTGAAGACACGTGCACTGATGCAGCTGCGGTTGATGTTTGGGAGTGCCTCTAGCTGGCGTCATACTGCCCCCTACAGGCCATTTATAGTAGGAATAAATAGGCATTAATGGTATTGACCAAACAGTAATCTATATCCACGATAGACGGCAAATCAGATGTTATTTTTTATTCTTTTTTTCAACTCACGTGATTTTTGACTGCTTCTTGGCAGTACAATAAAACCTGCCAAAATAGATAAAGGTACTGTTATAATAATAATAAATAAATCCATACTAATGAGACGACACAGCAAAGAACTTGTTGGACAATTTCATCATCATCATCGTCTTCATCCTAGTCCGCTAATGCAATCACACAACGTAGTCGCGTAGAGAGGTAGATTCACGGATCCTTTTCTTTTAAGCACAAACGCTTCGCTTCACATGGTTCCACCGTTCAGCCGTGATGGGATGTGTTCAACCGATATGAGAAACTCCAACCGTTCACAGTCATTGGAAAAGTAGTTTCCAATTCATCCAACCATTTTTGAGTGAATAAGAAAAACAAATTTACCAGCCTGCTAATGCTACGTCAATCTCTATATGTCCTTTGTTTTGTTTTTATTTATCCACATGCTGGAGAGTACCGCTGTACTGTATGGATGCACACACGCATTTCATTGTTATGAAGCCTTTGCATAGTTAAAGGAATTACATTTTTTTTTTTAAATTACTTCTCAAACCTACCAGTGTTAGAACCAAAAACTGAGGCCTTCTGAAAGTTGAGTCTGTAGTCAAATAAAAATGTTTAAATGACTTTTTGGACCTCAAACATCGCAGAT